>WNYA01000013.1:567410-714940 GCA_019512145.1 Engystomops pustulosus
ATGAAAATGGCTTTTCCCCTGTGTGAATTCTCAGATGTTTGGTAAGATGTGATTTCAGCCTAAAACCTTTTCCACATTCTGAACATGAAAATGGCTTTTCCCCTGTGTGAATTCTCTGATGTTTGGTAAGATGTGATTTCAGCCTAAAACCTTTTCCACATTCTGAACATGAAAATGGCTTCTCTCCTGTGTGAATTCTCAGATGTTTGGTAAGTTCTGATTTCTGCCGAAAACCTTTTCCACATTCTGAACATGAAAATGGCTTCTCTCCTGTGTGGATCATTTGATGATTAAGGAGCTCATTATTTCAAGTAAAACATTTCCCACATTCTGAACATGAATACGGCTTTACCCCGGTGTGAATGATCTGATGGGTAGCAAGATCTGATTTGTGGTAAAAACGTTTTCCACATTCTGAACATGAAAATCGCTTCACCCCCGTGTGAATTCTCTGATGCTTACTAAGACTTGATTTTAGGGTAAAACTTTTCCCACATTCTGAACATATAAATAGCAGTTTCCCTGTATGACTTATGATAATGTTCTTTGCAGTTCCTGATGATTCTGTAGATGGAACCAATTTAATAGGATCAGGCATATAAGGTTCCTCTGCTTCAGATTCTGATATCATATGTTCCTCTGAGCTCTTGGTACAGTCATCTGCAAAAAATGAACATTGGCTGTGAGAAAACTCTTTCCTCAGTCATCTGCAAAAAATGAACATTGGCTGTGAGAAAACTCTTTCCTGCTTACCATAAGGTTCTGTATTATTACTGATGTAACATCTCAGCCTCTTCCTCCGAGGTCCTGGTGAGCAGTATTCCTGACCCTCATAGCTCCCACCTTCCAGCTTTTCTTAGTCTATGTCTCCATGTTCTGTATTGTGTTATCATTAGTCTCTGCTTTATCTAGTGGTTACTACTCACCTGGGGAGTTACCTGTAGGAATCTCCTCCTTGCATCGCTCATCACCCCTCACATATGTCTCTGGGAATCTCCTCCTTACATCGCTCATCGCCCCTCACATATGTCTCTGGGGCAGGAATATTCTTCACATCTTCATCCTGATACAAGAAAAAGGGTGAAAAATTGGAAAAGTCACCAGACAATGAAGAAGGTTCTTTTTAACCCCCAACTTGGACACTATAAAATCTGTCCTCCACTCAGGGAAGATGAATCTGTGACCCTGTATACCCCTTTACTAAATGTCTTGAGAGGCCTAAGAATTTTACTAGGGATTGCTCCACCAGGGAAACATCCAAAACTTACTTTAGCAGTTTGCCCAGAACATGAATACGGCTTCTCCCCTGTGTGAATGCTCGGTGGTACTAGCCGACACCTGGGACCGGAATCTAAGTGGCACCTGGTCTTCACCAGAGCCTGCTGCAAAGCAAAATGGTCTTGAGGTAGGGTACCACCAGGTCATTCTACAGGTGCGACTAGGCCACGGTGGCAGCCGAGGTCGAGGTACCTTAACAGAAGACAGTCTCGTGTCGGGTGCAGGCACAAGTTCAGGGCAGGCGGCAGAGATGCAAGGTCATGTCCAATCCGGGGTCAGCAACGGGAGGTCCAGGCAGATGGGAAAGGAAACACAAGCAACAGGAAGGAACTCTGGTAACACAGGAACATGGCAACACAGGAACACACTGGAACGCAGGAATACTCAGGAATGTCGAAAAATCTTTTGAAGCTGGCGCGTGCGCCTTTAGGACTTCGGTACGCTCGTGCTTCCAAAAAGGCAGAAAATTCTAACTTGGGGTCAAAATAAAAAACTGTCTGGTTCCCCTGGACTTTATTACTGATCTGCCAATATAATCTAGAAGTTCTAGTGCTTGGGTGGCAGATGATCAGTTCTCTACGACGGCCTAATTTTTTTTTATAATTGTATTTTTATTATCATTTTTCCTACGAGAGTAGGACGAAGTTTGTCCCATGGAATATTAAAAATTGCACTTTCCATTGGGATAACAAGAGGATACAAACCTAAGCCTAACAGTATAATTATTACTGTAAAAGAGAACATAGGGGGGCACTGCACTTAGACAGACATTTGCACGTTTCTGGCAAAAGACTGCGCTTTGCACAAAAAGAAAAAGTGTTGCAGGGGTATCTATCCGTATATATGCTGGGGTGGTGCTCTAGCTTGAGCAAAGCAATAGTGGCGTCAAAACAAATGTTCGTAAGAAGAGAAAAAGCTGGCACTCACCCAATTAAAACTTCAAGGCTTTATTTCATCACGATAAAAAAGGCATCGTTGCGGGAGGGAAGAAGCATGTACAGCAGAAGCCCACAAAAAGGCGACGGTCCGTTTCGCGCTGTAACAGCGCTTAATCCTGCCCAGGATTAAGCGCTGTTACAGCGCGAAACGGATAGCTTTAATATTATGTTCCCATAATATTAAAGCTATACAGAAGCCATTAAAAATATACCCAACAGGCCCAAGTCCCGCAAGATATTGCATTTCTACAGGTCTCTGTCTAAAAATCTGTGGGTAGATTCAAACTGCGATATCTTTCTCCTACATTGGAGGCACCTGGAGGACGTAGAAAAGGACAAAAAAAAACAGACAGAGGGAAGCCATTCATACTTACAATAACAACAAATAACATTTCAAAAGGGGGTATCCATATCACTCTCTCGCCCGCTCTTCTACCCAGAAGTGATCCCATTGCTCACATGTTTTATCAAACAATGAAATGCAATTATTCAGGCAGGCAGTCAGGGATTCCATTCTGCGAGTTTCCCTTACCCTGGAGAGTAGGTCCATTCGAGAAGGAAGGGGCTTGCCTTTCCCAGAATTGCAGCCGTGAGTATGTGTAAACCCAGTTTATTAGCTGTCTTGGCCATGGGCTGAGGGGAGACATTCAACAGGTAAAATAAAGGAGAGAGTGGAATATCCTCCGCTACCACCGCCTGGAGGAGAGTCTTCACCTCCTGCCAAAAAGGCTGTATGAATGGACATGTCCAGAAGATGTGTTGGAGAGTCCTCTGCTTTACCACTGTGTGGCTTCTCCCCTGTGTGACTTCTCAGATGTCTAACAAGACCTGATTTCTGGGCAAAACATTTCCCACATTCTGAACATGAAAATGGTTTCTCTCCCATGTGAGTTCTCTGATGTACAACAAGAGTTTCAGTGTAGGAGAAACATTTTCCACATTCTGAACATGAATACGGCTTCTCCCCTGTGTGAATTCTCAGATGTTTGTTAAGATGAGATTTTAGCCCAAAACCTTTTCCACATTCTGAACATGAAAATGGTTTTTCTCCCGTGTGAGTTCTCTGATGTCTAACAAGAGTTTCAGTGTAGGAGAAACATTTCCCACATTCTGAACATGAATACGGCTTCTCCCCTGTGTGAATTCTCAGATGTTTGTTAAGATGAGATTTTAGCCTAAAACCTTTTCCACATTCTGAGCATGAAAATGGTTTTTCTCCTGTGTGATACATTCGATGAATAAGGAGCTCATTATTCTGAGTAAAACCTTTCCCACATTCTGAACATGAATACGGCTTCTCCCCTGTGTGAATGATCTGATGGCTAACAAGATTTCTCATGGTTGGAAAACATTTCCCACATTCTGTACATGAAAATGGCTTTTCCCCTGTGTGAATTCTCAGATGTTTGTTAAGATGTGATTTCTGCCTAAAACATTTCTCACATTCTGAACATGAAAATGGTTTTTCCCCTGTGTGAATTCTCAGATGTTTGTTAAGATGAGATTTTAGCCTAAAACCTTTTCCACATTCTGAACATGAAAATGGCTTCTCTCCTGTGTGGTTCATTTGATGAATAAGGAGCTCATTATTTTGAGTAAAACCTTTCCCACATTCTGAACATGAATACGGCTTCTCCCCGGTGTGAATGCTCTGATGGCTAACAAGATTTCTCATGGTTGGAAAACATTTCCCACATTCTGTACATGAATACGGCTTCTCCCCTGTGTGAATTCTCTGATGTCTAACAAAACTTCCGAAGTGTAGAAAACATTTCCCACATTCTGAACATGAAAATGGCTTTTCCCCTGTGTGAATTCTCAGATGTTTGGTAAGATCTGATTTCTGCCCAAAACCTTTTCCACATTCTGAACATGAAAATGGTTTTTCTCCTGTGTGGATCATTTGATGAATAAGGAGCTCATTATTTCGAGTAAAACATTTCCCACATTCTGAACATGAATACGGCTTCTCCCCAGTGTGAATGATCTCATGTCTAGCAAGATGTGATTTGTGGTAAAAACCTTTTCCACATTCTGAACATGAAAATCGCTTCTCCCCCGTGTGAATTCTCTGATGTTTACTAAGACTTGATTTTAGGGTAAAACTTTTCCCACATTCTGAACATATAAATAGCAGTTTCCCTGTATGACTTATGATAATGTTCTTTGCAGTTCCTGATGATTCTGTAGATGGAACCAATTTAATAGGATCAGGCATATAAGGTTCCTCTGCTTCAGATTCTGATATCATATGTTCCTCTGAGCTCTTGGTACAGTCATCTGCAAAAAATGAACATTGGCTGTGAGAAAACTCTTTCCTGCTTACCATAAGGTTCTGATTATTACTGATGTAACATCTCAGCCTCTTCCTCCGAGGTCCTGGTGAGCAGTATTCCTGACCCTCATAGCTCCCACCTTCCAGCTTTTCTTAGTCTATGTCTCCATGTTCTGTATTGTGTTATCACTCGTCTCTGCTTTATCTAGTGGTTACTACTCACCTGGGCAGTTACCCGTAGAAATCTCCTCCTTACATCGCTCATCGCCCCTCACATATGTCTCTGGAGAAGTAATATTCTTCACGTCTTCACCCTAATACAAGAAAAAGGGTGAAAAATTAGAAAAGTCACTAGACATGAAGAAGGTTCTTTTTAACCCCCAACTTGGACACTATAAAATCTGTCCTCCACTCAGGGCAGATGAATCTGTGACCCTGTATACCCTTTTACTAAATGTCTTGAGAGGCCTAAGAATCTCACTAGGGATTGCTCCACCAGATCTACAAAAGGAAACATCCAAAATTTCAATTTCAAAATAAAACAAAAACGAAGAATAAAGAAAACTCGTCATTTGGAGTGCAAAGAGAATATCACGGGTGCTCCTACGACCCATGTCCCAGGTTGCAGGTGCACCAACGTGCCTCCCTGTGCCCCCTCACAGGGTTCACTTACCTCGCCGTGCTCCAGCGATGGTCTTCTCACTGCAGCACGCACCCGCCTCCTAGAGCTTGTGTGCCGGCCGTCTGAAATGTAAAGGGCCAGTGCACCACTAATTGGCGCTGGCCATCTGATCTATAAATAGGCAACTTATGCTCCGCCGGATCTTTGTGCCCTTATACCATTGAGAAAGCATTCCCTTACTGTCTGTGCAGTACCCGTTGTGAACTCCTACTATGTTCCTGACATTGATTCTTTGCCGCCAGTCTTGACCTTCCGCTCCTTCCCGACTCCGATCCTGTCCTGACCTTTCGCCTGACAACAACTGTTGACTCTGTACCTCGCCTTGGCTGCCACCGTTAGCAAGTCGCGCCTGTGAAGTGACCTGGTGGTATCCCACCACAGCAAGTATAACCCGCTTTGTGACGGGTTCTGGTGAAAACCAGGTGTCACTTAGATCCTGCTCCCAGGTGTCGGCTAGCGACATCGCTCGCAGGGTCTACTACCCCAACCCGGACAGTAAGATCCGGCCATGGATCCCACCAAGGTTCCCTTGCCAAAACTGGTTGACCTCACTTTCCCATCTCACCGCCATCATGCAGCAGTTTCTGATCACCCAGCAGCATCCTGTTCCTACGGCACCATCTGATACAGCTACTCTGCCTTCTACTGGACCCCATGCAGTCCAAATATGACAGAGACACCAAGTGGTGCAGGGGCTTCATCACCCAGTGCTCACTGCACATTGAGCTGATGCCACCGCAGTTCCCCACGGAGGGGCTTAAGGTGGCATTTGTGGTCAGTCTACTCTCCGGGAAAGCCCTGGCATGGGCCACCCCCCTCTGGGATAGGAACAACCCGGTCGTTGCCAACATCACCGCGTTCCTCACGGAATTCCGGGCCGTCTTTGAGGAACCAGCCCAGGCATCATCTGCTGAGACCACCTATTGAAGGAGGACCTGCAGAAGGGGTTTATAGGCAGGTCCTCTTCTCCTGCCGATGCAGGGTTCTTTTTTGTGGCCAAAAAGGATGGCTCACTCCGTCCATGCATAGACTATTGTGGCCTTAACCCTACACTCAAGAGTCGATACCCATTGCTTTTGATCACAGAACTTTTCGACTGCCTACGTGGACCCAAAGACTTTACCAAACTAGACCTACATGGGGCATATAACCTCATCCATATCTGGGAAGGCGATGAGTGGAAGACCGCCTTCAATACTCCTAATGGGCATTTTGAGTATCACATCACGCAGTTTGGACTCTAATGTACCAGCTGTATTCTAGGAGTTCATCAACAACATTTTCAGAGATTTGCTATATACTGTGTTGTGATCTACCTGAACGATATCCTAGTGTTCTCTGCAGACCTCGAGTCCCATCAGATTCAGGAACGACAAGTTCTCAGGCGCCTAAGCACCAAACTCGAGAAGTGTCAGTTTCATCAGAAGAGTCTTCCATTCCTCGGTTACCTCATCTCTGACAAAGGACTACAGATGGATCCTATCAAGTTATCTGCAGTACTTCAGTGGCCTTGCCCAGTAGGACTTTGTGCTATCCAGAGATTCCTGGGCTTCGCTAATTACTATCGGCAGTTGATTACGCATTTCTCCTCCCTCATGTCTCCCATTGTGGCACTGACAAAGAGAAACGCCAATCCTAAGCTGTGGCCTGCGGCGGCTGAAGAAGCTTTCTCCAAACTGAACTCTGCCTTTGCCTCTGCTCCTGTTCTCAACCAGCCCGAAACTGAGAAACAGTTCCTGCTCAAGGTTGGCGCCTGCTCGGTTGGTGCTGGAGCTGTTCTCACCCAGAAAGGGCCCAAAGGTTGAACCCTCACGTGCGGCTTCTTCTCTAAGACCTGCAGAGATGAACTACTTTATTGGTGATCGGGAGCTTCTGGCCATAAAACTTGCTTTGGAAGAGTGCCATTATCTTCTGGAGGGAGCTCTTCATCCAGTCAGTATCTATACTGATCACAAAAACCTCCTGTACCTCCAGACTGCTTAGTGTCTCAATCCACGACAGGCTCGCTGGTCCCTCTTCTTCTCCCGTTTAAATTTTTTGATACATTTCCGTCCTGCAGAGAAGAATGTTAAGGCCGATGCCCTCTCCCGTGCCACTGACGTAATTGGGGAAGAACCCGTTCCTAGACACATTGTTCCTCCTGAACGTTGTTTGTTGTTGCTCCTGTGGACCTACGGCAGCTTCCTCCTGGCAAGACCTATGTCCGATCCGCTCTACGGAGGAGGATATTAACTTGGGGACATTGCTCTAGTGTGACTGGGCACCCTGGTGTGAAGACATCTGTCGCTCTCATATCTCGTTTCTAAGGGTGGCAAGATCTGGTCAAGGACGTTCGAGATTTTGCGAGTTCCTGCACTTTATGTGCCCCTAAAAAGTCGTCACTTATCAAGCCAGCAGGTCTGCTCCTGCTGTTGCTGATACCCAGTTGCCCGTGGACTCACATAGCCATGTACTTTATTATGGATCTCACATCTTCTTCCAGTAATACAATCATTTGGGTGGCAAGAGATCGGTTTTTCTAAGGTGTCCTACTTCATTCCTCTGCCTGGTCTACCTTCGTCTCCTCGTCTTGCTAGCCTGTTCCTTCCTCCATATCTTCCGGCTTCATGGACTTCCCCTGCACATTGTCTCAGACCATGGCGTCCAGTTTGTTTCCCATTTCTCGCAATCCCTGTGTGGTCAACTTTAAAGTGATGCTGGACTTCTCTGTGTACCCTCCACGGTCCAATGGGCAAGTTGAGAGGGTTAATCAGACCCCGGGCTGATGCTATCTCCACCTGACAGGACGACTGGTCCACTCTGCTGCCATGGGCAGAATTCCCCTACAACTCTCTGGACTCTGAGTCTGCCGGTGCCACTCCTTTCTTTGTTGTTTTTGGACGACATCCACGCCCACCTTTTCCTCTCTCCGTGTCTGCTGATGTTCCTACCATGGAAGAGATGGTAGAAGACCCGTCACACCAGCAGCAGGTTCACATACCCCGCTGTGCTCAAGTGGCGGTCTCCTCGCTCCGGCGCGGGCATCCCCTCCTCTGAGGACGCACACGTGCCCGGCGTCTGAGATTTAAAGGGCCAGCGCACCACTAATTGCCGCTGGCCACCTGACAATCTATAAATAGCCAACCTCTTCCCTCATGCCCGCCGGATCTTTGTGCCCTTATGCCATTGAGAAAGCGTTCCCTGATTATCTGTGTTTTAGCCGTTGTGACCTCTGACTTCAATTTGCCACCTGTCCTCACCTTCCGCCTGACAAGTACTCCGATTTTGCCTGTTGACTCTGTACCTCTCCTTGGTCACAGCAAGTTTCGTCTGTGGAGCGACCTGGTGGTATCCTGCCGCAGCAAGTCCAACCCACTTTGCAACTGGCTCTGGTAAAAACCGTGTGCCACATAGACTCCGCTCCCAGGTGTCGGCTTGTATCATTGCTTGTAGTGGTACAGTGGGTCCACTACCTCGACCCTGACAGTGAAAGCTGTAAACAGCAAGAAAGAAGTTAACCGAGGCACCCAAGTAAGATCACAATGGGGCATATTTATCATACAATGGTGCTCGTGCGCCAGTGTATGATAACCCCGCCGCTGCATAGTCGCAGCGCGGTACATCAAAAGGCAGAAGCCTCTTTATGTATCGGGGCAGCCAGCTGCATAGTATATATTCCACACTAGGCAGAAAAGTCGCCAGCAGCAGTGAGTGTGCCAGCGTGAGGACAGTAATGCCCCGCGTCGCCCCACACCCGGCCGGCCACGCCCCTTCATACCCCACTGGCGTAAAGATGGCGGAGAGGGCAAAATAATTAAAAGTGGTAGCAATAAGCTAGTGAAACACCCCTGCCGATGCAAGGCAGAGGGCTTGTTGCGAATACGTCCCAATATGTAGCTTGCAACCTGTGTGGAGTCTGATCAACCCCACAGCAGGTCACTGCACAACACGGGGAACACTGCAGCGGTAGATTCTGCCTGGGAAGGCAGGAGTTAATTGTTTAATGTGATGTCTTTCCATCAGCCAATCACACCTGTTCTCATATTGTATTGTAAGCTGGGATGCAATTGGAGGAGGGCTCTCAAGTGACCACCCTCCGAAGTACGACCTTCGAGAGATGCCGGAGAGGAGCATCCTTAACACAGCCTTGCAAAGCTTACTTGAACATTATTGCTACCAATGGGAAGACCGTACCCATCCACGGCTACTTGGAACCCACACTAACCATTGGAGACACTGAGTTAACCAGGCAGGGCGTAGTGGTGACACAAGTGCCTGAAGACGGTAACTTCTCCCTGGTACTGGGTACCAATGTCCTCTGCAACTGCTACCCTGAAGTGTTGAAGGCTCTCCACAACTCTCTACCAACAGTGCCCAACGGTTCCCGGAAGGCAATTCAGGAGACTATGCAGGTCCTAGCGGTGCAACAGAAGTTTGCTGGCCCGAATGGAGAAATCTGCAGAGCCCGGAACAAAGATCCACAACCTGTACGCCTTCAACCTGGGACTGAGACGTTAGTATGGTGCCGAGCCTGCATGGGCGTCCAAGGTCAAGACTGCCAGGCTATAGTAGAACCTCTACCAGCTGACGAAGACCTGCCCATTCTAGCCGCCAGGAGCCTAGTCGGTGTATCCCGAGGACAAGTACCCATCAGACTACTAAATGTGGGAGATTCCCCAGTGGATCTGAGAAGATACCAAGCCATAGCCACCCTCTTCAGCGTCCACCCTGAAGACTTAGTGGAAACCTCTCTGTCTGCCTCCCAACAGCTGGAGGTGAAACAAAGCGCTGAGGGTGAGCCTGCCGAGCAGTCCTAATGGCTTGAGCTCAATATTGGAGACGACGATATTACTCCTGCAGACCAAGTACAAGGTGTCCTGGATGTCGTCATGAAGCACCACCAGGCCTTCAGCAAACACCCACTGGATTTTGGGCAGACTACCCTGATCCAACATACCATCCCTACTGGCTCTCATCCTCCTATCAAAGAGAGATACTGGCCAATACCTCCAGCCCGCTACCAAGAGGTGAAGAAGCTGGTGCAAGAGATGAAGATAGCCAATGTTATCCGGGAGAGTCACAGCCCATGGGCTGCCCCGTTGGACCTTGTGAAAAAGAAGGATGGAACCCTTCAGTTCTGTGTTGACTATAGAAAGATAAACAATATCACCCACAAGGATGCCTATCCGCTGCCTCGATTCGAGGAATCCCTCGCAGCCCTAGGGTCAGCTGCTTACTTCTCGACCTTGGATATGACCAGTGGCTATTGGCAAGTGGCCCTGGCGCCTGAAGATAGGGAGAAGACAGCTTTCACCACCTCAATGGGCCTGTTTGAGTTCAACAACATGCCTTTCGGCCTATGCAACCCCCCCGGGCACGTTTCAGCGGTTAATGGAGAGATGTTTGGGTCATCAGAACTTCAAGACCGTCCTCCTGTACTTGGATAACATCATCATCTACTCCAAGACCTACGAGAAGCACCTCCAACATCTGGCTAAGTCTTCAAAATCCTGAGACCTGGAGCAGCGATGGGCTTCCAGGTTAGCGAATTTCAACTTCACTATCAAGTACCGGGCTGGCAAGACCAACGACAATGCTGATGCTCTGTCCCGACTCGCTGACTAGTGGGAGGGGCCCTCCATGGATGCTCAGTGGGAAGATGTGGAAATGCCAGGGTTCTTTGCCCGGTTTATGCACCAAGAGGCCCAGAGAGTCTACTCCTTACCCTCAGAAGCTTCTAAGTGGGGGTATTCCGTAAACTGCGGGTCCTTAGGGGACCGGGGGTGCTAAGCTGTAGCACCAGGATGCCAATCACACAAGGGTAAGAATGTCAGTCAGCAGATATAAATTGTACATGTCTTATTGATCACATATGCCAATGTAATACAATATGCTAAAATTTGTCGGCCAGGGAAGAAGTGTTCATAAACAAATATACAGGCCTTGGTGCAAAGGAGTGGATTAAGTACATGACACCACGCCATTCATATGTACAGTTTGGTTTAACGGCGTCAGCGCCACCTGTCGTGCTTAGAATACACATGTCCTTGTCTTAGTCCGACACCAACCCAGGTGCCTGTCTCCAGGACCATGGCGGCGTGTGTCCCTACAGATCACTTAGCCTGCACTTCACCAAAGTGCCTCTTTGTATTTACCTCTACCGGCTATTCCTTACACGGACCCCGCGGAGGCCGCCGCCGCTGCTGGCCAGCAGTGGGTCCTCTGTGCCCTATCCAGTCAATAGTTGAGACGAGGGTGGCTCTTTCGACTGCCCCGGGGGTATGCAACACCCCTGCCGATTCAAGGCAGAGGGGTTGTTGCGAATATTGTCCCAATATGTAGCCTGCAACCTGTGTGGAGGTCTGATCAACCCCCAGCAGGTCACTACACAACACAGGGAACACTGCAGCGGTAGATTCTGCCTGGGGAGGCAGGAGTTAATTGTTTAAGGTGATGTCTTTCCATCAGCCAATCACACCTGTTCTCATATTGTATTGTAAGCTGGGATGCAATTGGAGGAGTAACCCCCATCTGACCAGTGGGAGCAATAAAACCCCTGGTCAGGAAAGTTCTAGGGGTCAGTCTAGTCCAGTCAGTGCAGTCAGACAGAATAGTCAGACAGAGCAGTGAAACAGTATAGCTCTGAGGAGTTAGTGAGAGTAAAGGGGTATCATCCGACCTTCAAGGGTGATATCTGAAGTAACCCAGGACAAGCTGAAGCATCCTACTAGGACAAAGCTACCCCCCAGCCTGACCTTGCATCCAGGCTGGTGATCAATCCCTGTGGTTCCCTCTACAAGTGCATCCCCAGCCTGCTACTATTTGTCAAGATTCGTTTGGTACGTTATCCACTGTTTCTGTCAGTTCCCATAAAGAACTGTAAGTTATTTTTGTACAACGTCTGATCCCTGCTACTATGGCTGTCACCATCACGGGCACCCTATCCACCACACAGGGACTCATACTCCAGACCCAAAGGGTTGCCCCAGGGAAACTACTACAGCAGCCTCTCTCATTCATTTTTTTCCAACACCACCTGCTGGAGACCGCCAGCACTCCGGTATTCGGCCCCGGCTGTCTCCAGCCCCAAGTAAAGGCATGGCCCCGGGGGGGATGGGCACTAGACATGTGATTATTTCAGGGCGTGGCGCAGAGGTCCTGATAATGTGCCCCAAGATCTTTATTTCATCTTGATGGTAAAAGCATTACATGAGTAGGAAAGCCTAAGTGTTTCGAGCTCTCTGCTCTTAGTCATGGCATAATACACATTAGCAAACGCTATTTAAAATAAACAAACACCAATGAAATGCTTTAGTCCAAATTACATCTCAAGTTAACCCTTAGATAACCCTTAGATAAGACACACTGAATACAAGGATTACGTCCTCAAAAAATATTTCAGTATAATAAAATTGCGTTAATATAAGAAAAAGATATGAGTAAAAATCTGCAATGTTTGATTTCAAGTTTAATTTCGGAGAAGCGGACATGGAGGAACTTGGCAGGAGGACCCCATCACCCATAAGTTGACGAACATGCATTTGGTGGCAGTCTACCACCCCTAAATGTGGTGGTAGATGTCCTTTAAAATATTCTCTATAGCCCTTGATAAATTCCTTGAGAAGGGAATGTTGGGAAATGTTATTATTCAGTTACCCTAGGGAACCTGCAAAGGTATAATAGCTCCTAAAATTTATTCCTGCAAAATCTGCTCTCCAAAAGCCAAAAAGTGCCCCTTTCCTTCCATAGCCCAAAAGCAGGTTATCTTCCCAAGTGAGATATCACGTTTATGCACCAAGAGGCCCAGAGAGTCTACTCCTTACCCTCAGAAGCAGTACCAGCTACCCCGCCAGAAGAGTCTGTGCCGCCGGCAGAAAAAGACCTCTGGATGAGTCTGCAGGCTGATGGCCGCGCCATAGGAGAACTTATGGACTCTCTCTCTAGTGGGCGAGTGCCTGAACGGATTCGTCGGAGGAGGGCCGATGGGGAATTATCCCAATTGTGACGCCAGAGGAAGACTCAGTATGCATGATGAGTATGCATCAGGGCCTACTGAAAAGGAGAACTCTGGATCCTATCACCTATGACCGACTGTACCAGGTTGTGATTCCCCGGAGGGATGCCAAGATAGTGCTGGATATGTACCACGACCAGTCCGGACACTTTGGCACTCAAACGAATGAAGCTACCCTCCGGAAGCGCTTCTCCTGGGTGAACATGAAGCCCGACATCGAGAGCTGGTGCCGGGAATGCCCAGCCTGCGCCATCGCTCGAGGAGAGCGACACAATCAAAGGGCTCCTCTACATCCCATTGTGAGCCTACGGCCTTTGGAGATTCTGGCTCTGGATCACGTGAAGTTGGAGCCCAGCAGATCCGGTCACGAATATGCCTTGACAATAATCGACCATTACACCAAGTTTGTGGTTGCAGGACCAGTCAGAGACTTGTCCGCCAGGAGCACCGCAGCGGCCCTGTTGAAGAGCTTCATCCTCCCTTATGGCTGTCCGGATAAAATCCTTACGGACCAGGGAACTGCATTCGACTCACAAGTGTTCCAAGAGTCCTTACGGACCAGGGAACTGCATTCGACTCACAAGTGTTCCAAGAGCTGTGTACCCTCTATGGCTGCAAGAAGCTGAGAACCACAGCCTACCACTGTGTACCCTCTATGGCTGCAAGAAGCTGAGAACCACAGCCTACCACCCTCAGGGCAATGGGCTCTGTGAAAAGATGAACCAGACTCTCATCAACATGCTGAGAACCCTGACTCCTTCCTTCTAAGTGGGGGGATTCCGTAAACTGCGGGGTCCTTAGGGGACCGGGGGTGCTAAAGCTGTAGCACCAGGATGCCAATCACACAAGGGTAAGAATGTCAGTCAGCAGATATAAATTGTACATGTTTATTGTATCACATATGCCAATGTAATACACATATGCTAAAATTGTCGGCCAGGGAAGAAGTGTTCATAAACAAATATACAGGCCTTGGTGCAAAGGAGTGGATTAAGTACATGACACCACGCCATTCATAACTGTACAGTTTGGTTTAACGGCGTCAGCGCCACCTGTCGTGCTTAGAATACACATGTCCTTGTCTTAGTCCGACACCAACCCAGGTGCCTGTCTCCAGGACCATGGGGCGTGTGTCCCTACAGATCCACTTAGCCTGCACTTCACCAAAGTGCCTCTTTGTATTTACCTCTAACCGCTATTCCTTACACGGACCCCCGGGAGGCCGCCGCGCTGCTGGCCAGCAGTGGGTCCTCTGTGCCCTATCCAGTCAATAGTTGAGACGAGGGTGGCTCTTTCGACTGCCCCGGGGTATGCAACACCCCTGCCGATTCAAGGCAGAGGGTTGTTGCGAATATTCCCAATATGTAGCCTGCAACCTGTGTGGAGTCTGATCAACCCCACAGCAGGTCACTACACAACACCAGGAAACACTGCAGCGGTAGATTCTGCCTGGGAGGCAGGAGTTAATGTGTTTAAGGTGATGTCTTTCCATCAGCCAATCACACCTGTTCTCATATTGTATTGTAAGCTGGGATGCAATTGGAGGAGTACCCCCACTGACCAGTGGGAGCAATAAAACCCCTGGTCAGGAAAGTCTAGAGGGTCAGTCTAGTCCAGTCAGTGCAGTCAGACAGAATAGTCAGACAGAGCAGTGAGAACAGTATAGCTCTGAGGAGTTAGTGAGAGTAAAGGGTATCATCCTACCTTCAAGGGTGTATATCTGAAGTAACCCAGGACAAGCTGAAGCATCCTACTAGGACAAAGCTACCCCCCAGCCTGACCTTGCATCCAGGCTGGTGATCAATCCCTGTGGTTCCCTCTACAAGTGCATCCCCAGCCTGCTACTATTTGTCAAGATGTCGTTTGGTACGTTATCCACTGTTCTGTCAGTTCCATAAGAACTGTAAGTTATTTTTGTACAACGTCTGATCCCTGCTACTATGGCTGTCACATCACGGGCACCCTATCCACCACACAGGGACTCATACTCAGACCCAAAGGGTTGCCCCAGGGAAACTACTACAGCAGCCTCTCTCATTCATTTTTTTCCAACACCACCTGCTGGAGACCGCCAGCACTCCGGTATTCGGCCCCGGCTGTCTCCAGCCCCAAGTAAAGGCTATGGCCCCGGGGGGGATGGGCACTAGACATGTGATTATTTCAGGGCGTGGCGCAGAGGTCCTGATAATGTGCCCCAAGATCTTTATTTCATCTTGATGGTAAAAGCATTACATGAGTAGGAAAGCCTAAGGTTTCGAGCTTCTCTGCTCTTAGTCATGGCATAATACACATTAGCAAACACTATTTAAAATAAACAAACACAATGAAATGCTTTAGTCCAAATTACATCTCAGTTAACCCTTACATAACCAAAAGACACACTGAATACAAGCATTATGTCCTCAAAAATATTTGTTATAATAAAATGCGTTAATATAAGAAAGATATGAGTAAAAATCTGCAATGTTTGATTTCAAGTTTAATTTCGGAGAGGAGTAGTAGCGGACATGGAGGAACTTGGCAGGAGGACCCCATCACCCATAGTTGACGAACATGATTTGGTGGCAGTCTACCACCCCTAAATGGTGGTGTAGATGTCCTTTAAAATATTCTCTATAGCCTGCTTGAAATTCCTTGAGAAGGGAATGTTGGGAAATGTTATTATCAGTTACCCTAGGGGAACCTGCAAAGGTATAATAGCTCCTAAATTTATTCCTGCAAAATCTGTCTCCAAAAGCCAAAAGTGCTACCTTCTCCTTCCATAGCCCAAAAGCAGGTTATCTTCCCAAGTGAGATATCACTATCCTCAAGATGGATTGTTCTTCGTTTACCCCATTTTAAAGATGTACTTTGTGGAACTGAATGCACACATTCCAGAAAACCCAAGAAATATCTAGTTTTTAACGTGATTTTGTTTTACTCGAATATAAGCCGACCCGAGTATAAGCCGAGACCCCTAATTTTAACACAAAAAACTGGGAAAACCAATTGACTAGTATAAGCCGAGGGTGGGAAATGCATTGGTCACAGCCTCCCCAGTATATAGCCTGCCCGCCCCCTGTAGTATGTAACCTGCCAGCCCCCTGTAGTATACAGTCTCCCCCTGTAGTATACAGCCTGCCAGCCCCCTGTAGTATGTAACCTGCCAGCCCCCTGTAGTATACAGCCTGCCCGCCCCCTGTAGTATATAGCCTGCCAGCCCCTGTAGTATGAAGCCAGCCAGCCCTCTGTAGTATAAAGCCAGCCAGCCCCCTGTAGTATAAAGCCTGCCAGCCCCCTGTAGTATAAAGCCTGCCAGCCCCCTGTAGTAAAAAGCCTGCCAGCCCCCTGTAGTATAAAGCCTGCCAGCCCCCTGTAGGCTACTACAGGGGCATGGCTGGCTTATACTACAGGGGCTGGCAGGCTATTATACAGGGGCGGTATATACAGGGGCTGGAGGCGTATACTACAGGGGGGCAGGCTGTATAACTACAGGGGCGCTGGCAGGCCGTTATACTGCAGGGGCTGGCAGGACTTATACTACAGGGCGCTGGCTGTATACTAACAGGGGACTGACAGACTATTATACTACAGGGCGGTCCTCGGCGGCATTATCCGCGGGTCGGCTTATATTCGAGTTTAAAAAAAAATCATGTAAAAAATTAGATATTTCTTGGGTTTTCTGGAATGGGTGCATTCAGTCCACAATGTACATTTGGGTAGGAAGAGCCATCGTGATTTTGGCTTTTGGAGAGGAAGATTTTGCAGGAATAAATTTTAGGAGCTATTATACCTTTGCAGGTTCCCCTAGGTAACTGAATAATAACATTTCCCAACATTCCTCTCAAGGAATTTCAAGGGTATAGAGAATATTTTAAAGGACATCTACCACCACATTTAGGGGTGGTAGACTGCCACCAAATGCATGTTCGTCCACTTAGGGTGATGGGGTCCTCCTGCCAAGTTCCTCATGTCCGCTACTCAATCTTAATTCATCATCGGTTTAAGCCGCACTAATTAAACTTGAAATCAAACATTAGATTTTACTCATATCTTTTCATATTAACGCAATTTATTATACTGAAATATTTTTGAGGACGTATACTGTATTCAGTGTCTTTTGGTTATGTAAGGGTTAAATTGAGTGTAATTTGGACTAAAGCATTTCATTGGTGTTTGTTTATTTTAAATAGTGTTTTGCTAATGGTATTATGCCATGACTAAGAGCAGAGAAGCTCGAACGCTTAGGCTTTCCTACTCATGTAATGCTTTTACCATCAAGTGAAATAAAGATTTGGGGCACATTTTCAGGACCTCTGCGCCCACGCCCTGAAATAATCACAAATGCTAGTGCAACATCCCCCACCGGGGCCAGCCTTTTCTTGGGGCCTGAGACAGGGCCCGGTCAGCGGCGCCGGAGCTATGTCCGGTGCGTGGCGGTCTCAGCCGGGTCCAGCAGTGGTGTTGGAAAAAAATGATAAGAGAGGCTGCTGTAGTAGTTCTCCCTGGGGCAACCCTTGGGGTCTGGAGTATGAGTCCCTGTGTGGTGGATAGGGTTCCCGTGATGGTGACAGCCATAGTAGCAGGGATCAGGGACAGACGTGTACAAAATAACTTACAGTTGCTTTATGGAACTGACAGGAAAAGTGGATAAAATACCAAACGAATCTTGACAAATAGTAGCAGGCTGGGGATGCATCTTAGAGGGAACCACAGAGTTGATCACCAGCCTGGATGCAAGGTCAGGCTGGGGGGGTAGCTTTGTCCTAGTAGGATGCTTCAGCTTGTCCTGGGTAATTCAGATATCACCCTTGAAGGTAGGAGGATACCCTTCTTCTCACTAACTCCTCAGAGCTATACTGTTTCACTGCTCTGTCTGACTATTCTGTCTGACTGCAATGACTGGACTAGACTGACCTCTGAACTTTCCGACCAGGGGTGTTTATTACTCCCATGGTCAGGTGGGGTACTCTCCAATTGCATCCAGCTTAAATACAATATGAGAACAGGTGTGATTGGCTTGGAAAGACATACATTAAACAATTACACCTGCTCCCAGGCAGAATCTACCGCTGCAGTGTTCCCCGTGTGTGTAGTGAATCTCTGTGGGGTTGATCAGACTCCACACAGGTTGCAGGCTACATATTGGGACATATTCGCAACAACCCTCTGCCTTGAACGGCAGGGGTGTTGCATACCCCCGGGGCAGTGAAAAGCGCCCCTCTCTCACTATGACTGGATAGGGCAAGAGGACCCCTGCTGGCCCAGCGGCGGCCTCGGGGGGTCCGTGTAAGGAATGAGGGTAGAGGTAAATACAAAGAGGCACTTTGGTGAAGTGCAGGCTAAGTGATCTGTAGGGACAAGCCGCCCATGGTCCTGGAGACAGGCACCTGGGTTGGTGTCGGACTAAGACAAGGACATGTGTATTCTAAGCCGACAGGTGGGCGCTGACGCCGTTAAACCAAACTGGACCGATAGTAGGCTGGTGTCATGTACTTAATCCAATCCTTTGCACCAAGGCCTGTATATTTGTTTATGAACACTCTTCCCTGCCGACAAATTATAGCATATGTGTATTACATTGGCATATGTGATACAATAAGACATTGTACAATTATCTGCTGATGACATTCTTACCCTGTGTGATTGGCATCCGGTGCTACAGCTTTAGCGTCCCCTAAGGACCCGCAGTTTACGGAACCCCCACTTACGAAGCTTCGGTTTGAGGAATAAGATTGCGATCAGGTTTACATGAAAACGGTCCGACACACCACACTACGTCTGAAAAGCCTATGAAAAGGTTACTGCCAAACTACTGACAAAGATGGCAGTTGTGCAAACATTAAATAACTCACATTGGCTTTAGAGCCAATGGATAAGTGGCTTGAACGTTAACATGAGAAGAGCTACTCAGTGTGGCAATAGCAAAGGCCAAAAATGTCCATTTCTGTGGGAGAAAAGGCATAAATGCAAACAGAATGTCCCAATCTGCAAATAAAGAACATTCAATGAGTAACAAAAGTCATTAGCCCACTTTCTCTTGTATAACTGGCTAAAAGTTCTCTCAGAAGGCTTTTCGAAGCAAAAAGTCCATTTATGGGAAAGCCTGAAGTCGGGAAAAAGGGCAGGTAAAAAGAAAACGGTCGACGGAGTAAGGAATAGAATCTTGTAGGGTATCTTGCGAAGCAGCGGGGGCAGTAGACACAAGAATAGAAGTCACTGATCATATTTACAAAAAGTTCATCTCCTTAATCTCATTTTCTCTCCCCCCCCTCCCCCTACCTCCCCCCTTCCCCCCGCCCCCTCCGCCCCCCTCCCATTAGACCCCACCCTCCGTCTCCCGACACATCCCCCCCGCTATCGCTTCTAGTTCCACTTCCCCCGACCCTCTGTTCCACACAAATCCACTTCTTCGCCCTCCTCGGTCATCACACTCTTCTTACCGATCAAGCCCCTTTCCCCGTCCACCCTCCTTCACTCGTCTACAGCTTTCCCTTTTCCTCCCCCCCTATCCCTCCCCCCCAACAGTCCTTCTTATTCCCGCTTCCGTCCCTACTTACCCCACCACACTCCTCGTGCAACCCCCACCGCTCCCCCCCCTTCGTCCGGCGATACCCCAATCCCCCACCTCTCCTACCCCCTCCCCACCCCCTACTTCCCACCACCCCTTTTTTCCTCCCCCCTCACTCACCCTCCCCCATACCCTGCCTACTCCCCCACACGCAACCCCCTTCCCGCCACAGTCCTACCTTTACCTCCAATCCACACCTCCCATTCCTTTAACCATATTCCTTCCCCCATCTTTTTTCCGCTGACACTCCCTAACGCCCTCTACACCACCCCTTACCCCAGACACCTATCCACGCCTCTTTATCTGCTTCCGCACTCCCACCGCTCACCCCACCAACGCAACAGCCCTCCTTCTGCCCCTACTAACCACATCATACCCATCCCATACCCTTCCCCCCTACGCTCTTTCTCCTATGCTACCCCTCTCCCTTTAAAATGTCCTCTCCCACCTCTTTAGTGTCACCAGCCTTCCTGAACCCGCCTCTCTCGCCCACCACCCCCCGTCAAACCCCCTCATATCTCTACCACTAATCAATGCCCCCCCCCACATATTTCCTCTTCTCAGAGCACCGTGAACTTCCTCCGCCTATCCCTCTTTTGGTCACTTCCCCCCACAGTACCTCATCCCCACCCACCACCCCTCCACACACTTGGTCTCCACCCCTCTCTCACACCCTCCTTTTCCACCCATCACCCATCCCCATTTGAGATCATTGAGAGCTATAAGGCGATGGATGCAAAGTTGCATCCATCTGCAGCCGCCGCCTGAGCATATGCCTCTTGGAGAGATCCCCAGTGATGGTAACTGATCCCATATAAAGGATTAGTGCACATCACTGGGGGAACACCCAGACATTTGACAATCACATTGACAATTCACATGACAAACGCTCTCATCCTTCTTTAAGGGGGGGAGGAAGAGGCACCCCCAGACAAAATCACCCACTGTATAAGAATACTTGGCATACATCCTAAACCTCAGTGGTCTGAGGACACATCAAAATGTCCACACAGACCATACAAAGAAGGGAAAAAATACAGTTGATACCAGACTAATCGGGCTAATAGTAATGACAATATATGAAAAATGAATACTTATATAATATTATATATATATATATATGAAGGCCCCAGTCCCTCAACATCATGAGTGCCCCCATGGGTACAGTAGGGATTGCTGCTTGAAAGATTCTCCTTGTTCTCCCAAAAGTAACGATGTCAGTATAGACAAAACCGGTTATTTCAGTTTCGTCAGACCCACAGACATGCCTCAAAAATAAAGGTCTTTGTTCCGTTGTGCAACTGATACACTCCTACCGCTTAAGCATCTTTACAAGGCTTTTGCTTCCTGTTCTTGGTTGATATACAGATTTCGCGACCAAAAGCACATTCAACTCTGGGACACAGAATAAATCTCCTTTTAAATGGTATGAAGGTGGACATTCCATCACTTTTGGACTGAATTAAACCGATTGGACAGGTTAACCTTTTAGTTATCAGTAAATTGCAGCCAAGATGAACCAGACTTGTGCAATATCCACAATTCTTTCTTGATGCCTTGGAGATTTCCTTTAGATTTCCCACAGAGTGTCTCTAATTAAACTCGGATGTGTGCCATAAACCTATAAGAAGGCTTCCAAAGATATGACATCATCATATGGGCTGTCCCAATAGTTTTTGAGGGCATAATAATATTGTTATGTAAAACTTATGACTTTTTAGAAAGTAATTAAAATGGCTTACTTAAAAAAAGTATGTCTCTTTTATATTCTCGCATTGGCCAAATGTAAATAATAAATAATAAATTATAATGTGAAAATCGCACATTTCACATGTAACGATGCCTAAAAAGATGGCCTCGGATTCTTGTGTGAACCGATGATGTCATGGCAATGGATCGCGCTCCCGAGATTCCGGGGAGTGGACGATCGGAGCAAAGGATGGCGGGTACACGTGCCCGCCAGGTATTACTATATTAAAGATAAGAAACAGTAAGAGATCCATGACTTCACAGAGGCTGACAGACTGTTCAACAGATGAGCTCTGCTACATCTCACAGTATATGCTCTGCCTCCCACCTTCCCCCTGATCACTCTATCTGCCTTGTGGTTTGCAGTGCTATCTCTCCTCAGATCTCCGCAAGGATCAGTGAGTGTTACTGAGCTCGTTGACAGCGGAGCGGGGCTAACATGCTACCAGAGACGAGACGAAAGAAATCTCATGCTCAAACAAATACACAGAAAAGAGTGGCGCCCACCCTAAGTCAGAGTTACAGGGTTGTGTTCAAGGGCAACTGAAGTCTGTAAACGCAGGAATCTGATAGAGAAATGGTTGGTCTATTCTGTGAAATGCTGAGTTTTCCTCGAACAGGTCGGCTCTTCTTTTAAAAGGGATACCTATGCCCTTGTCTAAGAAAAAAAAATGCTTTAAAAATATGAAAAATGCTCATCTTTTGGTATTTAATTTGTATAAAGTCAGTCCACCATGTCGGAAAGCAGCTTTTCAGGTTTTTTTTGTCATGTCCAGGAAAACGAGATTAAGACCAAGAAAATAAAAAGGTGCGGAACTCAAATTAGATAAACGGGGGTACAATCTAATGGGTTAAACGTGATGGAAAGTTAGAAGCCGTTGGTGGGGATACAAGGATGACCAGGGCCGATTTTAAGACTCGCCATGATTTTATGAAAATTGATGGACCCCAAATTGACATTACTTGGGGCTTATACAACAAAGGGTCCGCGATCGCATTTCCGTCTGACACTTCCCAATAATTTCGGGATTTGCACCACATGTACAGTGATTTTGCATGGGATGGTGACAAGATTTGATCCGGACCAAAGCAAGGGGGGGGGGGGGGAGGCGGTCCGACTGGACGATCCGAATAATTAGGACCTGAGCATGGGGATTTAAGATTAAAAAGTGCCGTATCCAATTGCAATTACATACACCGGAAGAGATAGTGAACAGACTTTTGCAGGGAAGCGGACACATGAAGATATAGTGGCACAGTGCATTCCGGTCGGACATGCACTTCAGGGAACGCATAAGGGATAGTAAGTAAAAGTGCCCCAGTTATCACAAAACCAAAAGGGGGGGTTCCCTTTTGGTCGCATCAGTCTACAGTTTGGAGCTTCAAAGTTCTTGGAAGGCTCTTATATTTTACAATGTACAGATTCAGGGATGGGGTCCCTGGGGGTTTTTTTTTTTCTAAAGAGAAGTATCTAACTTAAAGGGTTGGCCATCGAGTCCTCAAAGCATTCTATATTATATAATCGATACTATATACCAGACCGACCAATCAGGAGAACAGGGGTTCTAGTTCTGCCATCTTAATGGAGCGGTAGTTTGGTCATAGGGCAGGTCTAGCATTCATATTGGAAGCGTGTAATGTTTGTTGTATTTTGTTTTGTAAAGGTGCCACTAGTGCACCATGTGCATCCCGGCCCCAAGAGCTGAGACAGTCTCTCACCTGCCTTGCTCAAGCTACGGTCTCCTCGCTCTAACATGTGGTCCCCACCTCCTAGGTCGCTGACGCTCCGGCATCTGAGATTTTTAAAGGGCAGCACCCAATGATGGTGATTGCTGACCGCCCTTCCCAGTTAAATTCCTGGCCACTTCCTATGTTCCCTGCGATCTTTGTGGCTAATGCCTTGAGAAAGCATGTGTCCCTATGTCTTTGATTGTGTTGTGAAATTCCACGTTGTGACCCAGGTTCTGTCCCGACATATGCTCCTTTGCTGCCCTGCCCTGACGTACCACTACGTCACAACTCCCGTACCTGTGAGGACCTGTGGACCACGGCTCTGGTGAAAACCCGGTTACCACTTAGACCATTTCCCAATGTCGACTTTTAACGTATCGTCCACGGTGGTACAGAGGGTCCAGTACCACTGCTTCTGCAAGTGCCATGGAGATGAATACAAAGGTAAGGTCCAAGTTAGGACCAGCTGACTCTACTGAGATGGGGAAATAGTACCCTTGTACCCCACTGCAAACCATATTGGCCTGCTGATGTGAGGGGCTGGTGGTCCTCCATCATGACGTCCTTGAGGATGAAGTGTATTATTCTCTCTGACATTTTGACTCTGTCCATCGTTGACGGGCCAGTGAGGAAATTTTTCTGAAATTAAAATAATCAGAACCAGAGCCAAATCATGAGGAACACTGTACCATGGCTCAGCTTAAGCGCCGGTACTTGACAAAAGTGAAGCTACGGCAATGTCTCCTGTGCCAAACCAATAGCAGCAGCAGGACACCACTGATTTACCCCAATCACTGTTAGCGCCGCACCGGCACCCCTTCTATAGTACCCCTTATGCATGTCTGTCGAAATTGTGTCCACTTGTTACTGTCACTATTGTATTTCGTACTGTAATTGTTTCCCCTTATGTCTTGTAATGTGGTCTCGTTGCCCTTCATTGTCCTGTAAACGTTTAAGGAACTAGTAACATGTAAGAACGCGCCTCTCGTAGTGTATGTATGTAACTGTAACATTAAGTCTGACCTGTGTGTAACAACTGCCACAACACTATGTACAAAACTATTTCCCCCCAGGGGATCAATAAGGTTCTATAGTATTGTATCGTATCATAATAACATAAAGTAATTATTGTAAACATTTTACCAGATAGATAGGAGTGAGGGGTCTCTGATGCCCCGGTAATCCTTACAGACAACACCGGTGACTACATACATACCTCCGCCTGCAGAGCTGTGCTCCAGATATATGTGAGAGGGGGAAAGGATCTGTGATGGCGTCCCTATGTGTGGGAGGAGTCCGGCTTCAGGGGTGGAGAAGCTATAGGACCTGTGATGATGTCATAGTCATGTGATTATCCCTATGTAAGGGAGGAGTCCGGCTTCGGGGGGTGGAGAAGCTATAGGACCTGTGATGATGTCATAGTCATGTGATTTGTCACATGTGTGGGAGGAGTCAGGCTCCAGGACATGTTACTAGAGGCAGGACTATCCCTGCTTCTGTGAGGAGAAGTTCTGACCAGGGATTAGACTGAAGGAAGCCCCACGTGGTGTAATAACGGACACCAATAGAACTATTGACTAAATATGAAATGAAAGTGTCTGTTTCTTTACCAAACACAAAAACCCCAGCGCGCCCCTTCTATTTATACAATAAGCAAATTACTGACAACATGTGGGAGGATCATTACATGAAATGGAAGATATTTATATACAGTTTTTTTTTACCTTCTCTACTTTACCTGCAGGAGCAAACATGTTCTTGTGTACATGACAGACGTCTCCCTTATTGTCTTTATTTCATGCCTTGCACAAAATGTCTGTCAAGAACAAATCTCTCATACACATAAAGGGGGAGACGTGGAGAAGACCTGTTTCAACACCTAAGATGGGTCATTGAGAACACTTGATCATGGTGTTCGACCTCTCACTGCAATGCTTCTGCTGTCTGTCATGGGTGCCCCCGCGATCACACCTGTGCCCCTCTCCATGGCGTGGCTCCCCCCGGCCTTCACTCACCTCTCCCTAGAGCGCGTGCACTGGCACTCAAAGATTTAAAGGGCCAGCGCACCGCTGATTGGCGCTGGCCACTTCCGGGTTCTGATTTAAACCGGCAGCTCCCATCACTCCCCGCGGGATCTTTGAACTTTATGGTGAGAAGAGAAAACTTGCTGTTTCCTGCGCTTGTTCCTATCCCGTTCCTTGTTCCCGTTTCTGCTGATCTCCTGTTGCTGACCACGGACCTGAACTCTGCATCTCTGTCGCCAGCCCTGACAACCTGCCTGTTCCTGACTACGAGACTATCTCCTGAATTGGTACCTCGACCTTGGCTGCCACCGCGGGCTGGTTGCACCTGTAGAGCGACCTGGTGGCACCCTGCTGCAGCAAGTCCTTCCCAGTTTGCGGCGGGCTCTGGTGAAGACCCGGTGCCACTTTAATTCCGGTCCCAGGTGTCATCTAGTACCATCTCCCGCGGTGGTCCAGGGGGTTTTGCTGACCCCGAGTCCTGACACTGTCTTTATAGAATTTGTTAACACTGTTGCCTGAAATCTGTTATTTGTGTGGTGATGCACCCATGGGTCCTGGGCTGTATTATACTACTTCAATTACTAGTACTTCAATTGAGCTTTTTGGAGAATGGGGGATGCGTCCTTTCTGCTTTTGTTTTCAATCTGCAGTTTCAGGACATTTGGAAAATGGCTCTTATGTACATGTGTATTGAGAGCATGAAGAAAATGACATGGCTTACATGGGTGAAAATTTGGTGGGTTGTTTGGGTGGCCATGGGCACCAGGCTACTGTCCAAATCACCTATATTTTAATCCACTACTAAGATGAACCAGACTCTCATCAACATGCTGAGAACCCTGACTCCTTCAAAAAGGGCTGACTGGCCAAAGTTACTACCGGAGCTAGTATACCTGTACAATAATACCACCCATTGTTCCACAGGATACACTCCCTACTACTTGATGTTCGAGAGACATGGCCATCTCCCTGCCGATATGGCCCTGGACATGGAAAACCCCGATTCACAATCTCTACTCCCTCAGACTGATTGGGATCAGAGGCGCCTGGCGGATGCCAGAGAAATTGTCGATCTTCGGGTGGAAGAGGCCCGAGACAAGCAAAAGAGAGACTTTGACCGCAATGCCTGTGCTAAGCCCTTGCCCCCGGAGAACGAGTGTGGCTGAAAAACAACCATCCCACCAGTAAGTTAGATGGGCGATGGGAGTGTGAGCCATACCTAGTTAGGGACAGTCTCTCCCCTGAAGTCTACGAGATTTCAAGAGGAGACCGTCCATCAATCGGGTACACAGGAACCGGCTGAAGAGATGTCTACGATCCTTCACCCCTGTGTCAAGTCCTAGGACTCCAACTTCTAGTCCAAGAGCCCTATTGTGTTCCTCTACCCCCAGTTTCCTTGAACTTGTGACTGTGCCTCAACTTTGTGTGATTGTCTCTACTCCAGCGAGAGTTACTCCAGTGCTGCTGACTGTGGAGGATGACCCTGTCCTAGAACCTGTTGCCCCTGTCATCTCTGAGGAGCCTGCAATCCCTACTCCAGTGCCTGATTCCGGAGACGACAATGAAGAAATGGTAATTTTCTCTCAACAGGAACTCAGGAAATCTCAGCGAGAGACAAAGGGGAAACCTCCTGCGTATGTGCAGGAGTACCAGTTGTCCCAACAGAAAGATCGGAAGCCGAAGGCTGTCTGCTTTGCCGATCCTGAAGTACTCACTCCTACAGACTGCAATTCAGATTCTGAGTAACGCCTGATGGGCTGTATCCCTCTCCAGGTACTGTGTATATTGTAAATAATGTTCTTTATCTGCTATTCCCAGTTGGGCTGAGCGCCCCTAACCCATAGAGGCAGAAACTTTCCTGGGACTCTTCCCTTTATTTATTTACCTCAGTCAAGAGACTCTCCTTGAACTGCTTACCAGTATTATATGTTACATAAGCATCCACCTCTGCTGAAGCAGAGATAACTACCAAAGGATTCTGTTCCTTTACATCCAGAGTAGACCGTTTGTTTACTGCACTTTTTCCCACGTCAAGGGCTGTGCCCAGAAGATGGACTTTTTCTTCAAAAGCCTTCTGAGAGACTTTTAGCCAGTTACTACATTTATGCCTTTTCTCCACAGGAAAATGGACATTTTGTGGCACTTTGCTATTGCCAACCTGAGTAGCTCTTCTCATGTAACGTTTGTAACGTTCAAGCACTTATCCATTGGGCTGCTAAAGCCAATGTGAGTTATTTCATGTTTGCACAACTGCCATCTATTGTCAGTAGTTTGCAGTAACCTTTTCATAGGCTTTTCAGACTGTAGTGTGGCTGTGTCGGACCGTTTTTATGTAAACCCTGATCGCAATCTTATTCCTCAAACCGAAGCTTCGTAAGTGGGGGTAGTCCGTAAACTGCGGGTCCTTAGGGGACCGGGGGTGCTAAAGCTGTAGCACCTGGATGCCAATCACACAAGAATGTCAGTCAGCAGATAAATTGTACAATGTTTTATTGTATCACATATGCCAATGTAATACACATATGCTATAAATTTGTCGGCAGGGAAGAAGTGTTCATAAACAAATATACAGGCCTTGGTGCAAGGAGTGGATTAAAGTACATGACACCACGCCTTACATACTGTACAGTTTGGTTTAACGGCGTCAGCGCCCAACTGTCGTGCTTAGAATACACATGTCCTTGTCTTAGTCCGACACCAACCCAGGTGCCTGTCTCCAAGACCATGGGCGGCTTGTCCCTACAGATCACTTAGCCTGCACTTCACCAAAGTGCCTCTTTGTATTTACCTCTACCGGCTATTCCTTACACGGACCCCCCGGAGGCCGCTGCTGCTGGCCAGCAGTGGGTCCTTTGTGCCCTATTCAGTCAATAGTCGAGACGAGGGCGGCTCTTTCGACTGCCCTGGGGCATGCAACACCCCTGCCGATTCAAGGCAGAGGGGTTGTTGCGAATATGTCCCAATATGTAGCCTGCAACCTGTGTGGAGTCTAATCAACCCCACAGCAGGTCACTACACAACACGGGGAACACTGCAGCGGTAGATTCTGCCTGGGAAGGCAGGAGTTAATTGTTTAATGTGATGTCTTTCCATCAGCCAATCACACCTGTTATCATATTGTATTGTAAGCTGGGATGCAATTGGAGGAGTAACCACCACCTGACCAGTGGGAGTAATAAAACTCCTGGTCAGGAAAGTTCTAGAGGTGCAGTCAGACACAATAGTCAGACAGAGCAGTGAAACAGTATAGCTCTGAGGAGTTAGTGAGAGTAAAGGGGTATCATCCTACCTTCAAGGGTGATATCTGAAGTAACCCAGGACAAGCTGAAGCATCCTACTAGGACAAAGCTACCCCCCAGCCTGACCTTGCATCCAGGCTGGTGATCAATCCCTGTGGTTCCCTCTACAAGTGCATCCCCAGCCTGCTACTATTTGTCAAGATTCGTTTGGTATGTTATCCACTGTTCCTGTCAGTTCCCATAAAGAACTGTAAGTTATTTTTGTACAACGTCTGCCTCCGTCTGATCCCGGCTACTATGGCTGTCACCATAACGGGCACTCTATCCACCACACAGGGACTCATACTCCAGACCCCAAAGGGTTGCCCCAGGGAGAACTACTACAGCAGCCTCTCTCTCATCATTTTTTGCCAACACCACCTGCTGGAGACCTGCCAGGCTGTAGGACAGCCCTCCGGTTCCCATACCTAGCACCGTGACACTAGCATGCCTTGGCCGCAACCGCCAGCCACTCCGGTATTCCGGGCCCCGGCTGTCTCCAGGCCCCAAGAAAAGGCTAGGCCCCGGTGGGGGATGTTGCACTAGCATTTGTGATTATTTCAGGGCGTGGAGCAGAGGTCCTGATAAATGTGCCCCAAGATCTTTATTTCATCTTGATGGTAAAAGCATTACATGAGTAGGAAAGCCTAAGCGTTTCGAGCTTCTCTGCTCTTAGTCATGGCATAATACACATTAGCAAAACACTATTTAAAATAAACAAACACCAATGAAATGCTTTAGTCCAAATTACATCTCAAGTTAACCCTTACATAACCCAAAGACACACTGAATACAAGGATTACGCTCTCAAAAAATATTTCAGTATAATAAAATTGCGTTAATATAACAAAAAAAAGGCTAGGCCCCGGTGGGGGATGTTGCACTAGCATTTGTGATTATTTCAGGGCGTGGCGCAGAGGTCCTGATAAATATGCCCCAAGATCTTTATTTCATCTTGATGGTAAAAGCATTACATGAGTAGGAAAGCCTAAGCGTTTCAAGCTTCTCTGCTCTCAGTCATGGCATAATACACATTAGCAAAACACTATTTAAAATAAACAAACACCAATGAAATGCTTTAGTCCAAATTACATCTCAAGTTAACCCTTACATAACCAAAAGACACACTGAATACAAGGATTACGTCCTCAAAAAATATTTCAGTATAATAAAATTGCGTTAATATAAGAAAAAGATATTAGTAAAAATCTGTAATGTTTGATTTCAAGGTTAATCCTAACGGATGCCAGGTTCCCAGTTTAAAAATCCAGAATCGGAGGACTGAAATTATTTTAGCATTTATTTCGGAGTAGCGGACATGGAGGAACTTGGCAGGAGGACCCCATCACCCCTAAGTTGACGAGCATGCATTTGGTGGCAGTCTACCACCCCTAAATGTGGTAGTAGATGTCCTTTAAAATATTCTCTGTAGCCCATGATAAATTCCTTGAGAAGGGAATGTTGGGAAATGTTATTATTCAGTTACCCTAGGGAACCTGCAAAGGTATAATAGCTCCTAAAATGTATTCCTGCAAAATCTGCTCTCCAAAAGCCAAAAGATGCCCCTTTCCTTCCATAGCCCAAAAGCAGGTTATCTTCCCAAGTGAGATATCACTATCCTCAAGATGGATTGTTCTTTGTTTACCCCATTTTGAAGATGTACATTGTGGAACTGAATGCACACATTCCAAAAAATATCTCATTTTTAACGTGATTTTGTTTTACTCGAATATAAGCTGACCCGAGTATAAGCCGAGACCCCTAATTTTAACACAAAAAACTGGGAAAACCAATTGACTCTAGTATAAGCCGAGGGTGGGAAATGCATTGGTCATAGCCTCCCCAGTATATAGCCTGCCAGCCCCCTGTAGTATGTAACCTGCCAGCCCCCTGTAGTATGTAACCTGCCAGCCCCCTGTAGTATACAGCCTGCCCGCCCCCTGTATTATACAGCCTGCCAGCCCCCTGTATTATACAGCCTGCCAGCCCCCTGTAGTAGCAGCCAGCGCAGCCCACTCGTAGTATAAAGGCCTGCCAGCCCCCTGTAGTATACAGCCTGCCAGCCCCCTGTGGTATATAGCCAGACAGCCCCCTGTGGTATATAGCCAGACAGCCCCCTATGGTATATAGCCTGCCTGCCCCTGTAGTATATAGCCAGACAGCCCCCTGTGGTATATAGCCAGACAGCCACCTGTGGTATATAGCCAGACAGCCACCTGTGGTATATAGCAAAACATCCCTCTGTGGTATATAGCCAGACAGCCCCCAGTTTGCCTAGCACATAAAAAAATAAACTTATATACTCACCCGCCGAAGGTCCCTGATTCTTGCCATGGCTCCCCGATGCTCCCATCATTGCGACTCCCCCTCTTTCCTCTCTCTGCTGTAACAGCCGGCAGAGCTGCCCGTCGGCGCACACTATGAAGTATTCAGCAGAGACACATAGTGTGCGCCGGCCGGCAGAGTGGCCGCAGCTCTGCCGGCTGTTACAGCAGAGAGAAGAGAAGCCGTGGGGAGCCACGCCGGAAGGTGAGTATGTGCGTTTATTGTTTTTTATTGACTCGTGTGTGAGCCGAGGTGGGGTTTTTCAGCTCATTTTTTGTGCTGAAAAACTCAGCTTATACACGAGTATATAGGCTACTTTATATGATACAGAAACTATATAGGGATGGCATTTTACAGTACGACAATTTTAAGAAGATTTCATAGGTTTTACAATATACATAATTTTATGAATAAAATAATCCTCCACAGATGAGAGAAGATGTCATGAAGTCTTTTCTCCATCTACCTGATGATCCTGTGGGAAATATTTCTCCTCTGAACAATCCTGTGGTAGAAGAAGAGGACTGGGACATCTCTCCAGTGATGTTCTCTTACTGGAACTACCTGTAGGAAACATCCAGAGACTGAATTCCTTCTTTCCATACAGATAATGAAAGGACGTGTGGATTTAATCCTGTCTATTACCTACTGATGTGAGGGGCTGGTGGTCCTCCATCATGACGTCCTTGAGGTTGAAGTGTATTATTCTCTCTGACATTTTGACTCTGTCCATCATTGACGAGCCAGTGAGGAAATTTTTCTGAAATGAAAATAATCAGAACCAGAGCCAAATCATGAGGAACACTGTACCATGGCTCAGCTTAAGCGCCGGTACTTGACAAAACTGAAGCTACGGCCAATGTCTCCTCTGCCAAACCAATAGCAGCAGCAGGACACCACTGATTTACCCCAATCACTGTTAGCACCGCACCGGCACGCCTTCTTTAGTACCCCTTATGCATGTCTGTCGAAATTGTGTCCACTTGTTACTGTCACTATTGTATTTCGTACTGTAATTGTTTCACCTTATGTCATGTAATGTGGTCTCGTTGACCTGCACTGTCCTGTAAACGTTTAAGGAACTAGTAACATGTAAGAATGCGCCTCTCGTAGTGTATGTATGTAACTGTAACATTACGTCTGTCCTGTGTGTAACAACTGCCACAACACTATATACAAAACTATTTCCCCCCAGGGGATCAATAAGGTTCTATAGTATTGTATCGTATCATAATAACATACAGTAATTATTGTAAACATTTTACCAGATAGATAGAAGTGAGGGGTCTCTGATGCCCCTGTAATCCTTACAGACAACACCGATGACTACATACATACCTCTGCCTGCAGAGCTCCAGATATATGTGAGAGGGGGAAAGGATCTGTGATGGCGTCCCTATGTGTGGGAGGAGTCCGGCTTCAGGGGTGGAGAAGCTATAGGACCTGTGATGATGTCATAGTCATGTGATTATCCCTATGTAAGGGAGGAGTCCGGCTTCGGAGGGTGGAGAAGCTATAGGACCTGTGATGATGTCATAGTCATGTGATTTGTCACATGTGTGGGAGGAGTCAGGCTCCAGGACATGTTACTAGAGGCGGGACTATCCCTGCTCCTCATGTGAGGAGAAGTTCCGACCAGGGATTAGACTGAAGGAAGCCCCACGTGGTGTAATAACGGACACCAATAGAACTATTGACTAAATATGAAATGAAAGTGTCTGTTCCTTTACCGAACACAAAAAGCCCAGCGCGCCCCTTCTATTTATACAATAGGCAAATTACTGACAACACGTGGGAGGATCATTACATGAAATGGAAGATATTTATATACAGTTTTTTTTACCTTCTCTACTTTACCTGCAGGAGCAAACATGTTCTTGTGTACATGACAGACGTCTCCCTTATTGTCTTTATTTCATGACTTGCACAAAATGTCTGTCAAGAACAAATCTCTCATACACATAAAGGGGGAGACGTGGAGAAGACCAACACCTAAGATGGGTCATTGAGAACACTTGATCATGGTGTTCGACCTCCCACTGCAATGCTTCTGCTGTCTGTCATGGGTGCCCCCGCGATCACACCTGTGCCCCTCTCCATGGCGTGGCTCCCCCCGGCCTTCACTCACCTCTCCCTAGAGCGCGTGCACTGGCACTCAAAGATTTAAAGGGCCAGCGCACCGCTGATTGGCGCTGGCCACTTCCGGGTTCTGATTTAAACCAGCAGCTCCCATCATTCCCCGCCAGATCTTTGAACTTTATGGTGAGAAGAGAAAACTTCCTGTTCCCTGCGCTTGTTCCTATCCCGTTCCTGCTGATCTCCTGTTGCTGACCACGGACCTGAACTCTGCATCTCTGTCGCCAGCCCTGACAACCTGCCTGTTCCTGACTACGAGACTGTCTCCTGAATTGGTACCTCGACCTTGGCTGCCACCGCGGGCTGGTTGCACCTGTAGAGCGACCTGGTGGCACCCTGCTGCAGCAAGTCCTTCCCAGTTTGCGGCGGGCTCTGGTGAAGACCAGGTGCCACTTTAATTCCGGTCCCAGGTGTCATCTAGTACCATCTCCAGCGGTGGTCCAGGGGGTTTTGCTGACCCCGAGTCCTGACACTGTCTTTATAGAATTTGTTAACACTGTTGCCTGAAATCTGTTATTTGTGCGGTGATGCACCCATGGGTCCTGGGCTGTATTATACTACTTCAATTACTAGTACTTCAATTGAGCTTTTTGGAGAATGGGGGATGCGTCCTTTCTGCTTTTGTTTTCAATCTGCAGTTTCAGGACATTTGGAAAATGGCTCTTATGTACATGATGTGTATTGAGAGCATGAAGAAAATGACATGGCTTACACGGGTGAAAATTTGGTGGGTTGTTTGGGTGGCCATGGGCACCAGGCTACTGTCCAAATCACCTATATTTTAATCCACTACTAATGACATCCTCATATACTTGACTGATTTGAGATAGAAGGGAAAAAGATCCTTACAGCTTTTTCTGCATAGAAAAAAAACAAAAAACAGAACTGATGGTGATAAAACTCACAAAGAGTAGAGATATCTGCTGGAAAGAGCTAAACATCCTGTAGTCATCTCCCCAAACCATGAGAACCTCCAGACTGACTGACGCGTAAACCCCCCATAAGCGAAATGGGCTCTGGTTTCTTACTTCTTGTTACATTCAGACTGGACATAAAAAATTAGAAGGCTGGTGCCTTATCACCATCATTTAAAAGTAGGGGATCTGTGTGGGGCACATTACAGGGGGATCTGTATGGGGCACATTACAGGGGGATCTGTATGGGGCACATTACAGGGGGATCTGTATGGGGCACATTACAGGGGGATCTGTATGGGGCACATTACAGGGGGACTGTGCGTGGGGCACATTATTGGGGCACATTACAGGGGGGTATGTGTGGGGCACATTACTGAGGGAGATTACAAGGGGGCTTTGTGTGATATTACTGGATGGATGTGTGGGGACTTTACTGGTGGCTGTGTGAGGACATTCCTTGGGGCGTGTTCACATGTGGCAGTAGGAAAGGCCTAGGTTTGATCTCACATGAGTCTCCAGTGAAATGCATTTGATTGATAACGAGCGCCTGGTGTCTTGTATTTGTTTAAATGCAATCGTGTGAGCGCAACCTTAGGGTGATGTTTCACGTGGCGTTTTAAACACGTTTTTGCCCCGTTTTTAATTGACTGAAAACGCATGACTAAAACCGGACTAACAGCGGGTTCAAAACGTCACGTGTGCCACCACCCTAATAGTGAAGTGGACATGTCACCAGCAGTCACTGGATGTAACAAGTAGGGATTTCTCCTGTGTTTCTGTAGCTGTATATACCCTCAGTAAAGTTGTTATTGGCACAACCACATGTGAGGAGGATATGTACAGGAGGGGGCATTACTAAAAGTGCGATACACATGCATTGGGGCCCGTGCCCCGGATCTTTTTCCACCCTAGCAACGCCCCTGGTTACTGTCACTATTGTATTTTGTACTGTAATTGTTTCACCTTATGTCATGTAATGTGGTCTCGTTGCCCTTCATTGTCCTGTAAACGTTGTTTGTAACTAAGGAACTAGTAACATGTAAGAACGCGCCTCTCGTAGTGTATGTATGTAACTGTAACATTACGTCTGTCCTGTGTGTAATAACTGCCGCAACACTATGTACAAAACCATAAGGTACTAAAGTATTGTATCTTATCATAATAACATACAGTAATACAATTACTGTAATCATTTTACCAGATAGATAGAAGTGAGGGGTCACTGATAAATGTGCCCGGTAACCGTGACAGACAACACCGGTGACTACATACATACCTCCGCCTGCAGAGCTGTACTCCAGATATATGTGAGAGGGTGAAAGGACCTGTGATGGTGTCCCTATGTGTGGGAGGAGTCCGGCTTCAGGGGTGGAGAAGCTTTAGGACCTGTGATGATGTCATAGTCATGTGATTATCCCTATGTAATGGAGGAGTTCGGCTTCGGGGGGTGGAGAAGCTATAGGACCTGTGATGATGTCATAGTCATGTGATTAGTCACATGTGTGCGAGGGGTCAGGCTTCAGGACATGTTACTAGAGGCAGGACTATCCCTGCTCCTCATGTGAGGAGAAGTTCCGACCAGGGATTAGACTGAAGGAAGCCCCACGTGGTGTAATAATGGACACCAATAGAACTATTGACTAAATATGAAATGAAAGTGTCTGTTCCTTTACCGAACACAAAAACCCCAGCGCGTCCCTTCTATTTATACAATAAGCTGATTACTAACAACACGTGGGAGGATCATTACATGAAATGGTCCAGTTTTTTTTTACCTTCTATACTTTACCTGCAGGAGCAAACATGTTGTGCACATGACAGACGTCTCCCTTATTGTCTTTACTTCATGGCTTGCACAAAATGTCTGTCAAGAACAAATCTCTCATACACATAAAGGGGGAGATGTGGAGAAGACCTTGTTTGGGTGATGTTGTAGTGGCACTTATCAATTTCCAACCTTTCCAGTTCTATGTGCTGCCAACAAAACCTTTTCACCACTAAAGGATAAAAATGGACAAATTTTGTACAGAGAATGTGGGCACTAAAATAGAAATTGTCTCAGATTGTTTCAGAATATATAAATATATTTAATTTGATTGGCTTATACTGATACAGTACTAAACAACAGTGGTTAAAAAACAGTAATTAAAAAGACCAATGTACAACACAGGAAAATACACGTTGTCGTAAAAAAATAGAAAATGATAAAAATTATTAATAAAAAGGTTATTCTTTGAGCAGCTTCAATCTTTTGAACAACTTCAACTTTTATATTGTGCCATTTCAATTTTTATAATATGCAACTGTCTACTATGCCATCCGGCACTCACGGTTAGTTGGTATTAGGCTGGGTTGGTGTTGTTGTTCCTTTGGGGGGCTATATTGTTTCTCCGTGGCTCCTACTTTTCGGATCCCCAGTTGGGTTTGTTTTACCGTTAGTGGAGAAGACCTGTTTCAACACCTAAGATGGGTCATTGAGAACACTTGATCATGGTGTCCGACCTCCCACTGCAATGCTTCTGCTGTCTGTCATGGGTGCCCCCGTGATCACACCAGTGCCCCTCTCCATGGCGTGGCTCCCCCCAGCCTGCACTCACCTCTACACGTTCCTGCTCCCGTCCTGACTAGGCCGGGCTCGTACACGCTCCCTAGAGTGCGTGCGCTGGCACTCAAAGATTCAAAGGGCCAGCGCACCACTGATTGGCGCTGGCCACTTCTGGGTTCTGATTTAAACCGGCAGCTCCCATCACTCCCCGCGGGATCTTTGAACTTTATGGTGAGAAGAGAAAACTTCCTGTTCCCTGCGCTTGTTCCTATCCCGTTCCTTGTTCCCGTTTCTGCTGATCTCCTGTTGCTGAACTCGGACCAGAACTCCGCCGCCAGCCCTGACAACCTGCCTGTTCCTGACTACGAGACTGTCTCCTAAATTGGTACCTCAACCTTGGCTGCCACCGTGGGCTGGTTTTACCTGTGGAGCGACCGGGTGGCACCCTGTTGCAGCAAGTCCATCCCGCTTTGCGGCGGGCTCTGGTGAAGACCAGGTGCTACTTAAATTCCGGTCCCAGGTGTCGTCTAGTACCATCTCCCGCAGTGGTCCAGGGGGTTTTGCTGACCCCGAGTCCTGACTCTGTCTTTAAAGAATTTGTTAACACTGTTGCCTGAAATCTGTTATTTGTGTGGTGATGCACCCATGGGTCCTGGGCTGTATGAATATTATAGCTCCCACATGTCTGGAATCACTTCCTACATCTAATACTTGAATTGAGCTTTTTGGAGAATGGGAGATGCGTCCTTTCTGCTTTTGTTTTCAATCTGCAGTTTCAGGACCTTTGAAAAACCTTCAAAGGTCCTGAAATGGCTCTTATGTACATGTGTATTGAGAGCATGAAGAAACATACAAAGCTTACATGGGTGAAGGTCCTTCTTAGTATAACATTTGGTGGGTTGTTTGGCCATGGGCACCAGGCTACCGCCCAAATCACCTATATTTTAATCCACTACTGATGACATCCTGATATACTTGACTGATTTGAGATAGAAGGGAAAAAAGATCCTTACAGCTTTTTCTGCATAGAAAAAAAACAAAAAACAGAACTGATGTTCATAAAAATCACAAAGAGCAGATATATCTGCTGGAGAGAGCTAAACATCCTGTAGTCATCTCCCAAAACCATGAGAATCTCCAGACTGACTGACGCGTAAACCCTTCATAAGCGAGATGGGATCTGTTTTTTTACTTCTTGTTACATTCAGACTGGATATAAAAAATGAGACGGCTGGTGCCTTATCACCATCATTTAAAAGTACAGACCTACGCGACTGTTCAAGCTCACATCCTTTATTTATATCACAACAAATCTTATAAGGTATGGATAGAACTGGAGACTATACTTGCCCCAAGCCTTCTGCAATCCCTCCTTTACACACAAACACCACCTTTCAAAGCTCCCTTACATCATGGAGCAGACCCTAAGGACTTTAAGAAAGCTTCCTGAGCCTTACCAACTCTTTGCCTGCGACAGCCCTCTTACTGGTCTCGTCAACCTATCTGTCACCCCTCAGAGCCAATGATAGGCTTATTTTTCGTACAATCTCCCTCGACCTCATCCATTCAGGAATTGTTACCTGATCAACTGGTCTTGTTGCGCTCCAGGTGGGAATACTCACAACTACTCCACTTTTACTTATCCTCTAAATCTAGACTACTCCTGCACAGAGACATCAACCCATTTTAAAAGATGTGTATTGCCTCTCCTGCAATATACACCATCTACTTAGACAAATTGCCATAGAGGCTGTCCCACCCTATGCTGGTTCCTGGGAACACGAGTTAATGGTCTCCTACATCCTCGAAGACTGTGCGACAAATTATTTGAATTGTGCCATAAGCTCTCCATCTCTAACAAAGCAGAAGAAACCAACTTCAAAAATTATTTCTAGGTGGTACTGGGTCCTGGCTACACAGCATTTGATTTCCCCTCTTGCCAAGCGGAGAGCTGGAGATGTAAGCAAGCCCCCAGTACAATGTTACATATTTGGTGGGAGTGTCCCCCATTACAAGCATATTGGCATCTAGCCATAAGATTGATTCATAAAGTCAGTGGAATTAAGCTACAAAATGACCCGCCACCCTTGCTTTTATCCATAATATCCTGCTCAATACCTTCAGACAGATGCTCTCTCATGGGCTTCATCTTAATTGCGGTGCATGTCCTGAACCCCAGGTTATGGAAAACTTACTATGGACATCCTCCGAGAAATATTATCACTCCAAAGAATGGAGGAGCTTACGGCATACAAACATGCTACGTTAGTAAAACAACTCCAGACTTGGGGTCCGTGGATGACTTTTCACCGACCCCCTGAGTTCAACACCTTCACTTGAGCTAGTTATCTAGCTAATCGATCAAGCAATTATACCTGAACTACTTAATTCTACAGGTTCTTTGTCTTTTAGTACCCGCCCCCTCTCTTTCCATTGCCCCCCCCTTCTCTTATAGTAGATATGTTTTTTTGTATTGTTTCCGTTTTTTTTGCTGTTCATATACAGTATATCTTCTCAGACACATTAATATGAATAGGTCTATGGAAACACTGTGTAAACAACACTTAACTGATAGTACCTCATTGGCTGGTTATGTACCTACAGATGCTTAGGGTAGAAATTTTGATTGACCTCTGTTCCACCTTTCTTTCCTTCCTCGGGAGGATAACTGTTGCTTGTCTATTAGTGTCAGGATTCAGGAAGTGGATCCACTGGACCACAGCGCGAGGCGGTATTAGACGACAAGTGGGACCGGAATCTAAGTGGCACCTGGCTTTCACCAGAGCCCGCCGCAAAGTGGGATGGTCTTGCTGTGGCAGGGTACCACCAGGTCTTTCCACAGGTGGGACTAGCCCGAGGTACCTTAACAGAAGACAGTCTCGTTGTCGGGTCCAGGCACAAGGTCAGGGCAGGTGGCAGAGATGCAAGGTCATGTCCAATCTGGGGTCAGCAACTGGAGGTCCAGGCAGATGGGAATGGGAACAGGAACACAGAAACACAGCAACACGGTGGACCTCTGGTAACACAGGAACACACTGGAATGCAGGAATACTCAGGAATTTCGCAAAGAAACTTTCTCAAAGGCATAAGCACAAAGATTCGGTAGGGTTATCAGGAAGAGGCAGGCTTAAATAGATTACCTGACAATGGGCAGCGCCAATTAGCGGCGTGCTGGCCCTTTAAATCTTTTGAAACCGTCAGGAACTCTGAGAGAGGGGCACGGGTGTGTCTGTGACCTGCGATATGGGTCGCAGGATCACCCGTGACAGTACCCCCCCTTTGGCATCCCCCTCTTCCTGGGCTGGAGGAATCTCTGCAGGAGGTCCTAGTCCAGGATATTGTCCTCGGGCTCCCAAGATCTCTCTTCCAGCCCGAACCCCTTCCAGTCAACCAAGAAGAACTGCTTACCTCTCACCGTCTTCATATCAAGGATCTCCTTCACCTCATAGATATCAGAGGAGTCGGCCACGGGAGCAGGAGGAGACACTTGTCCGGTGAAGCAGCTCATGGTGACAGGTTTGAGTAGGGAGACATTGAAGGAGTTTGGGATGCGCATGGTGGGAGGGAGGTGCAGCTTTTAGGACACCGGATTGATGCGACTCAGCACCTCAAAAGGACCCAGGAACGAGGACCAAACTTGTAGCCAGGGATCTTAAGCCAGACATACTTGGAGGACAACCAGACTTTGTCACCAGGAGCAAAGAGGCCTGCATCTTTTATCAGCCTGGAACTTGGTTCGGGCCGAAGCCTGTAATAAAGGACCGTTGCCTAAAACTTAGAGACACGGTTCGCGGCTCTATTGTCCAGTTCCTGGACACTCCTCAAGATCCCGGACCGGCCGCGCTTATTTCCTAGATGGCACCAGACCACGAGGTGCCGACAGCTGCGCCTAATAAGATGAAGCCGAGACCAGCACCCGTGCCTCACCCAGGCTCAGCAGAGACACCAGCAGCCGACACAGCCTTAACGGGAGATGAACTATGCAACACAGAGGTATGCTCCCCCTGAGCTGTCCCCTTCACACATTAGTGGGGGAGACGGGGACTTCCCACCACTATGGGCCTCAGCACTGCGGGATAAGGGAGCAACATGGAGGGGCAACATGCCAAAACCCCGATCCTCTCGGGGGGACAGCAACCTATCTCATGGCCCAAATCAGGCCACAACATAACAACATAAGCTCACCACACGTGGCGCACCCATCCTCCCCCCATCTTAGTGGCTCGCCCCATCTTATCTTCAGCCCATGGGGCTCACAGGGCTCATCCCCAGCATGGGCAGCAGCCTCACCATCACCACCATATATGCCAATGGCAACCCCAAATCTTTTCACACATGACCTCGGATGGGACTGGCAAGCCCACCTACGCTCCATACCGACCAAAGGTGACCTAGAGAGTCTCCTGGCCAAACTTGAAACCTCACATAAACGGGACATGGATATCCTGCGATATACATCATGTGGGTGCTAGAGCAGTGGAGATAGAAGAGTCACAGGAACATACTCTTAAACTCATAGCGGACCACCTTCAAGTAATACAGGCCCACTCCAACCAAATCTCTGATATTCTGACACATATTGATGACATTGAAAATCGCCACAGGAGAAATATCATCCGGATAAGGGGCCTGAGTGAAGAAGTGGAACCCTCTCAGCTGGAAAAGTGGGCCCAAGGCTTTTTTGCATCTATCCTCACTGCCGCTAAGGAACGCCCTATTGAAATTGATCACATACACAGGGCGTTGGGCCCCAAACCTACTGATGGCTCTAGGCATGGAGATATTATTTGTCGCATCCATTTTTTCAAAGACAAATAAGTAGAGATGAGCGAACATACTCGTCCGAGCAACGAGCAGTTTCGAGTACGCTAATGCTCGAACGAGCATCAAGCTCGGACGAGTATTTCGCCAGCTCGAGAAAATTGCATCTCCCGCCGTTTTGATTTTTGCCGGCCAGAAACAGAGCCAATCACAAGCCAGGAGACTCTGCACTACACCCAGCATCACGTGGTACACTTACACGTCGATAGCAGTGGTTGGCTGGCCTGATCAGGTGACCCTGTAATATACTAGCCCCTGCCCGCGCTGCTCGGATCATTCTCAGTCTGGATGCCGTTAGGGAGAGAGCTGCTGCTGGTCAGAGATAGCGTTAGGGTGTTCTATTAGATTACTGTTAGGCAGGAGTGATTCTACAAAAACCCAATAGCCCTTGTTAGGGCTACAATAGCGTTATATTTTATTTTTTTTTATTTGTTTGTGGCTGGGCTTGCTGGCACTATATTGTTCCGAATTTGCAGGGAGACTTGGGAACGTTATATTTAGCTCTTAGTGACACACATATCCATCTCAAACACCTAAGTGGGACAATTTATTAGGAGTTTGATCGAAGTAGACGCAGTCTGCCGATTTTTTATTTTTTTTTCAAAACTAAAAGTCATCACAGGCACAGCTCAAAATCCTGTTGTGTGCTGTCAGTGTAGGTTAGAAACTAGCCATAGCAATCATTATCATCTTCTGTGGTTGCTGTGTAATTTCTACTGATCATTTTGTTAAAAAAAAAAAAATACAAAAAACAAAAGAACACAAAAAATAAAAAAAGTACAAAAAAACCCCACAAAAAATAAAAAAACACAAAAAAAATTCACAATTTGCACTTTAATTTTGAAAATGTTGAACCCGAGGGCTAGGGGTAGAGGGCGTGGGCGTCCAACTACTGCAGGGGTCAGAGGCCGCGGTCCTGGGCGGGGTGAGACACCACCTGCTGATGAGGGAGCAGGGGAACGCCGCAGAGCTACACTCCCTAGGTTCATGTCTAAAGTTACTGGGACTCATGGTAGAGCACTGTTGAGGCCAGGACAGTGCGAACAGGTGATGTCGTGGATTGCGGACAATGCTTCTAGCCATTTGTCCACCAGTCGGTCTTCCACACAATCCACCCATGTCACCGAAATCAGCACTCCTCCAGCTCCTCCACCTCAGCCTCCTTCCCCCCAGTCTGCCCCCTCCCAGGAAAATTTGGCATTTGAACCGGCATACTCTTAGGAACTGTTTTCTGGACCCTTCCCAGAGTCACAAACCACTTATCCGGTTGCTGCTGAGCTCTTTTCCGATGCCCAGGTTTTCCACCGGTCGCAGTCTGTGGGTGATGATGACATTGTTGACGTAGTGGAAGAAGTGTGTAAAGAGGTGTTGGACGATGAGGAGACACGGTTGTCAGACAGTGGTGAAGTTGTTGTCAGGGCAGGAAGTTCAAGGGGGGAGCAGACTGAGGGATCGGAGGATGATGAGGTGACAGACTCAACCTCGGTTGATAGGCCGTGTGAAAACAGTGCTTCTGAGACGGAGGCGAGTCCTCGATAAGAACAGGTTGGAAGAGGCAGTGGTGGGGCCAGACGGAGAGGCAGGGCCAGAGCTGATGCATCAGCACCAAATGTTTCACGTAGTGAAGCACCCGTGGCAAGGGCTAGATTTTCGGAAGTCTGGAGGTAATTTAAAGAAACACCGGATGACCGACGGACAGTGGTGTGCAACCTGTGCCACACCAGGATCAGCAGCGGTTCCACCACTACTAGCTTAACCACCACCAGTATACGCAGGCATATGAATGCTAAGCATCCCACTCAATGGAACCAAGGCCATTCACCTCCGGTCGGGCACACCACTGCTCCTTCCCCTGTGTCATCTGCTGCCTCTGCTAGTCAGCCCCCTGCCCAGGACCCCGGCCCAAACACCTCCCGTGCGAAAACCACACCTTCGCCTCCACGATCCTCCAAAGCATCCACCAATGTCTCCATGCGCAGCGTTCAGCTGTCTATACCCCAGACGCTGGAGCGCAAGAGGAAATACAGCACAACCCACCCACACGCCCAAGCCCTCAACCTCCACATCTCCAAATTACTCATCCTGGAGATGCTGCCCTATAGGCTGGTATAGACCGAGGCCTTTCGCATCCTCATGGCGCCGTCCCAGCCCTGCACCAGCACGTGTCAGACAACATCATCCGTGCCCTGATCAACGCCGTTTCTGACAAGGTCCACCTGACCACGGACATGTGGACAAGTGCTGCCGGGAAGGGCCACTATATATCGCTGACGGCACATTGGGTTAACTTGGTGGAGGCTGGGACCGAGTCTGACCCTGGGGCTGGTCATATACTGCCGACGCCGAGGATTGCGGGGCCTACCTCGGTCCAGGTCTCTCAGGCCTACTATGCCTCCTCCTCCCACCCCTCCTCCACCTAGCCTAGGCGATAAAAGGCACACCGCCCAAGAGCTATTACAGGGCACCACGGCGCAGACTGATCTGTGGCTGGCACCGCTGAACCTGAAGCCAGGCATGATTGTGTGTGACAATGGCCATAACCTGGTGGCAGCTCTGCAACTCGGCAGACTGACACATGTGCCATGTCTGGCCCATGTGTCAAATCTCATAGTTCAGCGATTCCTCAAGACATACCCCAATCTGTCTGATTTGCTTACGAAAATCTCAGGGCAGCATAGCGCCGCCTCCAACTGCCCGCTCACCGACTGTTGTGCGACGTGCCCGCGAGGTGGAATTCAACATTAACCATGTTATCCAGAGTTTACCAGCAGCGCAGAGCGATTGTAGACTGCCAGATGTCAACTTCCACCAGAACTGGTAGTCAGGTCAGTCAGCTTCCTCAAGTCTATAATAAGGAGTGGACATGGATGTCTGATATCTGTCAGGTGCTGAGTAACTTTGAGGAGTCAACACAGATGGTCAGTGGCGATGCCGCCATCATCAGCCTCTTTGGACTAAACAATGTGAAACATGATCTCATGGACAGAGATAAAATATTTAGATGGCCAACACACTTAAGAAGCAAAATTGAACCCAAAAAAAGAGAAAAGAGGTAAGTGTGTAAGGGCTGAAAAATCGTCTTAGACAAATTGGGCGGAGGCTGTCCCGCCCTATGTTGGTGCATGGAAACACGGGTTGATGGTCTCCTACATCCCGAGACTGGGCCAAATCATTTGAATTGTGCCATAAGCTCTCCATCTTTACCAAAGCCCAAGAAACCAACTTCAAAAAATATTTCTATGTGCTACTGGGTCCTGGCTACACTCCATTTGATTTCTCCTCTTGCCTAGTAGAGAGCTGGAGATGTAAGCAAGCCCCCAGTACAATGTTACATATGTGTTTGGAGCTACAAAATGAGCCGCCACCCTTGCTTTTATCCATAATATCCCGCTCAATACCTTCAGTCAGATGCTCTCTCATGGGCTTCATCTTAATTGCGGTGTGTGTCCTGATCCAGGTTATGGAAAACTTACTATAGAAATCCTCAGAGAAATATTATCACTACAAAGAATGGAGGAGCTTATGGCATACAAACATGCTACGTTAGTAAAACAACTCCAGACTTGGGGTCCATGGATAGCTTTTCACCGACCCCCTGAGTTCACCTGAGCTAGTTGTCTCTTCCGCTCATCGATCAATCAATTATAGCTGAACTACTTAATTCTACAGGTTCTTTCTCCTTTAGTACCCGCCCCCTCTATGTGTCATTTTTTGTGCCTGTTAATCCAGTGCTGGGAACAAAGATCTATAAATGTGGCAATCACCTTACACTTGTAGAAGGGCTTTTTGAGCCCTAGATCAAAAGATCTTTAACAAATCTGGCATTGCTGGGTTGGGCGTTACTAAAAATGGCAATTTGAGTCTAGGTGGCCAGTGACCAGAATTGACAAAGAGCGCTCGGGGCAAGCCTACTTTTGTCTGCCATGACTGTCACTTCTGTTTCACTGACCGGATGGACTGGGTAAGGTAATTTCTTTGTGTGATATAATATACTTTGCCTTTAACCCCTTAACGACTAGTCTTTTTTCTGTTTTTTCATTTCTATTTTTCACTCCCCACCTTCAAAGATATATAACTTTAAATTTTTTTCATGTAAATTTGCTCTGTGATGGCTTGTTTTCTATGTAACAAGTTACAGTTCATAGTGATTTACTATTCCATGCCGTGTACTAGGAAGCAGGAAAAAAATTCCAAATGCTGTGAAAATGGTGAAAAAACAAATTTGCGCTGTTTTTTTGTAGGCTTGGATTTTACGGCTTTCACTGTGCACCCCAAATTACATGTCTTCTTTATTCTTTGGGTTGGTGCAATTATGGGGATACCGTATTTGTATAGACATTATAATGTTTTCATACATTTACAAAAATTAAAACCTCCTTTACAAAAATGTTTGGGGGGAATTTGTCATCTTCTGGCGCCAATAACTTTTTCATACTTCGGACGTTTTCATTGCTATCATTTTTAGGACTGTACGACCATTTGATCACGGGGAAAATGAGAAGTGGGCAGCACCAATCAGTGGGGCACTGACCCTTTAAATCTGTGAGTGCTGGCGTGCTCTGGCCAGCCAGGACGGGAGCCGGCAAGTGGTGAGTTGAGTGAGATCGGAAAGGGGCGCCGCCACAGAGAGGGGCACGGGTGTGCCTGCGATCCGAGACCTAGATTGCAGACCTATATGGGACTACCTATCTAATGGGGGGCATTTTAAAATATGTGTTGTTCATGGCTCTCTCAGCCAAAAAGGTTCCTGACCCCTGCCCTAGATGGTCAGATCATTCCTACCATATCCTGCAATACTCCTGCATTGTAGTATATGACGTTTTGGCATATGATTCATTACAATGAGCTCATTGTAACGAATCTGCAGTAACCATGCAGCCTCGGGTCTGATGAAGACCCGAGGCTGTCATTGCAACTGATCGCTGCCCCCCAATGATGTTCGGCGGCATGTGGCGGCAGAGAAAAGGTTAACACCCGCAATAGGTGCAAGCACCGACCGCGGGTGATAGCGATGGGTCTTTGCTGAAATTTGCAGCAAAGCCCATCTCTGTATGAAGAGGACTCAGTCCGTGAGCCCTCTTCATACAACCTTCATAGCTCTACGGCGGAACCACTTGTAACGTGATTGAACAGTGAAGGACAGTCAGACAGTCTATGATGTTAGCTGAAGCTGTGAGATGGGAAGAAGGAAGTAATCCTTAGATGTCCAGACGTCTGCAGTGGGAGATATTGGGGCACATTCACTAAGGGTCCGCGGACCACGGTTCTATCGGGTTTCCCAAATATTTTCTGTTAACGCCGAATTGCCCCGGGTTTTTGGTGCACGCGATCGGATTGTGACGCACCGGCGCTGGCTTGCATGCGGCACAAATCGGGGGGCTTGCCGTTGGACAAACCGACTGATTTGGACAAAAAGTGGAATTTAAAAACGAAAAATGTGACACAAAATCAAGCACTTACATGCACCAGGAAGAAGAAGACGGTGAACTCCGGTGGACTTCAGCGGGGAAGCGGCACATGAAGGAAATTGGACGCACGAGCTTAGTGAATCGCCGTCGGACAACGCACAGTGGGGATCGCAACAGGACCAGGCAAGTAAATTTACCCCATTCTGTTGTCATTGTCATAGTATCTGTCATTTGGGTTTCCCACAGAAGTGAGTCTCAGAGATTTGCAGAGACCTGTCCCAGCCAGGTGTGCATTCCACTCCCTTGGGAGTCTGAACGGTCTCATAGGACTGTAAAAACTAGCAGAGTCTGAAGGACAGCGACTTGGGGAGTCAGTCTGTGGGCAGTCTAATCTATACTGTGTTAACATCACTAGGGGATTGCGATGTGAGAATTTTCTTTCCTGGGAAAATCCCTTCAAATTCAAAAAAAACTTTGAAATGTCCCTTATCTCTTTCTTCAGGGGAAACTCTGAAAGATTTGTAACAACATTATTATATATAACTTTTAATTTTTTTCATGTAAATTTGCTCTGTGATGGCTTGTTTTCTATGTAACAAGTTACAGTTCATAGTGATTTACTATTCCATGCCGTGTACTGGGAAGCAGGAAAAAAATTCCAAATGCTGTGAAAATGGTGAAAAAACAAATTTACGCTGGTTTTTTGTAGGCTTGGATTTTACGGCTTTCACTGTGCACCCCAAATTACATGTCTACTTTATTCTTTGGGTTGGTACAATTATGGGGAAACCGTATTTGTATAGACATTATAATGTTTTCATACATTTACAAAAATTAAAAACTCCTTTAAAAAATTTTTGGGGGGGATTTTGTCATCTTCTGGCGCCAATAACTTTTTCATATTTCGGACGTTTTCATTGCTATCATTTTTAGGACTGTACGACCGTTTGATCACGGGGAAAACGAGAAGTGGGCAGCACCAATCAGTGGTGCACTGACCCTTTAAATCTGCGAGTGCTGGCGTGCTCTGGCCAGCCAGGACGGGAGCCGGCAAGTGGTGAGTTGAGTGAGCTCGGAAAGGGGCGCTGCCACAGAGAGGGGCACGGGTGTGCCTGCGATCCGAGACCTAGATTGCAGACCTATATGGGACTACCTATCTAATACGGGGCATTTTAAAATGTGTTGTTCATGGCTCTCTCAGCCAAAAAGGTTCCTGACCCCTGCCCTAGATGGTCAGATCATTCCTACCATATACTGCAATACTCCTGCATTGTAGTATATGGCGTGTTGGCATATGATTCATTGCAATGAGCTCATTGTAACGAATCTGCAGTAACCATGCAGCCTCGGGTCTAATGAAGACCCGAGGCTGTCATTGCAACTGATCGCTGCCCCCCAATGATGTTCGGGGGTGCGACAATCTGAAGAAAGATGGCGGCGCCCATGTGGCGGCAGAGAAAAGGTTAACACCCGCAAGCACCGACCGCAGGTGATAGCGATGGGTCTTTGCTGCAATATGCAGCAAAGCCCATCTCTGTATGAAGAGGACTCAGTCCGTGAGCCCTCTTCATACAACCTTCATAGCTCTACGGCGGAACCACTTGTAATGTGATTGAACAGTGAAGGACAGTCAGACAGTCTATGATGTTAGCTGAAGCTGTGAGATGGGAAGAAGGAAGTAATCCTTAGATGTCCAGACGTCTGCAGTGCTAAAGTGGGAGATATTGGGGCACATTCACTAAGGGTCCGCGGACCACGGTTCTATCGGGTTTCCCGAATATTTCCTGTTAACGTCGAATTGCCCCGGGTTTTTGGTGCACGCGATCGGATTGTGACGCACCGGCGCTGGCTTGCATGCGACACAAATCGGGGGCTTGCCGTCGGACAAACCGACTGATTCGGACAAACAGTGGAATTTAAAAACGAAAAATGTGACGCAAGATGAAGCACTTACATGCACCAGGAAGACGAAGGTGAACTCCGGTGGACTTCAGCGGGGAAGCGGCACATGAAGGAAAATAGTGAATCGCCGTCGGACAACGCACAGCGGGGATCGCAACAGGACCAGGCAAGTAAATTTACCCCATTCTGTTGTCATTGTCATAGTATCTGTCATTTGGGTTTCCCACCGTCTGAAGGACAGCGACTTGGGGAGTCAGTCTGTGGGCAGTCTAATCTTTACTGTGTTAACATCACTAGGGGATTGCGATGTGAGAATTTTCTTTCCAGGGAAAATCCCTTCAAATTCTCTCCACAACAAAAACTTTGAAATGTCCCTTATCACCCATCTCTTTCTTCAGGGGAAACTCTGAAAGATTTGTAACAACATTATTTCTGGACTTCTGTCACTCTGTTCTGGTCCATCTATCAAACCCAGAGGCTCTAAGTGTCTGAAAATCTGATCAGGTTTCTCAAGGAATTTTCTGAGATATCCAAAACCTTCAAAACGTCACTACTACTTCTTTTTACATCAATGCTACCAGCCCTTGTGTTCCATTATGTCAAGTTTGCACTTTTCCATCAGTCCTACATAACTCTCACCCTCAACAACCAACTGTCTGCTTACATCAAGTCAGTCTTCTGTCTATTCATCTTTCCCTTCATGTGAGACACAATCTGAGATGCTTTCCTTGGCCCTTCAGTCACCTTACTCTGATCACTACCCGTCACAAAATGTCAAATACTACAATGCTGTCAAAGGGACCTGAGGGTTTCACAATGGATGCCGACACCTCGATTTACTGACCCCAAAGAAACTATACACCTGAGACATTGATAGAGGACTCTACACTGAGTCACTGCCCTCATTTTAACCCCTTACTTTACTATTTTACTCAGTTACATTGCTGTTTTAGCTTTATCACTCTCTAGGCTGGTTAGTGTAATATTCCAGGGAGTAGGCGGGGCCTCTCTGAGCAGACACGTTACTGTATTATCCATCTAGTTCTGTGGGGGGACAATGTGGCTACATTATCAGGGTACAGGTGTATATACACTTTGATCTGGCTTCTGTATTAAGACACTGAAACAGAGATCGAGATAAGACCCATCAGAGATGCATGGTGCCAATTACACATAGGCTGACAGACTTTTACAATGTTACACTGTGAGCTCCGCTACATCTCACAGGTCTATGCCTGCTCCCCCCTTCCCCCTGATCACTTATCTCCCCGTAGCTTGTAGTTTGCAGCCTCTCTCTCTCCTCACGATCTCCTGGCAGGATGTGAGTGTCTCTGAGCCCCGTGCAGGGAGCGTGGTTACAGACATTTAGCAGAGACAGACTGAAATCTGATCTCCATGCTGCAAATACAAATCCAAGATGGCGGCCCAACCCTAAGTCAGAAGTTACAGGGTTGTGTCAAGGGGCAACTAAAATTGTCTACAGCAGGACTGATAGAGACATGTTGGAATTATGTCTGTGAAATTCTGCATTTTTGTGAATGTGAATTAGAGGATGTGTTATTTTGTTATCCTGAGTACATATAAGAAACATGTCTTCATGGGAGGAATAGCCCTTTACGAAAAAGAGATTTTATGCATTTTCCTTCCTAAAACAAAGGAAAAAGGATCCAGACCAGTATCCATCACCTGCAGCACATTGCACCGGGTGTATCCATCGCCTGCAGCACATTGCACCGGGTGTATCCATCGCCTGCAGCACATTGCACCGGCCGTATCCATCGCCTGCAGCACATTGCACCGGGTGTATCCATCACCTGCAGCACAGTGCACAGTCTGGTATATAATAACTTCTGTTGAGAGAATTCTTGGAGTGGGAAGTTTTGTTGTTTGTTTTGCTTATGGTGCAGTTAAAACTTATTTGATTTTGACGATTATAGAAACATTCCATGTGTTTCAGCATCTCCTGTACGTTGAAAAGGGAGATGGGGGGGGGGGCTCTGAATCTGGGGTGTTTTGGATTGGAATGCAGTGCACCCAGATTATGCCACCTAATGTCACCCTATGACAGAGTCTATAACTTTCATACAGAGGAACCGACAAAACTGTTACAGAAAACCAGGGGGAACAGAGACCAGGATCGTCAGTTTTACAGACCAGTGAGACTGACAGCAGTTCCGGACCAAGAGCGCGAAACTCATGGGAGCGTGCTTCAACTGCGGGGAGGAGAGACATTACTGAAGTGACTGCCCACACTCTAGGAAACCGAGACGCCCCCAATTGAGAGGAAATCAGGGAGGGGCGGTAACGGACGAGGACGTCAGCAAGCACAACCTCCCTAAGACACAGCTGCAGGGCGCTCCTTCCCTTCTGCGCCTCGCTGTGCCCCCATAAAACAAGTAACGGCCACATGCGGGGGGTCTCTGTACTCGGGAGAGATCACATAACAAATTGTACAATGAGTTTTCTCTTCTTATCTTTTGGAAATGTGTAAATTTTAGGGTTGAATGAACGTATAACCGGCAACATTTGACCATTCTAAATTTCACCTCCATTTTGATTCAATTACTATGAAGATCTCAAGGGGTTAACAATCTTTGTAAATGCTGTTTCTGATAGTTTGAGGGGTGCAGATTTGAAAATGGGTTGGTTTATATAGGGGGGTTTTGTTGCTAAATATGTAAAATTTGATTTCAAACAGTATTTATCCCCAAAATAGTCAATTCTGAAAATACGGAAAATCACTATTCGATTTGTAGGCCGCGCAACGTCAAAATAAATTATCCAAACATTTCAAAAATGATGAAAATGTAAAGTAGACAAATGGGAAATGTTATTCTCCAAGTTATTTAGGTGGTAAATCTCTGTGCCTGAAAACGTGGTGATTTTGAATTTCGAAAATGGCAAATTTTTCTAAAAATTCATAATTTTTTTCTTTTTTTTGTAAATAAACGCAAAACTTATCAGCCAAAATTTACCACTAAAATGAAGTACAACATGTGGGGAAAAAACAGTCTCAGAATCGCTTTGATAAGTAACAGAGTTCAAAAGTTATTACCATATAAAGAGACGCAGGTCAGAATCCAAAAAATGGGACTGAGCCTTAGGGTGAAGACACACATGGCGTTTTTGGGCCGTTTTTTGGCCGTTTTTACTAAGTGCGTTTTCAGATCGTTAAAAACGCATCCGTTTTTTAAAAATCCGTTTTCATTGCGCAATTTTGGAAAAACGGACAAAAACGTGGGTGTTTTCAAAAAACGCATGCGTTTTTAAAAACGGATGCGTTTTTAACGATCTGAAAACGTACTAACTAAAAACAGCCCAAAAACGGCCTAAAAACGCCATGTGTGTCTTCACCCTTAAGCTGTAAAATGGCTGCGTCCTTAAGGGGTTAAAGCCTTTTTGCAATTGCTTTGGTTACCCGAATCTTGCTCTTTGCACCTGTATGAAGCAGTTTTCTCCCTGGTATCAGCCTCTCTCAGCAGTCCCTCAGATGGCTGTTGCTATGCTCTCTCAGTAGTGATCATTTACATATTAGCCCCGCCCCCTCTCCCCCGCTCTGCACATTGCAGGCACTGATAGAAATCCTGTCAGAGATTCACCTCAGATTCTCCAGCACAAGTCCTGCTCCTGTCTGACCACACACCATCCAGGTGAGATCACTCCTGTGCTGCCAGGAGACTTGTCCACACTAAATCATTACACAAATGTCACATAAACTAATTTCTAACCAGCACCATTGTCCAGCTCACTATACACACAACCAATCCAGTCAGAAATAGTGCCTGGTGTGATATATACATATACAGTGTATAGAGATGTGTCTATCTATCTATCTATCTCCTATCTATCTATCTATCTCCTATCTATCTATCCATCTCCTATCTATCTATCCATCTATCCATCCATCTATCTATCTCCCTATGTATCTATCTATCTCCTATCTATCTATCCATCTATCTATCTCCTGTCTATCTATCCATCTCCTGTCTATCTATCTATCTATCCATCTCCTATCTATCTATCCATCTTATATCTATCCATCTATCTCCTATCTATCTATCTCCTATCTATCTATCTATCATCTATCTACCTATCTATCATCGATAGATGATATATAGATAGGTATATGATAGATAGGAGATAGATATGAGATAGATAGATAGATAGATGGATAGATATAAGATGGATAGATAGATAGGAGATAGATAGATAGGAAGGAGATAGATAGATAGATAGATAGATAGAAAATAGATAGATAGATAGATAGATAGATAGGAGATAGAGAGATAGATAGATAGAAAGATTATTTAATATGAGTTAGGATATATTTCATATCTTTGTTATTTTATTTATCTCATACCACTAGAAACTAGAAATATCTGTATATAGATGTGTGTAGTAACATTGGGGAAATGTATTAGTTACCGCAGCAGCCTCCATTACCATAATCTGCAGACGGCCCCTGTGTACACTGGTTCAGTATCAGTGGGTGTGTGCATGCTCAAGCTGCTCATTGGTCAGGAGACAGGCTCCGCCCCTCAATCTTACTGAATGTGTATTTTTGTAGACCTGCATGGTTGCCATGGAGAATAAAAGCTACTAAATGGCGGCTTATTGGCAAAATCCTGGGAGGAACGATTCACAGGGACACTTGGGGCAGAATTATGGTTTTTTTTATTTATTTTTTTGCTCAGAATGACAGTTAAACTTTAAGCTATAATATAGCTGCGTCCTGAAGGGGTTAAGCATATATCCTGGTCTCGTTTCCATAATATTTCAATAAAGATTTTAAATTATTTAAAAAAAAAACTACAGACCAATTGTACAAGCCGAAACATATCATAGACCGGTCTTGTATGTCGTCTCAGTATCCAGCTTACCCCAGGGACATGTGTATGAGGAATATTGTTGTTTGCGCTTCCAAAAGGCAGAAAAATCTTGGGGTCAAAATTTTTTTAAAAAAAGGTCCCTCTGGACTTTGTTACTGATCTGCCAATATAATCCAGAAGTTCTAGTGCTTGGGTGGCAGATGATAGGTTCTCTATGACAGCCTAATAGTGCTCTTTAAAGGACATCTACCCCCAGGATGAAGGTTTGTAAACCAAGCACACTGACATACTGTTGTGTTTCCCCTCTGGCACGATCTGCTCTTCTATTAGCTTCTCATGCCCTGTTTAAAAAAAAAAGGATTTCAAAATTATGCAAATGAGCCTAAGGGGCTCTAGGTTCCATAGGTGCTAATGGAGCATGGTGCCCCTCAGGCTCATTTGCATAATTTTTAAAGACTTTTTATTCATAAAAACAAGGCCATAGGAAACTAAAAGAAGAGCAGATCCTGCCAGAGGGGGCGCACACCAGTATGTCAGTGTGCTTGGTTTACAAACCTTCATCCTGGTGGTAGATTTCCTTTAAGCTGTTGGATTTCAAGTTGGACTTCTCATTATTCTATCAACCTCAGACTACAGGAGAAGTGCTCCATGTACTCTCATGTTTGCTATCAATCCTGAGATGCCTCAGCACTACATCAGAAAACACTGTCAGGGCCAAGTCCATCCCTAGTGTTTAGGTGTATAATGAAGTTATTTATTTCTGATTTCTTCAGCTACTATAAAGAGAGACCAAGCTGTCTGTTTCATCATCATAATTTCTTTAAAGATGGGGCAGTGACATCTGTGGTCTGTGGCCAAAACAACTCCCTCCCACCTCCCCCCGATTTATTACACGGATTCGGCTTTACCACTGTGTGTGAACGTCTGATGGTAAACAAGACTTGATTTCCGAGAAAAACATCTCCCACAATCTAAACATGAAAATGGCTTCTCCCCTGTGTGAGTTCTCAGATGTCGATCAAGATCTGATTTCTGGGTAAAACTTTTTCCACATTCTGAACATGAAAACGGCTTCTCCCCCGTGTGACTTCTCTGATGTCTAACAAGATTTTCTGCACCTGAAAAACATTTCCCACATTCTGAACATGAAAATGGCTTCTCACCTGTGTGAGCTCTTTGATGTCTAACAAGATTTCTGATCCCTGGAAAACATTTTCCACATTCAGAACATGAAAATGGCTTCTCCCCTGTGTGAATTCTCTGATGTCTAACAAGACTTCTAATGGTTAGAAAACATTTCTCACATTCTGAGCATGGAAATGGCTTTTCCCCTGTGTGAATTCTCCGATGTCTTTCAAGATCTGATTTCTGGCTAAAACCTTTTCCACATTCGGGACATGAAAATGGCTTCTCTCCTGTGTGAGTTCTTTGATGTCTAACAAGATTATCGATGCTTGAAAAACATTTTACACATTCAGAACATGAAAATGGCTTTGTGTGAATTCTCTGATGTTTAACAAGATATCTAATGGCTAGAAAACATTTCCCACATTCTAAACAAGTAAACGTCTTCTCCCCTGTGTGAATTCTCCAATGTCTTGCAAGATCTGATTTCTGGTTAAAACCTTTTCCACATTCCGAACATGAAAATGGCTTCTCTCCTGTGTGTGTTCTTTGATGTCTAACAAGATTTTGGAAGCTTGAAAAACATTTTCCACATTCAGAACATGAAAATGGCTTCTCACCTGTGTGAGTTCTCTGATGGCTAACAAGATATCTAATGGCTAGAAAACATTTCCCACATTCTGTACATGAATATGGCTTCTCTCCTGTGTGAGTTTATAAAGAGAGACCAAGCTGTCTATTTCATCATCATAATTTCTTTAACCCCTTAAGGACGGAGGGTTTTTCGGCTCATTTCTCGCTCTCCAACTTCAAAAATCCATAACTTTTTCATTTATCCGTGTACAGACCTGTGTGAGGGATTATTTTGTGCGTAACAAATTTTACTTTCCCGTAATGTTATTTATTTTAACATGCCGTGTACTGCGAAGCTGAAAAAATGGGCACCAGGCTACTGTCCAAATCACCTATATTTTAATCCACTACTGATGACATCCTGATATACTTGACTGATTTGAGATAGAAGGGAAAAAGATCCTTACAGCTTTTGCTGCATAGAAAAAAAACAAAAAACAGAACTGATGGTGATAAAACTCACAAAGAGCAGAGATCTGCTGGAAAGAGCTAAACATCTTGTAGTCATCTCCCCAAACCATGAGAACCACCAAACTGTCTGACACGTAAAGCCCCCATAAGCGAGATGGGCTCTGGTTTCTTACTTCTTGTTACATTCAGACTGGACATAAAAAATGAGACGGCTGGTGCCTTATCACCATCATTTAAAAGTACAGACCTACGCGACTGTTCAAGCTCGCATCCTTGATTTATATCACAACAAATCTTATAAGGTATGGATAGAACTGGAGACTACACTTGCCCCAAGCCTTCTGCAATCCCTCCTTTACACACGAACACCACCTTTCAAAGCTCCCTTAAGTCATGGAGCAGACCCTGAGGACTTTTTTTTTTTTTTTTTTTTATTATTTTCCTTTTCATTACATTTAACAGTATATTCCAAGACATTATCCAAGTTTGACAGTTTAACAATACTTATACACTTTACTACATAAAAATCCACAGATACAGAATTCTATCTATTCATTAACTTTGTGTGCTTCTAGTGTAGTTCCTACTATTACTCGGATTATCTTCCCATTAAAATTTCTGTCAACTTGTCTGGAGCAAAAATTTACTCCCTTGTACATTGAACATTATAGGGAATAGTAATTGGTGAAACACCCACTTCCATCCTTATACTGCCTATATATATCTAATACAATAACCTCCTTCGAATCTCCTTCTATCTTATCTCCCCTCCTATCCCTCTCCCCCCCCCCCCCCCCCGCCTCCCCTCTTCCCTGTGCTGGGGCCTTCCTTAACCTAAATTTACCTATTACTTAAATGTTTCCTTTTCGTATTTATTCGATTAAACTCTACGTCGATGTTATCTATTCCATTGGTCCCACATGCTTTTCACTTTATTTTCTCCTCTATGCCATTTCTCATATGCAAACTCATAACTCTTAATTCTAGTCACGGAGTTCATCCATTCCTTCAGGCTCGGGGGTTTTTCGTCTTTCCAGTGTCTAACAATCGTTAACCTTGCAATGAAGATAAGTTTAATACTTAGTTCTCTCTTCTTCCCATCCGCTACTTCATTACCTATATATCCTAATATTCCAAATAATGCTGTTCTTGGTACCTCTATCCCCAACTGGTCTTCTATCTTATCAAATACCCCACCCAATAATCCTCTAACCCTGGGCACCTCCATACAACATGCATCAGATCCGCCTTTTCCCCCCTGCATCTAAAACAGCAGGAGTCACTTTTTATCCCCATCTTACACATTAGTGCTGGTGTATAGTACACCCTATATAATATATTCAGTTGTGTCACCCTGTGGTTTAAGTTCATCGAGCATTTCTGCACATTTTTAAAAATTACCTTCCATTGTTCTCCAGAAATACCACCTAGGTCTTTCTCCCATTTCTCCTGACACCCGTGATATCCATTCTGCTCAATAGTGTTCCTTAACAAATTATATATTTTTGCTAAATTTTTTGGTGCCAATTCCATGTTCCATATTACATTCCACTTCGTGTTCTTTTCAACTACAAAAATGTCTAATTCTTTTTCATTCTTTAATGCGTGAGATATTTGCATATACCTAAATACATCCCTATTCGTGAGTATCCCTTGATTTACCCACCATTGCAATGGGGCCCCAATACCTTCCCTTCCAATTTGTGACACATACTTAAGACCTTTCTTAATCCAGAATCCAATATCTTCTAATTTTAACACCTCCGGTAAATTAATATTTCCAAATAATGGTGTGCATTCAAAACTCCCTTTGGCTCCTACTATACTCCTAAAACCTGCCCAACTATTAACCAACAGTCTTATAATTGGGATTTTACATAGCTCTTTCTTTCTTAACTGTCCTGACTCTAGCACCGAGAATAATGAATCGTAACTTCCCTCCACCATCTCCTTTAGTACTAGGAATGCACCACTCTTTTTGTTTTCTGCAATAAATTGAATCTGAGCTGCCAAATAGTAATGGTAGAAGGAAGGAAGGGCAAGGCCCCCCCTTTCTCTATTTCTCCATAGAACCTCCTGCTTGATACGCACCTTCTTCCTTCCCCATAGCAACTTATTAATTATGGCCCTTATAAATCCGAACCATTTTTTCCCTAGCCAGCAAGGGCAGTTACTTATAACGTAAAGAAGCTGAGGCTGAATTATACTTTTCGTCAGTACTACTCTTTCTGCTCTTGTTAGGGGTAAACTTGACCAGGCGTTTATTTTTAGTTTAATCTTTGACAATAGTGGAGATATATTCAGAATGGGGTACTCTTCTATCCTTGGGCTAATCCTTAATCCTAAATAATCAAATGTCTCTACCCTTTTTAGTTCTAATACTTCCGGACTCCCCGGGCAATAACCTCCCAGTGTGGTCATGCTTGATTTTTGCAGGTTAATCTCGAACCCCGATACTCTACCAAACTCCCTAATTACTTTCAATGCCCCGGGGACTGATATTTCTGAGTCATTTAATACCAGAAGAATGTCGTCTGCAAACAACATAATCTTATCCTGATCCCCTCCATATCCTCCTCCTACAATCTCTTTCGTTTCCCTTACCATAACTGCCAACGGTTCAATAAAAAGTGCAAATAGTAAGGGGGACATAGGACACCCCTGTCTGGTGCCTCTTGTTAAGGGGAAAAAAGGGGACAGATCTCCATTAACCCTAATACATGCCCTCGGTGTTTTATAAAAATAACTTTATCCAGCCCACGTATTCGGTCCCCAAACCATACTTCAGCAAGACCTCCCAAAGAAAGTCTCACTCCACCCTGTCGAAGGCTTTCGCCGCATCCACCGACAAGATGGAGCGCGACCCCCCCTGTCCCAGTTGCATACCCATAAATAACCGTCTAATATTAGTTTTAATATTCCGCCCCATAATAAACCCGCTCTGGTCCTCATGGACAAGAGCGGGTGCCCACCTCTTCAGACGATTCGCCAACAATTTGGCCATTACCTTAGCATCAGTATTCAAAAGCGAAATGGGCCGATATGAGTCTGGATCCAATGGATCTTTGTTTTTTTTATGAATTAATACTATGATAGCTTCGTACCATGATTCTGGTAACGTCTCTGCCTCCTGCGCTTTTTCCCACACTTTAATCAGCACTGGTAAGAGAATACTCCCAAATCTTTTATACACCTCTACTGGTAGACCATCTGTTCCCGGGGATACCTTGCCTTTACATGCGGCTATAGTCTCCTCCAGTTCCAAGATTGTTATTGTGTTCGCTAGAGTAGTCCTCCCTTCTATTCCTATCTCAGGTAGATGTAATTTCCCCAGGAATTCCTTAATCTCCTGAACAGAGGCCTCCAAATCGGAGGTATATATATTTTTATACACCTGTAGGAAGATTTCCTTCATATCATCCTCCTTTGTTACTATATTCCCACCCCTATCTTTAATAGCTTTAATTCTAGTTAGCTCTTGTTGTTTTATAATCTTTTGTATCAGCCCCTTGGCAGGAATCCCACTTTCACAGTGTCCTTTCGCATCCAAGAAGAATTGTTTGTGGATCATCTTATTAGTCAAATAGTTATTATACTCCTCCTGGGCTTTATTATACTTGTCCAGCGTAACCTGAGTTCTATTCATCTGTACTTCCCTCTCTCTTTGTTGGACTGCCACATGCAACTCCTTTTCTTGCCTCCTAAATTGTTTACGCATATGAATAATCTCTGTATTTAATAATCCTCTTAGGAAGGATTTCAGAGCATCCCAAAACAGGGCCGAATATTTTTCCTCAGCATTGGCCTCAATAAACCATTCCAACTCCCTCTTCATCTTATCCTCATTTGATATTAGTACCAGCCAGTGTGGATTACATTTCCAGTATCTTATTCCCGTTCTATTATTCCTTACAAGCTCAATAACTACAGGTGAGTGATCTGAAATAGTGCGGTTATCATAGCGCATCTTTACAGTATCCACAATTGCTAATTCATTTGCCAATGCTAAGTCTATCCTAGAGAAGGAATTGTAAGTGCGATTGTAGCACGAATATGCGGGCACATCCCCCTTCAATTTCCGCCACACATCTATCAAGCCCACTTCCTCACAAAATCTATTTAGACCTGTTTCCATCGAACCCGGTTGACCCTAAGGACTTAAAGCCTTACCAACTCTTTGCCTGCGACAGCCCTCTTACTGGTCTCGTCCGAGACTGTCTCCTGAATTGGTACCTCGACCTTGGCTGCCACCGTGGGCTGGTTGCACCTGTGGAGCGACCTGGTGGCACCCTGCTGCAGCAAGTCCATCCCAGTTTGCAGCAGGCTCCGGTGAAGACCAGGTGCCACTTAAATTCCGGTCCCAGGTGTCGACTAGTACCATCTCCCGCGGTGGTCCATGGGGTTTCGCTGACCCTGAGTCCTGACACTGTCTTTATATAATTTGTTAACACTGTTGCCTGAAATCTGTTATTTGTGTGTTGGTGCACCCATGGGTCCTGGGCTGTATGAATATTATAGCTCCCACATGTCTGGAATCACTTCCTACATCTAGTACTTGAATTGAGCTTTTTGGAGAATGGGGGATGCGTCTTTTCTGCTTTTGTTTTCAATCTGCAGTTTCAGGACATTTGGAAAATGGTTCTTATGTACATGTGTATTGAGAGCATGAAGAAAATGACAAGGCTTACATGGGTGAAAATTTGGTGGGTTGTTTGGCCATGGGCACCAGGCTACTGTCCAAATCGCCTATATTTTAATCCACTACTGATGACATCCTGATATACTTGACTGATTTGAGATAGAAGGGAAAAAGATCCTAAAAAGCTTTTTCTGCATAGAAAAAAAACAAAAAACAGAACTGATGGTGATAAAACTCACAAAGAGCAGAGATATCTGCTGGAAAGAGCTAAACATCCTGTAGTCATCTCCCCAAACCATGAGAACCTCCAGACTGACTGACGCGTAAACCCTCCATAAGCGAAATGGGCTCTGGTTTCTTACTTCTTGTTACATTCAGACTGGACATAAAAAATTAGAAGGCTGGTGCCTTATCACCATCATTTAAAAGTACTGACCTACGCGACTGTTCAAGCTCGCATCCTTGATTTATATCACAACAAATCTTATAAGGTATGGATAGAACTGGAGACTATACTTGCCCCAAGCCTTCTGCAATCCCTCCTTTACACACGAACACCACCTTTCAAAACTCCCTTACGTCACGGAGCAGACCCTGAGGACTTAAAGAAAGCTACCTGAGCCTTACCAACTCTTTGCCTGTGACAGCCATCTTACTGGTCTCGTCAACCTATCTGTCACCCCTCAGAGCCAATGATAGGCTTATTTTTCGCTGGTCTTTTTTTTTTCAACTGGTCTTGGCCCACTCCAGGTGGGAATACTCACGACTACTCCACTTCTACTCATCCTTTAAAGCGAGCGGCCGAGCGAGCGAGAGCGAGCTGCCGAGCGAGCGAGCGGAGCGCAGAGCGAGCGAGCGACGAGCGCGCGCAGAGCTACGAGCGAGCGAGCGAGCGAGCGGAGCGAGCGAGAGGCGAGGCCGAGGAGCGAGCGAGCGAGCGCCGACGCGAGCGCGCGCAGAGGAGCTAGCGAGCTAGCTGAGAGCCGAGATGCGAGCGAGCGAGCGAGGCGCCGAGCGAGCAGCTAGCAAGGGCGCAGAGCGAGCGAGCGGATAGATCAGCCGAGCGGCCTAGCTACGATCGAGCTAGCGATCGAGGGAGGGCAGAGCGAGCGAGCGCGAGAGCGAGCGTAGCTAGCGCCGAAGGCGAGCTAGCTCCGAGGCGAGCTAGCGCCTAGCGAGCGAGCTGAGCGACTCGAGCGAGCGAGTAGAGCGAGCGAGCGAGCAGCGAGCGAGCTCGCAATAGCAGCGAGAGAGCGAGCGTCAGAGGCTATCGTTTCCTAGTAGCTATCTATCGATCGACGCTAAGCGGATCGACCTATGATCTATCGACTAGCATCTATCGTATCTATTCATGCTCCTATTACCATCTACTATATATCTATTCCATCTATCTATCTAGCTATCTAATAAACAAAAGAGAAAAAGGCAGAAAACCTGTATAGTTTTTGTCGAGCTGCAAAATCTTAAACTCCTCGGCAGGGGATCCAATAGTAGTACAGGAAACCGCGCACTCCAACATTGTGATCATGCTGAGAAAAGGTGCAATATCACCGAAACGTCAGCCACCTTTGAAATCAAAGATCACCGCACGCTTTGATCACAATGGGGAGTGCGGCTGTTTACGGGACGAAGCGATGCTAGCGAGGAGAGAGAGCTAGCGAGCTAGCGAGCGACGAGCGAGGAGCGCCGAGAGAGCGAGCGCGACGGAGCCGATCGAGCGCCGAGAGAGCGAGCGGCCCGAGGGAGCGAGCGCCGAGAGAGGTACGATCGAGCGAGCGCAGAGCTAGCGAGCGCCGAGCGATATAGCGCCGGGCTAGCGATCGCCGAGCGATCGATCTCCTAGCTAGCTAGTCTAAGCTATCTATCTCCTATCGATCTATCAGTAATCGATCTCATATCAACGATCTATCTATCTCTCGTAGCTATCTATCTACTATCTTATTCTGCTATCGTATTTTATCTCGATAGATATTAGATAGATTAGACATGAGAGAGATAGATGATAGAAGATAGAATAGATAGATAGATAGGAGATGGATCGAGATACGAGGATAGATAGAAGGAGATGAGATGGTAGTAGATATGAGAGAGATAGAGAGAGATAGATAGATAGATAAAGATGGATAGATAGGATAGGAGATAGGTTAGATAGATAGAGATAGAGATAGATAGATAGATAGATAACACATCTCTTATACACTGTATATGTATATAGCAAACCAGGCATATTTCTGACTGGAGTGGTTGTGTGTATAGTGAGCGGACAATGGTTGCTGGTTAAGGAAATCAGTTTATGTGGACATTTGTGTAATGATTTAGTTGGGAAAGTCTCCTGGCAGCACAGGATTGATCCACCTGAGTGTGTGTGGTCAAGAACAGGAGCAGGACTGTGCTGGAGATCATGAGGTGAATCTCTGACAGGAATTTTTATGCAGTGACGACAATGTGCAGAGCGGGGGGGAGAGGGGGCGGGGGCTAAATGTAACATGATCACTACGGAGGAGAGCATAGCAAAAGCAATCTGAGGACTGCTGAGAGCGGCTGATACCAGGGAGAAGGAAAACTGCCTCATTACAGGTGCAAAGAGCAAGATTCGGGTCACCAATGCAATTGGCAAAACAAAAAGGCTTGAACCCTTAAAGGGGGTTGATCAGTTTCTTAAAAAAAACCATATGTGGCAGGGGAGCGGGCTGAATAAAACAATAAGAGGTACTACCCTCCGTTATCCAGCGCTGCTGTCGGTCGGTCCGGGCTTGCCCCATGTAAAACAAACATGGCCGGAGGAACAAGTGCTGGATTTCACGCTTCCAGCCGGCAGTGGCGGGTACGCCTATCCGTCCTATACACAGCATTGGTGTAATGGGTGGCCGGGAGGGTTGTCGGGTCCGTCGGGAAGCTAAAGGCAGCGCTGCTCCGGACGGGCCATGTTGTGTTTACATGGAGCGGAAGCGACAGCAGGCGTGGATAACGGAGGCACGGAAGGTCAGTACATCTTTATAGTTTAGTCAGCCCGCTCACCGGCCACATATAGTTTTTTAAAAAAACTCGGACAACCACCTTTAAGGACGCAGCCATTTACAGCTTAAGGCGCAGCCCCCATTTTTTGGATTCTGCCTGCGTCCTTATATTGTAAATAACTTTGAATAAGTTTAACTTATCAAAGCGATATTTTTTCCCCACATGTTTGTTGTACTTCATTTTAGTGGTAAATTTTGGTGATAAGTGTGCGTTTTTTATTTACAAAAAAAAGAAAAAAAATTATGAATTTTTAGAAAAAAATTGCCATTTCGAAATTCAAAATCACCCAGCGTTTTCAGGCACAGAGATTTACCACCTAAAATAATTGCAGAATAACATTTACCATGTGTCTACGTTACATTTCATAATTTTGAATATGTTGGGCACAATGTATTTTGAATAGTCACGCGGCGTGCCTACAATCGATAATAGTGTGTTTTCCGTATTTTAAGAATTGACTATTTTGGGGATAAAAAATACTGTTTGAAATCAAAAGTTGTACATCATTTAGCAACAAAACCCCCCTATTACCAACCCACTTTTCAATCTGCCCCCCGCAAAACTATCAGAAAGAAAAAGCATTTACGAAGATTGTAACCCCTTGAGATCTTTCATAGGAATTGAATATCAATCAAAAAATGGCGGGTGAACTTTAAAATGGTCAAATGTGTCGGTTATACGTTCATTAGCCCTAAAATTTACACATTTCCACAAAATAAAAAGAAGAAAACTCACCATAAAATTGTTTACAATTTCTCTGAGTGGTGCAGTGACCCCCCACATGTGGACATTAACTTGTGTCTGGGGGCCCAGCGAGGGCAGAAGGGAGGAAGGAGTGCGCTGATGCAGCTGACCAGGAATTTTTTGTTTCCTCATTGGGCCCCTTGTGAAGGGCTATAAAATCTTAGCTTTTTACGTATTTGGCCATGTGACGCCCTTTTTTTTTTGCGCGATGAGATGCTTTTTACAGTGTTAACATTTTGGGGGTGGTATCACCTATTGTTGGAAAATTTAGGAACTTTTTTGAGGTCATGAGTAGAGAAAAGCATTCCAATTCTTGTACTGGATTATTTTTTTCCTTTTTTTTTTTTTGTCTTCGTGTTTACCGTATATCCTAATAATCTGGGTATCTTATCTTAATCTTTATTCTATGGGTTCGATACGATTACGGGGAACCAGACATTGATATTTTGGTTTTACTAAATTTGCCAATTATAAAACCCTAATTGGGGGGAAAAATCTATCCATTTTGCATCACCGTCTTCCAAATGCAGAACATTGTTGCGTTTTTTTGGTACAGAGCTGGTTGATGGCTTTGTTTTTGCGGGTTTTTAACGTTTTTTTTGACGGCGTCATATGTGGGTTCAATAGTTATTTCGTTTTATTCTATGGATTGTTACGGACGCAGTGTATATATATGTGGGGTTTGGGTTATGATTTAGACTTTTTTTGAGCGTTATCTGTCTCTTTTATGTTTTGGGGCTTATGGGCATTTTTAAGTGATTTATACAGTTTATTTTTATTGAAAAACATTTTGTTTAAATTTTTTACTTGATCCACCAGGGATATGAACAAGCAATCATCTGATTGCTGTTCATGATTAATACTCTGACAATACGATGCTCTGTGGGGTATTGCAAGTGTCAGCCTAGCAAATGCCTAGGTGACACTTTGCCTTTAAGGATGACGTGCCACAGACGCCATCTTAAAGGCCACTGCCTTCAGCTTCTCTGGTGGGGTCCCAGATCCGGAACCAAGAGGGTTGCCCAAGCGGCGATGAGGCGTTAGCGGGGATGTAGCGGTAGATTACAGCTGAATCCGCGACCCCCCGATGCCGCGTTCGGCTCCTGTGCAAGAGCTGAACCGGCATCGGTCTGCGCAGTAGCTGTTACTGCGCTAAGCGCTATTAGGGGACTCAGGCAGTACAGATACGGCGCAGAGAGCTAAGGGGAGAAATTCCAAGTCCTACAACCTATAAAAAGTTTGCAATGCTGGTTACTTTTAAGGCTCAGCGCCATCATTATTTTGATATTTTTTGACTGGAGGCGCGTTATTGCTTATAACTTTTGAACATGTACTTCTCAAAGTGATTCTGAGATTTTGGATGATAAGTTTTTGCCGTTATTTTAAAAAAGAAAAGAAAAAATGTAGATTTTTAAAAAAAATTTGCCATTTTCGATTCGAAATAATCACGTTTTCAGGGCCAGCAGAGAGATTTACCACGTAAATTGTTGCTGATAACATTTCCATTTGTCTACTTTTACATTTTCAAAATTTCGAAATTTGAGTCTGGATAATTTCTTTTGACGTGGGCGGTTTACAAATCGAATAATAGCGATTGCCGTATTTTCAGAATTGAATATCTTTGCGGCGGATATATTTTTTCGGGGCATCCAATTATGTTGTTGATGAAATTTCAAATATTAACAGCAAAACCACCCTATTAATCAACCCATTTCATAGCTGCACCCCTCAAACTACAGGAACGGCTTAGGAAGATTGGTCACCCCTTGGAGATTCATAGTGATAAAATCAAAACTGGAGCGGTGAATTTAGAATGGTCAAATGTTGCCGGTTATTTCTACGTCATGTCAACCCTTAAATTAACTTTCCAAAAGAGTAAAAAGAGAAAAACTCATTGACAATTTGTTATGTGATCTCTCCGAGGACAGAGACCCCCGCCTTGGCCGTTACTTGTTTTATGGGGGCACAGCGAGGCGCAGAAGCGGAAGGAGCGCCCCCTGCAGCAGGTGTATAGGAGTTGTGCTTGATGACGTTCCTCGTCCGTTACAGCCCTCCCTGATTCCTCTCATTGGGGGCAGTATCGGCTTACTAGAGTGTGGGCAGTAAATTTAGTAATGTCTCTCCTCCCCGCAGTTGAAGCACGCTCCCATGAGCTCGTCGCTCTGGTCCGGAACTGCTGTCAGTTCATGGTCTGTAAAACGGAGATTCCTGGTCTCTGTTCCCCTGGTGTTCTGTACCGTCCTGTCGGTCTAGGTCCTATGTATGCCAGTCTGGCTGCGAAGTTTGAGTCCATTAACAAATAGCTGGCAAAGTGAGGGAAACACTTGTACCCAAAGTTCCGAATATTGCCAGGTATTCTTAGGGAAAGCGTTTGGTCAAATGGGAAACAAAAAGTTATAGATCTTCATAGGGGGACATAGGTGGCATAAGCTGGGTGCACTGCCATTCATTCCCATTCCAAAGCACCACCAGATTCAGAGCCCCCCCCCATTTCCTTTGTTTTTCCTTTCCTTTTTTAAATAATTGTTTTATTTGAAAAAATTCTAATAAACATGTACAATACCATCCTCAAAAAAACATAGGATACAAATACATAAATCAATATCGGTTAGACAATATTGCCCAAATACTAAAGTGCAAATCTTAAACTTATGAAACCCAACCCACCCATGTGCCATTATTCTCGAGGGAGGTGAAAAACCCCTTTCACAAACCCCGTGCATAATATATTTATAACATCTGTGATGAAATTCACCTTTTTTTCCTAAGACTAGTGCTGACCAAAAATTCTATCCTACATCGTGGCAGAAGGTACATCTATCTTTCACCTCACCGCGCATTAAAGGGTGCTTGCAACTGCATGAATCGAAAAAAAACTCGAATCAATCCCTGTTGAACGATCCGAACAACCTATAATCGCATACAGTGAGACCCATCAAGATTCTGTGAGAAAAAATCGAAAACCCCTTCTTAAACCAGTGCTCACTATCTGAATAGAGTAATATCATCAAAGATGAAAATTCTCCCATATGGGGTTAAACCACAAATGCCCTTTATACCATCTACCCTTTTGATTTGTATATGATCCCCAACATCTATCTAATAAATTCGCCATGTGAAATATCTTTATAATTAAATGCTGTAAATCCTAAATTCCCACTTTTTAACAGAGAGAAAAGGAATCCATACTTCCCACACTAAGCCTCTATGAACTACATAGGCACTTGCAGTCTTTATAACTTAAAAAAACACAGTTGGGAGGCCAAAAAGTAACCACAAGAAATAGGGAACCCCCAGCCCCCCCTCCTCCAGAGAGAACAATAGAGAGAGGGCAACCCGATCCGGCCCCCGCCCTTTTCCCCCAAATCAAATCTCTGACCAACCTTCAAGAATCTGAACCAGTTTCCGGCGAGCAGAGTGGGGGACACCGGAAGGGGTAAAGGAGCTGTGGGAGGAGGATCATGTTTTTCTTTGTTTTTTACCAATAACACCCTATAAGCTCTAGAAAAAGGGCATGTATCCCACCCCATCTTCCTTTGTAAGTACAGGAGATGCTGAAACACAGGAAAGTTTGCCTATAATCGTCAAATCACATAAGTTTTAACTGCACCATAAGCAAAACAAACAACAAAACTTCCCACTCCAAGAATTCGCTTCAACAAGGAAGTTCTTATTACCAGGCGTGCTGCAGGTGAGGGATACACCCGCTGACAAGTTGATCGCAGGCGAGTATACAACCGGTTTTGCAATGTGCCTGCAGGTGATGATACTGGTCTGGTCTGGATCTTTTCCTTTGTTTCAGGAAGGAAATCATAAAAATCTCTTTTTCGTAAAGGGCTATTCCGTTCCAGAAGGACAAGTTTTGGTTTTTTTCTTATCTGTACTAGCGATAACAACATAACACATTCTCTATTCACATTCACAAAAATGCAGAATTTCACAGACATAATTCCCCACATGTCTCTATCAGTCCTGCTGTAGACAATTTCAGTTGCCCCTTGACAAAACCCTGTAACTTCGGACCTTAAGGGTTGGGCCGCCATCTTTGATTGTATTTGCAGCATGGAGATCAGATTTCAGTCTTGTCTCTGCTAAATGTCGTAAACCACGCTCCTGCACGGAGATCAGAGACACTCACATCCTGCCAGGAGATCGTGAGGAGAGAGAGAGGCTTGCAAATAACAAGCTACGAGGAGATAAGTGATCAGGGGGAAGGGGGGAGCAGGCACTGACCTGTGAGAGATGTAGCAGAGCTACAGTGTTGTAACATTGTAAAAGTTGTCAGCCATGTGTAATTGGAACCATGCATCTCTGATGGGGTATGATCTCGATCTCTGTTTCAGTGGCTTAATACAGAAGCCAGATCAAAAGTTGTATATACACTGTACCCTGATAATGTGCCACATTGTCCCCCACAGAACTAGATGGATAATACAGTAACGGGTCTGCTCAGGAGGCCCCCCCGCCTACTCCTGAATATTACACACCAACCAGCTAGGAGAGTGAAAAGCTAAAACAGCATGTAATGAGTAAAAGCTGAGTAAAGTAAGGGGTTTAAAATGAGGGCAGTGACCGGTTGTAGAGTCATCTATCAAGTATCAGGAGCTCTAGTGTTTGGGCAGTAAAGCGAGGGGGGGGTGTCGGCATCCATTGTGAAACCCTCAGGTTCTTTGACAGCTTGTAGTATTTGACATTTCTGTGAGGGTAGTGATCAAGTAAGGTGATGAAGGGCACTGCGGACCAAGGAAAGCATCTCAGATTGTTGTCACCACATGAAGGGAAAGATGAATAGACAGAAGACGACTTGATTTGTAAGCAGACAGTTGGTTGTTGCAGGTGTTGTGCGAGTTAGTAGCGACTGATGGAAAAAGTGAAAGTTGACATTAATGGAACATAAGGGCTGGTAGCATTGGGGTAAAAAGAAGTAGTCAAGTAAGTAGTAGTGAAGTTTGCTGAGGTTTGGAATCTCAGAAAATTCATTGATCAAACCTGATCAGATTCCAGACAATTAGAGCCTCTGGGTTGGATAGAGGGACCAGAACCGAGTTGAAAGAAAGTCCAGAAATAATTGTTGTTACACATCTTCAGCGTTCCCCTGAAGAAAGAGATAAGGGAAATTTCAAGTTTTTTTGAATTTGAAAGGGATTTTCCCAGAAGAAAATTCTCACATCGCAATCCCCTAGTGATGTAACACAGAAGAGTAGACTGCCCACGACTGATCCCCAAGTCGCTGGTCCTTCAGACTATGCTAGTGTTTACAGTCCCTAGAGACCGTCGGAATTCCCAATGTAGGGCAATGCACACGGGATGCGGACAGGTCTCTGCAAATCTCTGAATGAGACTCACTGTCTGTGGGAAACCTAAATGACAAGACTTATGACAATGACAACAGAATGGGGTGTAAATACTGGTCTGAGTACTGTTGCGATCCCAACTGTGCGTTGTCCGACGGCGATTCACTAAGCTAGTGAGTCAATTTCCTCATGTGCCGTTCAACGCTGAAGTCCCCGGAGAGTTTCACCGTCTTCTTCCTCCTGGTGCATTAAGTGCTTGATCTTGTGTACAAGTTTTCGTTTTTAAAAATTTCCACTTTTTGTCCGCATCAGTCGGTTGTCCGAGGCAGCCCCCGATTTGTTGTCGCATGCAAGCCCAGCGCGGGCGTCACAACCGATCGCGTTGACACCAAAAACCCGGGCGCCAATTCGGCGTTTAACGAAAAAATATTTGGGAAACCCGATTAAAACCGTGGTACCGCGGGACCCTTAGTGAATGTGTTGGTTCCCCCAATAATCTCCCACTGCAGACGTCGCGACAATCTAAGGATACTTCCTCTTCCCATCCTCACAGCTTCAGCTAACATCATTAGGACTGTCTGACTTCCTTCACGTGCAATCACAACAAAAAAAACGGTACAATGGTTCCGCAGTAGTAGAGCTATGAAGGTTGTATAAGGAGGGTCACGGGACTGAGCCTATTCAACAGGAGATGGGCTTTGCTGCCAAATTTCAGCAAAGACCCATCGCTATCACCCGCGGTCGGTGCATTAGCCCTATTGCGGGGTGATTAACCTTTTCTCTGCCGCCACATGCCGCGAACATCATTGGGGGGCAGCGACAGTTGCAATGACAGCCTGGCGTCTTATAGACCCGAGGCTGCATGGTTAGCAGATTCGTTAACAATGAGCTATTGTAATGAATCATATGCCAAAACGCATATACTACAAGGCCGGAGTAGTTGCCAGGATATGGTAGGAATGATCTGACCAGATAGGGACAGGGGTCAGGAACCTTTTTGGCGAGAGAGCCCCATGAACAACACATATTTAAAATCCCCATTAGATAGGTAGTCCCATATAGGTCTGCAATCTAGGTTCGATCGCAGGCCAACACCCGTTGCCCCTCTCTCTGTGGCGGCGCCCCTTTCCGAGCTCACTCAACCACCACTTGCCGGCTCCTCCTGGCTGGCCAGAGCCCGCCAGCACTCACAGATTAAGGGTCAGGCCCCACTGATTGAGTGCTGCCCACTTCTCACTGTCCCCGTGATCAAAATGGTCGTACAGTCCTAAAAATGATTAGCAATTGACAAACGTCCGAAGTATGAAAAAAAGTTAGTGGCCGCCAGAAATGACCAAAATTCCCCCCCAAAAATTTTGTAAAGGAGGTTTTAATTGTTGTAATGTTGAAACATTATAAGGCTATAAAAATACGTATCCCCAATATTGTACCCAACCCAAAGAATAAGAAGGACATGTAATTTGGGGTGTGCACAGTGAAAGCTTCTGTCGGCTAAAAATCACAACCGCCCTACAAAAAAAACAGTCGCAAATTTGTTTTTCACCATTTTCACAGCATTTGGAATTTGTTCCTGCTTCCTAGTACCCCACGGCATGGAATAGTAAATCACTATGAACTGTAAACTTGTTACATAGAAAACAAGCCACACAGAGCAAATTTTTCACATGAAAAAAATTACAAGTTATATATCTTTGAAGGTGGGGAGTTTAAAAATAGAAATGAAAAAAAACAGAAAAAAAGACTAGTCGTTTAAGGGGTAAAGGCCAAAGGATATTATATCACCACAACGAAAGTACCGGTACCCAGTTCATTGCCGGTCAGTGTGAAAACAGAGGTACCAGTGACAAGTCATGGCAGACCAAAAGTAGGCCTTGCCCCCGAGCAGCTCTTTGTCAATTCTGGTCCACTGGCCACCTGATTCTGGGAGTTCCACCTCGACGGTCAAATTGCCATTTTATGGACACGCCCAACCCAGCAATGCCCAAGATTTGTTAAAGATTCTTTGGATCTAGCTCAAAAAGCCCTTCTACAAGTGTAGGTGATGCCACATTTATAGATCTGTTCCAGCACTTGGATTAACAGGACACAAAAACGACACATAGAGTGGGGCGGGGTACTAAAGAGAAAGAACCTGTAGAATTAAGTAGTTCAGCTATAATTGATTGATACTGATGCGGAAAGAGACAACTAGCTCAGGTGAACTCATGGGGGTCGGTGAAAAGCCATCCAGGACCCCAAGTATGGATTTTGTTTTACTAACGTAGCATGTTTTGTATGCCTAAGCTCCTCCTTTTTGGAATGATAATATTTCTCGGTGATGTCCATAGTAAGTTTTTCCATAACCTGGGGATCAGACACCACCGCAATAAGATGAAGCCCATGAGAGAGCATCTGACTGAAGGTAATTGAGCAGGGGATCTATATGGATAAAAGCAAGGGTTGCGGTTCACTTTGTAGCTCAAAACAACATATGGTAACTTGTATGGGGGTTGCTTACATATCCAGCTCTCCTTACTAGGCAAGAGGGGAGAATCAAATGGAGGTAGCCAGGACCAGAGTAGGCACATAGAAATATTTTTTGAAGTGGGTTTGGGCTGTGGTAAAGATGAGAGCTTATGGCACACTTCAAATGATTGGCCCAGTCTCGGGGCTGTTAGGAGGACCATCAACCCGTGTGTTCCATGCACCAACCTAGGTCGGGGACAGCCTCCGCCAATGGTCTAAGAGATTTGCGTATAGCAGAAGGTGGGCGAGGGTGATGTCTCTGTGCAGGTGTAGTCTATATTTAAAGAATCACAGAGACATCACCCCGTTTGAAAAGATGTGTATTGCCCCCTCGCCCACCTTCTGCAATATACGCCATCTACTTAGACAAATTGGGCGGAGGCTGTCCCGCTTAGACAAATTGGGCGGAGGCTGTCCCGCCCTATGTTGGTGCATGGGAACACGGGTTGACGGTCTCCTACATCCCGCCTATGTTGGTGCATGGGAACACGGGTTGACGGTCTCCTACATCCCGAGACTGGGCCAAATCATTTGAATTGTGCCATAAGCTCTCCATCTTTACCAAAGCCCAAGAAACCAACGTCAAAAATTATTTCTAGGTGCTACTGGGTCCTGGCTACACTGCATTTGATTTCTCCTCTTGCCTAGCAGAGAGCTGGAGATGTAAGCAAGCCCCCAGTACAATGTTACATATCTGTTTGGAGCTACAAAAGGACCCGCCACCCTTGCTTTTATCCATAATATCCCGCTCAATACCTTCAGTCAGATGCTCTCTCATGGGCTTCATCTTAATTGCGGTGCGTGTCATGATCCCCAGGTTATGGAAAACTTACTATGGACATCATCCGAGAAATATTATCACTCCAAAGAACGGAGGAGCTTACGGCATACAAACATGCTACGTTAGTAAAACAATTCCATACTTGGGGTCCGTGGATGGCTTTTCACCGACCCCCTGAGTTCACCTGAGCTAGTTGTCTCTTCCGCTCATCGATCAATCAATTATAGCTGAACTACTTAATTCTACAGGTTCTTTCTCTTTTAGTACCCGCCCCCTCTCTTTCCATTGCCCCCCCCCTTCTCTTATAGTAGATATGTTTTCTTGTGTTGTTTCAGTTTATTTGTTGTTGTCTGCGGAGCGCATTTTCCTTGTGTTTCCCGGCTTGCACGAACACAAAGTGGGGGGCGGGCCATCGGACAACCCGACGGATTCGGACTACGCATGGGATTTAACATTTCAAATTGTGTCGCAAGACACGCACTCACATACACCGGGAAGAAGACAGGTGAGGGTTCTACCTTTAGGACTCTTCTGCGTGAGCACCGCACCGCCCCTACTGAGGAGGCATCCAATTCCAGATGGAAAGGCCTCTCTGTGTTGGTACTTACAAGAACTGGAGCTGAAGCAAACATAGACTTTAAGTTCTTGAAGGCCTCCTCAGCTGCCGAAGGCCAGAGTCGGGGATTGTCACCCTTCTTGATGAGCGCCACAATAGGAGACACCAGAGAGGAGAAGTGCGGGATGAACTGCCGGTAGTAATTCTCGAAGCCCAGAAACCGCTATATAGCGCGTAGTCCTACAGGACAAGGCCACTGAAGTACCGCAGATAGCGGGGCAGGATCCATCCGGAGACTTCTGTGGGAGATGATATAGCCGAGAAATGGAAGACTCCGCTGATGGTATTGGCACTTCTCAAGTTTGGCGTAAAGGCAATTGGCCCTTAAACAACTTGCCGTATGTGGGTCTCAAGATCCGGAGAGAATACTAGAATGCCGTCCAAATAGACCGCTACACAGACATAAAGCAAGTCTCTAAAGATGTCATTAACAAATTCCTGGAAGACGGCAGGTACATTCCAAACGGCATCACCAGGTACTCAAAGTGTCCATCACGGGTATTAAAAGCAGTCTTCCACTTGTCTCCCTGGCGTATACGAATGAGGTTGTAGGCCTCATGAAGATCCAATTTGGAGAAGATCTTGGCTCCACGAAAACGGTCAAACAGCTCTGTGATCAACGGCAACGGATAGCGGTACTTAATTGTGACCTTGTTTTGGTCACAAAGAAAAGCCTGCACCAGCCAGAGAAGAGTACTTACGTATGAATCCCCTCGTGCAGGACCGAAGCTCCGCCAGAAATGTCGTGAGAGTAGCCGTGACCGGTTCGTCTCTGTCCCACAGAGGGGTAGCCCAGGCCAGGGCTTTCCCGGAGAGGAGACTGGCGATGAATGCCACCTTGGATCGCTCCGTGACAAATTGAGACGGCATGAGTTCAGGGACTTTGTAACCCAGTGCTCCCTGCACAGCCTGGGATCTCCATCATACTTGTTGGGCATAGACATCCGTAGCCTAGGTTCAGCTGCAGGAAGACAGGCTGGGGTAGCAGCAGATGCGGGAGCAATCTCAGGAACCTGTTGCTGATGTTGAGCGGCTAGAAGCTGTTGCAGCATGGTGGTAACCTGTCCCAGCTGTTCGCGTTGAGCGGCAATCTGCCGGGATTGCTGGACCACGATGGTAGAAAGATCGAGCTGACCAGAAAGCGGAACCTCAGCAGGATCCATGGCCAGATCTTACTGTCAGGATTCGGGATGAGTGGATCCTCTGGGGCAACACGAAGGAACTCTGGTAACACAGAAACATGGAGGGACTCTGGTAACACAAGAACACGGCAACACAGGAACACACTGGAACGCAGGAATACTCAGGAATGTTGCAAAATCTTTTTAAGCTGGCGCGCGCGCCTCTAGGACTCGAGTACGCTCGCGCTTCCAAAAGCCAGAATATTCTACTTTGGGGTCGATATAAAAAACTGTCTGGTTTCTCTGGACTTTATTACTGATCTGCTAATATAATCCAGAAGTTCTAGTGCTTGGGTGGCAGATGATAAGTTCTCTATGACGGCCTAATAGCACTCTTTTTTTTTTATGATTGTATTTTTATTATCATTTTTCAAACAAGAATTATCAAGTACATTTTATGCATTGAAGTAAGAGTGTAAGACAGAGTTTTTCCCATGGAATATTAACAATTGCACTTTCCATTGGGATAACAAGAGGCTTCAAACCTAAGCCTAACAGTATAATGTTCCCATAATATTAAAGCTATACAGAAGAAGCCATTAAAATTATACCCAACAAGCCCAAGTCCCGCAAGATATTTCGTTTCTACAGGTCTCCGTCTAAAAATATGTGGGTAGATTCAAACTGCGATATCTTTCTCCTACATTGGAGGGACCTCGAGGACGTAGAAAAGGACAAAAAAAAAAGAACAGGCAGAGGGATCACTCTCCTGCCCGCTCTTCTACCCAGAAGCGATCCCATTGCTCACATGTTTTATCAAACAATGAAATGCGATTATTCAGGGAGGCAGTCAGGGATTCCATACTGCGAGTTTCCCTTACCCTGGAGAGTAGGTCCATTCCAGAGGGAAGGGGCTTGCCTTTTCCAGAATTGCGCTATCAAACACCTCGCAGCCGTGAGTATGTGTAAACTCAGTTTATTAGCTGTCTTGGCCATGGGCTGAGGGGAGACATTCAACAGGTAAAATAAAGGCGAGAGTGGAATATCCACCGCTACCACCGCCTGGAGGAGAGTCTCCACCTTCTGCCAAAAAGGCTGTATGAATAGACATGTCCAGAAGATGCGTTGAAGAGTCCCCCCAACTGAGCCACATCGCCAGCAATTGTCCGCATGTCTGGGAATGTTCTATGAAACAAGGATGGAGTATGATACCGCTGCGACATTAGCTTGTACTGGTTAATAAGGAGGTTTCAGCCGCCGTTTGCCAAATCAGTTGCCATGTTTCTTGTGATATAGGTCCCCCACTATGCCCTCCCACTTGGCCATGTATGGGTGTGCGATAGGTTCATCTGAGTTCGGGTGCAATAGTATCATGTAGATATCTGATATAAGGCTGGAGGTGTGGGTACCGGTACTGAGACTGTCTTGGTACTATCCAAAGATTGTAGTAAGTGTCTAATGCGTATGTAATAGAGATTGGCCGAGGGCGGGAGGTGAAATTTGTCCTGTAAGGCGTCAAAGGGCAAGATCTTCCTATCTCAGTAGTCTACAATGTCTGCAAACCTGAATAATCCCTTCTCATGCCAGGGTTTGATTTCCTGCCTGCTGCATAGAGGGAGTGTGTAAGAAAGACTGCACAGGAGAACACTGAGATACCAGTGGAAACCTGTTCAAACAGGCCCTCCATAATTTTATCGTGAATGAAATAGGGCCTAGCTGAGAGCTGGGTAACGCGGGTGCCTCTTTAGGACAGAGATAGGAGTTAGGGTGAAAGGGGGCCAACCACAATTTTTCTATCTCCATCCATTTAGAAAATGCCAACAGGGTGGACCATGCCGGAATACGTCGCCAGTGTGTCGCCCAGTAATACCTGGTTATATCCGGCACCGATAAACCCCCCTTGGATTTGTGAGAGATCAAAACAGTCCTAGAGATCCTGTGTCTCTTCTTCCCCCATATAAAGTGTAATAGCGCCCAGTGACACCGATACTGGTAACATCTCGAAAACATAAAGCAGCTTAGGCAGGATAGTCATTTTTACCACCGCTATCCTGCCAAAAAGGGAAAGGGGAAGGCTGTTCCAGCTAATAGCGCTCTTTAAGCTGTTAGATTTCAAGTTGAACTTCTCTTTATTCTATCATCCTCAGATTACAGGACAAACTGCATTTTTGGCAGCCTGTGCTCCATGTAGTGTCACTTTTGCACTGCTATCAATCCTGAGATGCCTCAGCAGGAAATGTGGAAAAGCCTCAGCACTACATCTGAAAACACATCAGGGCCAAGCCCATCCCTAGTGTTAAGGTGTATAATGAAGTTATTTATTTCTGTCTGTTTCATCATCATAATTTCTTTAAAGATGGGGCAGCGACAATTATATTTTATAAGTAAATGTCTGGTAACTAGTAACAAATTCTTAGATCTTAAAATTAGATATAGATATGACTTGGAATCATCAGTTTTTTAGCGTGTTCCTCTTAGTACGTACTGTCACACAATCTAAGGCTAAAACATCTGCGATCTGTTGCCCAAACATTTCCCCCCCGATTAATAACGTGAATTCTGCTTTACCACTGTGTGGCTTCTCCCCTGTGTGACTTCTCAGATGTCTAGCAAGATGTGGATTCTTGGCAAAACATTTCCCACATTCTGAACATGAAAATGGTTTCTCTCCCGTGTGAGTTCTCTGATGTTTGGCAAGATGTGATTTCTGCCTAAAACCTTTTCCACATTCTGAACATGAAAATGGCCTTTCCCCTGTGTGAATTCTCTGATGTTTGGCAAGATCTGATTTTTGGATAAAACCTTTTCCACATTCTGAACATGAAAATGGCGTTTACCCTGTGTGATTTCTCTGATGTTTGTTAAGATCTGATTTTTGGCTAAAACCTTTCCCACATTCTGAACATGAATACGGCTTCACCCCTGTGTGAATGCTCTGATGGCTAACAAGATTTCTCATGGTTAGAAAACATTTCCCACATTCTGTACATGAAAATGGCTTTTCCCCTGTGTGAATTCTCTGATGTTTGGTAAGATGTGAATTCAGCCTAAAACCTTTTCCACATTCTGAACATGAAAATGGCTTTTCTCCTGTGTGGTTCATTTGATGAATAAGGAGCTCATTATTTTGAGTAAAACCTTTCCCACATTCTCAACATGAATATGGCTTCTCCCCTGTGTGAATGATCTGATGGCTAACAAGATTTCTCATGGTTGGAAAACATTTCCCACATTCTGTACATGAATACGGCTCTCCCCTGTGTGAATCTTGATGTCTAACAAAACTTCCGAAGTGTAGAAAACATTTCCCACATTCTGAACATGAAAATGGCTTTTCCCCTGTGTGACTTATCAGATGTTTGTTAAGATGTGATTTCAGCCTAAAACCTTTTCCACATTCTGTACATGAATACGGCTTCTCCCCTGTGTGAATTCTCTGATGTCTAACAAAACTTTCGAAGTGTAGAAAACATTTCCCACATTCCGAACATGAAAATGGCTTTTCCCCTGTGTGAATTCTCAGATGTTTGGTAAGAAGTGATTTCAGCCTAAAACCTTTTCCACATTCTGAACATGAAAATGGCTTCTCTCCTGTGTGAATTCTCAGATGTTTGGTAAGTTCTGCTTTCTGCCGAAAACCTTTTCCACATGCTGAACATGAAAATGGCTTCGCTCCTGTGTGACTTCTCAGATGTTTGGTAAGATGTGATTTCAGCCTAAAACCTTTTCCACATTCTGTACATGAATACGGCTTCTCCCCTGTGTGAATTCTCTGATGTCTAACAAAACTTCCGAAGTGTAGAAAACATTTCCCACATTCTGAACATGAAAATGGCTTTTCCCCTGTGTGAATTCTCAGATGTTTGGTAAGATGGGCACCAGGCTACTGTCCAAATCACCTATATTTTAATCCACTACTAATGACATCCTAATATACTTGACTGATTTGAGATAGAAGGGAAAAAGATCCTTACAGCTTTTTCTGCATAGAAAAAAAACAAAAAACAGAACTGATGGTGATAAAACTCACAAAGAGCAGAGATATCTGCTGGAAAGAGCTAAACATCTTGTAGTCATCTCCCCAAACCATGAGAACCTCCAGACTGACTGACACGTAAACCCTTCATAAGCGAGATGGGCTCTGGTTTCTTACTTCTTGTTACATTCAGACTGGTCATAAAAAATTAGAAGGCTGGTGCCTTATCACCATCATTTAAAAGTAATCACAACAAATCTTATAAGGTATGGATAGAACTGGAGACTATACTTGCCCCAAGCCCTCTGCAATCCCTCCTTTACACACGAACACCACCTTTCAAAGCTCCCTTACGTCATGGAGCAGACCCTAAGGACTTAAAGAAAGCTACCTGAGCCTTACCAACTCTTTGCCTGCGAGTAATGTTATTTATTTTAACATGCCGTGTACTGCGAAGCTGAAAAAAAATTCCAAATGTGGAAAAAAAACGTTCTTGTGGGCTCGGTTTTTACGACTTTCACTCTTCGCTCCAAATAACATGCCTACTTTATTCTTTGGTTCGGTGCGATCGCGGTGATACCAGATTTATAGGTTTTATTATGTTTTAATGCATTTTCAAAAATTAAACGAATGTGTACAATAAAAAAAAACAATTTTTGCCATCTTCTGACGCTAATAACTTTTTCATACTTTGGCGCACGGAGATGTGTGAGGGGTCATTTTTTGGGAAATGAGGCGCCGTTTTCATTGCTACCATTTTGAGGTCTGTGCGACCATTTTTTATTTCATTTTTTATGTTATGTAAAAAGGTGTAAAAGTCGCATTTCGGACATTTGGGCGCCATTTCCCGCCTCGGAGGTCACCGCCGGCCCATGGCAACCGATCGCCGCCCCCCGATGACGTTCGGGGGCCTGGCGATCGAAAAAAAGATGGCGGCGCCCGCGCGCCGCCGTCTTTTTAATGCCGCCGGCGGCTTTGCCGGCGGCAACGGGGGGGTTAATAGCCGCGATCGGTGCTAGCACCAACCGCGGTTATTAGCGGTGGGGGTTTTATGCATTATGCAAAAACCCCCACCTTTGTATGAAGAGGACTCAGCCCGTGAGCCCTCTTCAAACATCCCTTATACCTTTGCGCCGTAGAGCTACGGCGCAGAGCGTTAAGGGGTTAATAAATCTAGGCCAATATGTCCATGAATGCACTTTAGCACTATAATATTGTGAAGTTTCTCCTCTGCTGGAACATTGGCCTACATTTATTAAAGCCCTGGCACTGTTTTTTTCTATCTGACACATGTGGGGTGCCCTATGTAAGAGGTGCACCAAAATAAGTTGGTGCACTTTGTTGGAGTAGTGCATGGGGCGCCACATTCATGAAGAACGTGTGCAACAAATCATGAATCTGCTGCAGTCTGCACTATACATAGATAAACTGCACATAATACAGACTGCACTGTTTTTGATAAATGTGGGCCATTGGGTTTAAACAAATTATTTCCCACATTCTGTACATGAATATGGCTTCTCTCCTGTGTGAGTTTTCTGATGTCAAACAAGAACTGATTTCTGGTTAAAATCTTTTCCACATTCTGAACATGAAAATGGCTTCTCCCCCGTGTGAATACTTTGATGTCTAACAAGATTTGCTTTCGCTGTATAACTTTTCCCACATTCTGAAGATATAAATTGCAGTTCCTCTGTAGAACTTCTCTGAGACACAGGAACGCTAATATGATTACCATAATCTAAACTTATCATAACGTTCTTTCCAGTTCCTGATGATTCTGTAGATGGAACCAATTTAATAGGATCAGGCGATGGATTGGTCCTGTGAAGGTCTGAGGATTCATCTGGGATGTTGTCCTGCTCTTCGGATGTATCTTCTGTCATATAAGGTTCCTCTGCTTCAGATTCTGATATCATGTGTTCCTCTGAGCTCTTGGTACAGTCATCTGCAAAAAATGAACATTGGCTGTGAGAAAACTCTTTCCTACTTACCATAAGGTTCTGTATTATTACTGATGTAACATCTCAGTCTCCTCCTCCGAGGTCCTGGTGAGCAGTATTCCTGACCCTCATAGCTCCCACCTTCCAAAAAAAATGTTCCTGTGTGAAGATAATTTCTCATAAATGTAGTCATTTTGTCCCTTAGAAACGAGATAGCATCATCGGATATGACCACCTCACAATTTGGCAGCAGTGACCAGACATGCGCTATCGAGCCCTGCCTGACCACCTGGATTCAGCGATCATTACCACAGGACGGCTGTAGTATATACAGTAACTCCTGGACATTTCATGTACCAAAACTGTTTGTTTCTTTGTGCAATCCCTCCAGCAGAGGTGGCCATAACCAAGTCAGTGTGGTTTCTAAGGGACGATATCACTACATTTATGAGAAATTATCTTCACACAGGAACATTTTTTAATGACATCTAATTGAAGAAATGTATATATATGGCAGATTAATGAAACTGAATGTGAATGCCCAGATGAGAATACCCCTTTAAGGTATGATGGAAGCAGCTCCACCAATGGTCGAAGAAAGGGATCAACATACTTGCAGATCGGTTCACATAAGCTTCCTATCCTGGAAACGATTGGGCGTCCTGGGGGGTTATTCAATGCTTTATGTACTTTGGGAAGTAGGTAGAAACTTGACACTTTTGAGGTAACAGTGCAGATGCTTAATTCTTCGTGATGATTCCATTCTCCATGGCATTTGTAAGAATTATGGACAGTTCATCTGTATACTTAAAGAGTGGATTAAATGTTAATCTGTTGTAACATGCCACATCCCTCAGTTGACTTAGGGCCTCTTTTTCATAGGCCTTAGTTGACAAATCACCACATTACCCCCTTTGTCAGAGGGTTTGATTACAATGTCACTCATTCTGCTCAACTCTCTTATCACTTCCCTTTGGGCCAATGAACAATTACCCATTTTTCCCATCCTAGATAGTTTCTGTAAATTTCTAGTCACCAGTTTGACAAATAAGTCAATACTCTGGTGTCCTGAGAATGATGGGAATAGCTTAGATTTGGGGAGCAGAGAGGAAGGAAACTTACCCGTTGTCCTCAGTCCCTCTTGTTCGTTCATAAATTTATCGAGGGCTCTTAATGCTGCCTGGAAAGTGGTGTGGGTCAATTTCTTTGTGAAAATTAAAAAAAAATAATAATTTCGGTGCGAAAAGGTGAAGATCCTTTATGCCTGCAAAGCGATCAAATGGTGAAGTAGTTGAGAAAGACATGCCCAAACTAAGAACCTCTGTCTGAGTTTCCATCAAAGTCTTTCTGTCCAGACGCATTACAGAAAGAGGTAGAGGAATAACTGGCTGGCAAGACGTGGAGCAGATGGCAAACCTGGCAGAGGAACAAAGTGGGACATCTTTGAAAAATGTTCAGTCACCACCCAGATGATGGTATTGCCTGATGAAGGCGGCAGGTCCGTGATGAAGTCCATGGCCACATGAGTCCACGGACAGCTGTGTATCGGCAATGACATTCGAGTCACGACAGAGGGCGTCAGCCTTGATGTTCTTCTCAGCTGGACGGAAATGAATTATGAAATCGAACTGGGAGAAGAAGAGTGACCAGCGAGCTTGACGTGGATTGAGTCGCTGAGAAGTCTGGAGATAGAGGAGGTTCTTGTGGTCCGTGTAAATGCTGACCGGAAAACAAGCTCCCTCCAGGAGGCAACGCCACTCTTCTAAGGCAAGCTTAATCGCCAGCAGTTCTCGATCTCCTATAGAATAATTCCTCTCTGCGGAGGAGAAGGTCGTGGAAAAAAATCCACAGGTGAGGGTTCGACCTTTGGGACCCTTCTGCGTGAGCACCACACCGGCCCCTACTGAGGAGGCATCCACTTCCAGATGGAAAGGCCTCTCTGTGTTGGTACATAGAAGAACTGGAGCTGAAGCAAACATAGACTTTAAGTTCTTGAAGGCCTCCTCAGCTGTCGCCAGAAACCACTGTATAGCGCGTAGTCCTACAGGATGAGGCCACTGAAGAACCGCAGATTTCGGAGAGGATATAGCCGAGATATGGAAGACTCCGCTGATGGAATCGGCACTTCTCAAGTTTGGCGTAAAGGCAATCGGCCCTTTAACGACTGAGGACTTGCCGTATGTGGGTCTCAAGGTCCGGAGAGAATACCAGAATGTCGTCCAAATAGACCACTACACAGACTCTAAAGATGTCATTAACAAATTCCTGGAAGACGGCAGGTGCATTACAGAGTCCAAACAGCATTACCAGGTACTCGAAGTGTCCATCACGGGTATTAAAAGCAGTCTTCCACTTGTCTCCCTGGCGGATACGAATGAGGTTGTAGGCCCCACGAAGATCTAATTTGGAGAAGATCTTGGCTCCACGAAGATGGTCAAACAGATCCGTGATCAACGGCAATGGATAGCGGTTCTTAACTGTGACCTTGTTAAGACCGCAGTAGTCAATTCATGGATGGAGTCACCCTTTCTTTTTGGTCACAAAGAAAAAGCCTGCACCAGCCGGATAAGAGGACTTACGTATGAATCCCCTCTGCAGGTTTTCTTTGACATAGTCCAACATAGCTGCGGTTTCTGGTACTGAGAGTGGGTACACAAGGCCTTGCGGAGGGGACGTATCCGGCAGCAGATCCACAGGACAGTCATAGGGACAGTGTGGCAGCAACGTCTCGGCCTGCTTCTTCGAGAAGATGTCAAAAAAGTCCTTATAGCAAGGGGGAAGAAAGTCACAGAAGAAACCAAGACTGGTACTGGATGAGATATCTCCACACAGCGAGACTGGCAATCAGGACCCCACTGAAGGATCTCCCCCATCTTCCACTTAACAACGGGTATATAGAGCTGCAACCATGGTAGACCCAACAGGATGGAGGGCGTGGACCGTGGTAGAAAATAAAAAGACAGTCTCTCCTTGTGCAGCACACCTACCTGCAAGGACAAAGGCTTGATGCAGTACTAGACCGGGTCAGAGAGGATTTTGCCACTGACAGAGGAGATGACTAAGGGCTTCTAGAGGCAAACCACGGGGATGTGATGCCGGGAGACCAGAGCGGCATCCAGAAAGTTCCCTGAGGAACCGGAGTCCAAGAAGGCAGAGACCTGGAACTGGGTGCCAGTGCCAATGCTGAGAAGCACCGGAATAATGAGGTGGGCAGAAGCTTTGCTTACACCTAGGGACACACTCTCCCAAGAACCCTAGGTGCATAAGTTTCCCAGACGCTGGGGACGGATAGGGAAAGACCCAAGGAAGTTTCCCTGATGTCTTCCGATATGCTCCTGGGAAGAGAGTCTGGCTCTGTCCACCTCCATAGGCTCCTCTGCAGATGGTACGACCGGAGGCTGGAGCGGCCATTGGAAAGCAGCAGCCAGGTGAGGAAGGTGTCGTGGGCAGGCTTGGGGTTGCTTCAGGCGTAACTTTTCGGCACGCTCCCTAAACCGCATGTCAATCCAGGTGGCCAGGGTGATGAGACCACTCAGGGTAGACGGTAGATCACGAGCGGCCAGAGCGTATTTAACGTGAGAGGAGAGTCCCTTTTTAAAAGCTGCAGACAGGGCCGTGTTTTTCCAGGAGAGTTCCAAGGCCAGGGTATAGAACTAGACAGCATATTCTCCCACGGAAGTGTTCCCCTGGCGCAGATTCCACAACGTAGTCAGCCGAGGAGGCTCGTGCAGGTTCTTTAAACACGGACCGAAGCTCTACCAGAAATGTTGTGAGAGTAGCCGTGACCATCGTCTCTGTCCCAAACAGGGGTAGCCCAGGCCAGGGCTTTCCCGGAGAGGAGATTGACGATGAATGCCACCTTGGATCGCTCTGTGACAAATTGAGATGGCATGACTTCAGCACTGGGTTACATAGACATGGGTTGGGCATAGACAGCCGTAGCCTAGGTTCAGCGGCAGGAAGACAGGTTGGGGTAGCAGCAGCTGCGGGAGCAGTCTCTGGAACCTGTTGCTGATGTTGAGCGGCTAGCAGCTGTTGCAGCATGGCGGTGACCTGTCCCAGCTTTTCGAGTTAAGCGACAACCGGCGGGATTGCTGAACCACAATGGTGGCAAGATTGGGCCGACCGGGAAGCAGAACCTCGGCCCGAATCTTACTGTCAGGATTCGGGATGAGTGGATCCTCTGGACCACCGTGTGAGGTGGTACTAGCCGACACCTGGGACCGGAATCTAAGTGGCACCTGGTCTTCACCAGAGCCCGCTGCAAAGCAAGATGGTCTTGAGTTAGGGTACCACTAGGTCATTCTACAGGTGCAACTAGCCCACGGTGGCAGCCGAGGTCGAGGTACCTTAACAGAAGACAGTCTCGTGGTCTAGGCACAAGTTCAGGGCTGGCGGCAGAGATTTTCGAGGTCCAATCCGGGGTCAGCAACGGGAGGTCCAGGCAGATGGGAAAGGGAACACAGGAAATCAGGAACACAGCAACACGAAGGAACTCTGGTAACACAGGAACACGGACGGACTCTGGTAACACAGGAACATGGCAACACAGGAACACACTGGAATGCAGGAATACTCAGGAATGTTGCAAAATCTTTTGAAGCTGGCGTGCGCGCCTCTAGGACTCGGGTACGCTCGTGCTTCCAAAAGGCAGAAAATTCTACCTTGGGGTCGAAATAAAAAACTGTCTGGTTCCCCTGGACTTTATTACTGATCTGCCAATATAATTTAGAAGTTCTAGTGCTCGGGTGGCAGATGATAAGTTCTCTATCACGGCCTAACAGCACCCTTTTTTTTATAATTGTATCTTTCTTATCATTTTTCAAAAAAGACATAACAAGAATTATCAAGTACATATTTTTCAATAATAATACGAGAGTAATGGGGAAAAGCCTCGGCACTATATCAGAAAACGCTGTCAGGGCCAAGTCCATCCCTAGTGTTAAGGTGTATAATGAAGTTATTTATTTCTGATTTCTTCAGCTACTATATAGAGAGACCAAGCTGTCTGTTACATCATTATCATTTCTTTAAAGATGGGGCAGCGACAATTATATTTTATAAGTAAATGTCTGGTAACTAGTAACAAGTTCTTAGATCTTAAAATTAAATATAGATATGACTCGGAATCATCCATTTTTTAACGTGTTCCTCTTAGTACGTCACACAATCTAAGGATAAAACATCTGCGATCTGTTGCCAAAACATTTCCCCCCGATTTATAAGGTGAATTCTGCTTTATCACTGTGTACGTGCGTTTGATGGTTAACAAAATCCGTTTTCCGAGAAAAACATTTTCCGCAATCTAAACATGAAAATGGCTTCTCCCCTGTGTGACTTCTCAGATGTCTAACAAGATGTGCTTTCTGGGCAAAACATTTCCCACATTCTGTACATGAAAATGGCTTCTCCCCTGTGTGAATTCTCTGATGTCTAACAAAACTTCCGAAGTGTAGAAAACATTTCCCACATTCTGAACATGAAAATGGCTTTTCCCCTGTGTGAATTCTCAGATGTGTGGTAAGATGTGATTTCAGCCTAAAACCTTTTCCACATTCTGAACATGAAAATGGTTTTTCTCCTGTGTGGATCATTTGATGAATAAGGAGCTCATTATTTTGAGTAAAACCTTTCCCACATTCTGAACATGAATACGGCTTCACCCCGGTGTGAATGCTCTGATGGCTAACGAGATTTCTCATGGTTAGAAAACATTTCCCACATTCTGAACATGTAAATGGCTTTTCCCCTGTGTGAATTCCCATATGTCTAACAAAACTTCCGAAGTGTAGAAAACATTTCCCACATTCTGAACATGAATACGGCTTCTCCCCGGTGTGAATCATCTGATGGCTAGCAAGATGTGATTTGTGGTAAAAACCTTTTCCACATTCTGAACATGAAAATCGCTTCTCCCCCGTGTGAACTCTCTGATGTTTACTAAGATTTGATTTTAGGGTAAAACCTTTTCCACATTCTGAACATATAAATAGCAGTTCCTCTGTATGACTTATGATAATGTTCTTTCCAGTTCCTGATGATTCTGTAGATGGAACCAATTTAATAGGATCAGGTGATGGATTGGTCCTGTGAAGGTCGAAGGATTCATCTGGGATGTTGTCCTGCTTTTCGGATGTATCTACTATCATATAAGGTTCCTCTGCTTCAGATTCTGATATCATATGTTCCTCTGAGCTCTTGGTACAGTCATCTGCAAGAAATGAACATTGGCTGTGAGAAAACTCTTTCCAGTGAACCAAAAGGTTCTGTATTATTACTGATGTAACATCTCAGCCTCTTCCTCCGAGGTCCTGGTGAGCAGTATTCCTGACCCTCATAGCTCCCACCTTCCAGCTTTTCTTAGTCTATGTCTCCATGTTCTGTATTGTGTTATCACTCGTCTCTACTTTATCTAGTGGTTACTACTCACCTGGGCAGTTACCTGTAGGAATCTCCTCCTTACATCGCTCATCGCCCCTCACATATGCCTCTGGAGCAGTAATATTCTTCACATCTTCATCCTGATACAAAAACTGAGAAACAAATATTGTAAGAAGTCACCAGATGATGGAGAAGTCACAGAGGAGGATTTAGACGATAAGGAAAGATCAGTAATTTATAACTACAGGAGGACAGGAGAAGTTATCTGAGACACATAGCTACAGGTCTTCACCATAAATCCAACATATTGAGAACAATCTCCAGCTTTCCCACTAAGACTAAATTCACACTACCGTTCCTTCGCTCTGTTAAAAAAAGTAAAAAATGGAGATTTCACGGAGGTTGAACGTATCAGCTAAAAATCCCAATGTCATCAATATAAATTTTATGTCATCCTTCATGGTCAGTTTGGTCATGGATCCGTTATTCATGCATTTCAAGTGGAGGAAAAGTACTGCAGCCTCCGTCAATTTTTCTGTTAAAAAACGCACGGAAAACAGAACATAAAGGATTGTCAGGCTTTAGGGGTAGTGGACCCCCCGGTGACAGCCACGGACGAGGTAGAAAGTTAGCAGCAAGTTCATAGTCAGGGACAGACAGGAGGTCAAGACAGGGGCAAAGGGTCAGGGTCAGAGAAGGAGCAGGAAGTCAGGGTAGGTAGTGGAGGAGCGTAAACAGGAACAGGTCCGGGGTCAACACGGGGGAATCCAATCACAAGCACTAGGCACAGGACAAAGCTTTCTCCAAAGCGTATAGCACAAAGATCCGGCAGGGAATGCTGGGCGACGCCCGGAAAAGGGAAGCACCAAATCTTTTGAAGCCTGCGCGTGTGCGCCCTAGAGGACAGGTGCGCGCTCTGCCGTCGGATGGGAATCAGGAATGAGGAGGGGAAAGAGAGAACAGCGGGGTGCTGGGGCACTCAGAGGGTCATGGGTGTCAATGGGATTTTTAATTGATACGTTTAAACTCTGTTAAACCTCAGTTCTTTACTTTTTCGAAGGAGGGAAGGAACGGAAAGAAGGAATGGTAGTGGGAAATAAGACTAACAAAGAATAAATTTTTTTACTGTTTTAGAAAAAGCAAATAGTAAAACTGGAGTCATGCACATAGAGACTATACACTCACCGGCCACTTTATTAGGTATACCATGCTAGTAACGGGTTGGACCCCCTTTTGCCTTCAGAACTGCCTCAATTCTTCATGGCTTAGATTCAACAAGGTGCTGGAAGCATTCCTCAGAGATTTTGATCCATATTGACATGATGGCATCACACAGTTGCCGCAGATTTGTCAGCTGCACATCCATGATGCGAATCTCCCGTACCACCACATCCCAAAGATGCTCTATTGGATTGAGATCTGGTGACTGTGGAGGCCATTTGAGTACAGTGAACTCATTGTCATGTTCAAGAAACCAGTCTGAGATGATTCCAGCTTTATGACATGGCGCATTATCCTGCTGAAAGTAGCCATCAGATGTTGGGTACATTGTGGTCATAAAGGGATGGACATGGTCAGCAACAATACTCAGGTAGGCTGTGGCGTTGCAACGATGCTCAATTGGTACCAAGGGGCCCAAAGAGTGCCAAGAAAATATTCCCCACACCATGACACCACCACCACCAGCCTGAACCGTTGATACAAGGCAGGATGGATCCATGCTTTCATGTTGTTGACGCCAAATTCTGACCCTACCATCCGAATGTCGCAGCAGAAATCGAGACTCATCAGACCAGGCAACGTTTTTCCAATCTTCTACTGTCCAATTTCGATGAGCTTGTGCAAATTGTAGCCTCAGTTTCCTGTTCTTAGCTGAAAGGAGTGGCACCCGGTGTGGTCTTCTGCTGCTGTAGCCTATCTGCCTCAAAGTTCGACGTACTGTGCGTTCAGAGATGCTCTTCTGCCTACCTTGGTTGTAACGGGTGGCGATTTGAGTCACTGTTGCCTTTCTATCAGCTCGAACCAGTCTGCCCATTCTCCTCTGACCTCTGGCATCAACAAGGCATTTCCGCCCACAGAACTGCCGCTCACTGGATGTTTTTTCTTTTTCGGACCATTCTCTGTAAACCCTAGAGATGGTTGTGCGTGAAAATCCCAGTAGATCAGCAGTTTCTGAAATACTCAGACCAACCCTTCTGGCACCAACAACCATGCCACGTTCAAAGGCCTCAAATCACCTTTTTTCCCCATACTGATGCTCGGTTTGAAATGCAGGAGATTGTCTTGACCATGTCTACATGCCTAACTGAGTTGCTGCCATGTGATTGGCTGATTAGAAATTAAGTGTTAATGAGCAGTTGGATAGGTGTACCTAATAAAGTGGCCAGTGAGTGTATATAGCCAGGGGATTTTACAATAATAACTAGAATAAATTCCCACAGATCAGAGAAGATGTCATGATGTCTTATCTCCATCTACCTATTGGAGGAACGTATCAGCTAAAAATCCCATTGTCATCAATATAAATGTAATGTCATCCGTCATGGTCAATTTTGTCATGGATTCGTTATTCATGCATTTTTTTTGTCAGGCTTCAGGGGTGGTGGACCCCCTTGACCACCGCGGGCGGTGACACAAGCCGACACCTGGGACTGGAATCTAAGTGGCACCCGGTTTTCACCAGAGCCCACCGTAAAGTGGTCCACAGGTGCAACTTGTCCGCAGCGGAAGTTCGTGATCAAGGACAGACAGGAGGTCAAGAGAGGGGCAAAGGGTCAGGGTCAGAGACGGAGCAGGAAGTCAGGGTAGGCAGCGGAGGAGCGTAAACAGGAACAGGTCCGGGGTCACAACGGGGAATCCAATCACAAGCACTAGGCACAGGACAAAGCTTTCTCCAAAGCATATAGCACGATAAGACAATTTAATGACTGTAATAAATCTCCACAGATCAGAGAAGATGTCATGGAGTCTCATCTCCATCTACCTGATGATCCTGTGGGACATATTTCTCCTCTGAACAATCCTGTGGTAGAAGAAGAGGACTGGGACATCTCTCCGGTGATGTTCTCTTACTGGATCTACCTGTAGGAAACACATCCAGAGACTGAATTCCTTCTTTCCATACACATAATGAAAGGACGTGTGGATTTAGTCCTGTCTATTACCTGCTGATGTGAGGGGCTGGTGGTCCTCCATCATGACGTCCTTGTACACATCTTTGTGTCCTTCTAAATACTCCCACTCCTCCATGGAGAAATAGACAGCCACATCCTGACACCTTATAGGAACCTGACACACACAATGATCCCGTCATCACCCAGATCCCTTCATAGCGTTACTGTATAATGTCCCAGCATTCCCAGCAGTGTCACCTCTCCAGTCAGCAGCTCCATCATCTTGTGGGTGACTTCTAGGATCTTCTGCTCATTGATGTCATCATGTATCAGGGGGTGAGGTGGAGGAGCCAGGATTGGGCTCAGGGTTCTCCCCCGTCCTTCATACACAGGGGCCTGACAGCGCCCACTAGAGGTCTTCTTCACTACTGTGTAATCCTGGTTATGGAGAGACACATTGATAAATCTCCCTCCATACATTTCCAGAATCTCTCACCTCTCCAGTCCTATCATCTGTTATTCCCATAGATAATGATGTAATGTGACATCATCACAATCTCTCACCTCTCCAGTAATATAGAAGAGAATCTCTAGGGTGAGGTTTATTATTCTCTCTCACATTTTGACTCTGTCCATCGTTGAGGGGCCAGTGTGGAAATTTTTATGAAATGAAAATAATCAAAACCAGAGCCTTATTGCAAATCAGGAGTAACTCTGTACCATGGCTCAGCTTAAGCGCCGGTACTTGGCAAAAGTGAAGCTACGGGCAATGTGCAACATCCCCCAACGGGGCCTAGCCTTTTCTTGGGGCCTAGAGACAGCCAGGGCCCGTAGTACCTTAGTGGCTGGCGGTTGCGGCCTAGGCACGCTATTGTCACGGTGCTTGGTATGGGGAACCGGTGGGCTGTCCTACAGCCTGGCAGGTCTCCAGCAGGGTGGTGTTGGCAAGAAATGATGAGTGAGAGGCTGCTATAGCGGATCTCCCTGGGGCAACCCTTTGGTGTCTAGGGTATGAGTCTCTGTGTGGTGGACAGGGTGCCCGTGATGGTGACAGCCGTAGTAGCAGGGACCAGACGGAGGCAGACGTTGAACAAAAATAACTTACAGTTCTTTATTGGAACCGACTGGAACATTGGCAACGTGCCTGGACAAAATGGTAGAATGCTGAGATGCAGTCGAAGGGAGCCACAGGATGGATCATCAGCCTGGATGCAAGGGCAGGCTGGGAGATAGCTGTGTCCTAGAAAGATGCTTCAGCTTCCTCAGACTCTCTGGTCTGACTGGAACTGAACTCTAGAAGTTTCTTGACCAGGGGTTTTGTTACTCCCACTGGTCAGGTGGTGGCTACTCCTCCAATTACATCTCAGCTCACAGACATTAAGATAACACATGTGATTGGATGACACATCTTACATCACATCAAACAATTAACTCCTGCCTTACCAGGCAGGATCTGCCACTGCAATGCCCATCTATGTGAGGTGTAGTTGTTATTTAGTGACTGCTACCTGTGGGGTTGATCAGGCCCTTCACAGGCTGCAAGCTACATGGTGGGACGTATTCGCAACCACTCCTCTGCCTTGCATCGGCGAGGGTGTTGCAAATGTCTCTTCTGCCAAACCAATAGCAGCAGCAGGACATGACTGATTTACCCCAATCACTGTTAGCGCCACACCGGCACCCCTTCTGTAGTACCCCTTATGCATGTCTGTCGAGATTGTGTCCATTTGTTACTGTCACTATTGTATTTTGTACTGTAATTGTTTCTCCTTATGTCATGTAATGTGGTCTGGTTGACCTGCACTGTCCTGTAAACATTTGTTTGTAACTAAGGAACTAGTAATATGTAAGAACGCGCCTCTCGTAGTGTATTTATGTAACTGTAACATTACGTCTGTCCTGTGTGTAACAACTGCCACAACACTATGTACAAAACTCCCCCCCAGGGGATCAATAAGGTTCTATAGCAGTGATGGCAAAGCTTTTAGAGACCGAGTGCCCAAACTACAAGAAGTACCCACTTATTTATCGCAAAGTGCCAACATAGAAATTTAATTTGTGATTTATACTCCCTTCTCTGTCACAGTTTTCATTGATACCAGCACCCTGAGGACACTAATAAAGCAGAAAATAGTCCCAGGTAGAGCTGTCACTTTAAAATAGCTCTGTGCACAGCAAGTCCTGGGCTGTCTGGGACTACAGGAAGATACCTGGAGTTAGCTTTCTGTGGCCTGAGTGCCCACAGAAAGGGCTCTGAGTGCCACCTCTGGCACCAGTGCCATAGGTTCCTAGCCATCACTGTTCTATAGTATTGTATCTTATTACAATAACGTATAGTAATACAATTACTGTAATCGTTTTACCAGATAGATAGAAGTGAGGGGTCACTGATAAATGTCCCCCCGGTAATCCTGACAGACAACACCGGTGACTACATACATACCTCCGCCTGCAGAGCTGTGCCCCCGATATATGTGATAGGGGGAAAGGACCTTTGATTATGTCATAGTCATGTGATCATCCCTATGTGTAGGAGGCGTCCAGCTTCGAGGGTAGAGAAGCTATAGGACCTGTGATGATGTCATAGTCATGTGATTAGTCACATGTGTGGGAAGATTCCGGCTCCAGGACATTTTGTTAGAGACTATCCCTGATCCTCATGTGAGGAAAAGTTCCGACCAGCGATTAGACTGAAAGAAGCCCCACATGGTGTAATAATATACACCAATAGAACTATTGATTAAATAGAAAATTAAAGTGTCTTTTTCTATACCGAACACAAAAACCCCAGCGCGCCCCTTCTATTTCTCATCCACATTAGATCTCTCATCCACATTAGAGGGGTGCGACGTGGAGAATACCTGTTTCAACACCTAAGACGGGTTATTGAGAACACTTGGTCATGGTGTTAGACCTCCCACTGCAATAATTCTGCTGTCTTTCCAGAATTTGTTAACACAAATGTTGCCTGAAATCTGTTATTCTGTTTGATGGTGCACCCATGGGTCCTGGGCTGTATGAATATTATAGCTCCCACATATCTGGCATCACTTCCTACATCTAGTATTTGAATTGAGCTTTTTGGGGAATGGGGAATGCGCCACTTCTGCGGACACTTCAGGACATTTGGAAAACCTTCAAAGGTCCTGAAATGGCTCTTATGTACATGTGTATTGAGAGCATGAAGAAACGTACAAGGCTTACATGAGTGAAGGTTAGAGATGAGCGAGCATACTCGAGTAATTCGCCCGCCTGAGAAGATGTCATCTCGCGGAGTTTAGATTTTTGGCGGCTAGAAACAGAGCCAATCACAAGCCAGGAGACTCTGCAGTACACCCAACATCACGTGGTACACTTACATGTTGATAGCAGTGGTTGGCTGGCCTGATCAGTTGTCCCTGGAATAGACTAGCCCCTGCTCGTGCTGCTCGGATCATTCTCTGTCTGGATGCCGTTAGGGAGAGAGCTGCTGTTGGTCAGAGATAGCGTTAGGGTGTTCTAGTAGATTACTGTTAGGCAGGAGTGAGTCTCCAAGAAACTTACTTTTAGGCAGGAGTGATTCTCCAAGAACCTTACTGTTAGGCAGGAGTGATTCTCCAAGAACCTTACTATTAGGCAGGAGTGATTCTCCAAGAACCCACCAGCCCTTGTTAGGGCTTTTCAAAAGTTAAAGTGACACACTCAGTCACAGCACAAAATCCTTTTGTGTGGTGTCAGTGTAGGTTAGAAATTAGCCATAGCAATCATCTTCTGTGGTTGCTGTCTGCACGTTTTGTTCTATAAAAAAACACACAAAAAATGTATTTTGAAAATGTTGAACCCACAGGCTAGGGGTAGAGGACGAGGGCGTGGGCGTCCGATTACTGCAGGGGTCAGAGGCTGTGGTCCTGGGCGGGGTGAGACACCACCTGCTGATGAGGGAGCAGGGGAATGCCGCAGAGCTACACTCCCTAGCTTCATGTCTCAAGTTACTGGGAATCGTGGTAGAGCACTGTTGAGGCCAGAACAGTGCGAACAGGTGATGTCATGGATTGCGGAAAATGCTTCAACTAATTTGTCCACCAGTCAGTCTTTCACGCAGTCCACCCATGTTACCCAAGTGAGCACTCCTCCAGCTCCTCCACCTCAACCTCCTTCCCCCAGTCTGCCCCCTCCCAGGAAAATTTGACATTTGAACCGACATACTCTGAGGAACTGTTTTCTGGACCCTTCTCAGAGTCACAAGCCACTTGTCCTGTTGCTGCTGAGCTCTTTTCCGATGCCCAGGTTTTCCACCAGTCGCAGTCTGTGGGTCATGATGACATTGTTGACGTAGTTGAAGAAGTGTGTAAAGAGGTGTCGGACGATGAGGAGACACGGTTGTCAGACAGTGGTGAAGTTGTTGTCAGGGCAGGAAGTCCGAGGTTGGAGCAGACTGAGGGATCAGAGGATGATGAGGTGACAGACCAAAGCTGGGTTGATAGGCCGGGTGAAGATTGTGCTTGTGAGACAGAGGCGAGTCCTATACGAGAACAGGTTGGAAGAGGCAGTGGTGGGGCCAGATGGAGAGGCAGGGCCAGAGCTAGTGCATCAGCGCCAAATGTTTCACGTAGTGAAGCTCCCATGGCAAGGGCTAGATTTCCGGAAGTCTGGAGGTTCTTTAAAGAAACACCGGATGACCGACGGACAGTGGTGTGCAACCTGTGCCACACCAGGATCAGCAGGGGTTCCACCACTACCAGCTTAACCACCACCAGTATGCGCAGGCATAGGAATGCTAAACACTAGAGATGAGCGAGCACTAAAATGCTCGGGTGCTCGTTATTCGAGACAAACTTTTCCCGATGCTCGAGTGCTCGTTTCGAATAACGAGCCCCATTGAAGTCAATGGGAGACTCGAGCATTTTTCAAGGGGACCAAGGCTCTGCACAGGGAAGCTTGGCCAAACACCTGGAAACCTCAGAAAATGATGGAAACACCACGGAAATGGACAGGAAACAGCAGGGACAGCATGCATGGATGCCTCTGAAGCTGCTTAATCGCACCATTATGCCAAAATTATGGGCAACAGCATGGCCATGACAGAGTGACAGAATGAGGCTAGATAGCATCTAAAACATCCAATAATTGACCCTGACACTATAGGGGACGGCATGCAGAGGCAGCGGCAGCAGTGGCAGGCTAGAGAGTCTCATGGCGACATACCCTAAATGGACTCAGGCTTCAAACCAATGGGTGGCAGAGAGGAACCAAAGGCGGTGAGCAAGAAGCGCTGAAATGATTTCCTCTGTGAACAAAAGGTTGACGGTATATTTAGTCGATAACACAGCATGGTGGCGATATAGTGACCAAGTTCCTCCATACGTATTCTGGTTGTGAAACCACCCGAACCGAAAAATGAGCCTGCAAAGCTCGTTTGATACGGGGACGACATGTGGAGGCAGCCATGGAGACGACTTCCATGATTAAGAGCGACAGTATGGGGCATCCATATGGGGCTTCTATGATTGAAACTTCAGGTCTCCAGCATGGCGGCAACAGATGCGCCGAGTTCCATTATGTATCTGGTGAAACACCTGAAAATTCTGCCTGACACAGCTTGTTATTTTGCTTGTACCGTGGGTCCAGGAGAGTGAATACCCAGTAATCGGTGCTGGAATAAATTCTTTGAACGCGAGGGTCACGGGATAGGCAGCCTAGCATGAAATCTGCCATATGTGCCAGAGTACCAACGCGCAAGAATTCACTCCCCTCACTGGCCTGACTCTCCATTTCCTCCTCCTCCAACTCCTCTTCTTCTGCCCATACACGCTGAACAGTGAAGGTGGGTCCAGGAGAGTGAATACCCAGAAATCGGTGCTGGAATAAATTCTTTGAACGAGAGGGTCACGGGATAGGCAGCCTAGCATGAAATCTGCCATATGTGCCAGAGTACCAACGCGCAAGAATTCACTCCCCTCACTGGCCTGACTCTCCATTTCCTCCTCCTCCAACTCCTCTTCTTCTGCCCATACACGCTGAACAGTGAAGGACTGAACAATGGTCCCCTCTTCTGTCTCGCCAACATTCTCCTCCTCTTCCTCCCCATCCTCCTCCACCTCCTCCGATATGCGCTGAGAAACAGACCTGAGGGTGCTTTGGCTATCAACAAGGGAATCTTCTTCCCCCGTCTCTTGTGACGAGCGCAAAGCTTCCGACTTCATGCTGACCAGAGAGTTTTTCAACAGGCCAAGCAGCAGGATGGTGAGGCTGATGATAGCGGCATCGCCACTGACCATCTGTGTTGACTCCTCAAAGTTACTAAGCACCTGACAGATATCAGACATCCACGTCCACTCCTCATTGTAGACTTGAGGAAGCTGACTGACCTGACTGCCAGTTCTGGTGGAAGTTGACATCTGGCAGTCTACAATCGCTCTGCACTGCTGGTAAACTCTGGATAACATGGTTAATGTTGAATTCCACCTCGTGGGCACTTCGCACAACAGTCGGTGAGCGGGCAGTTGGAGGCAGTGCTGCACTGCCCTGAGAGTGGCAGCATCTGTGCTGGACTTCCTGAAATGCGCACAGATGCGGCGCACCTGCATGAGCAAATCAGACAGATTGGGGTATGTCTTGAGGAACATGTGTCAGTCTGCCGAGTTGCAGAGCTGCCACCAGGTCACACACAACCATGCCTGGCTTCAGGTTCAGCGGTGCCAGCCACAGATCAGTCTGCGCCGTGATGCCCTGTAATAGCTCTTGGGCGGTGTGCCTTTTATCGCCTAGGCTCAGCAGTTTGAGCACCGCCTGCTGTCGCTTAGCGACGGCACTGCTGCTGTGCCTAGAGCTACCGACTGATGGCGCCATGCCCACGGATGGTAATTCGGAGGAGGAGGTGGAGGAGGGGTGGGAGGAGAAGGAGGAATAGTAGGCCTGAGAGACCTGGACCGAGGTAGGCCCCGCAATCCTCGGTGTCGGCAGTATATGACCAGCCGCAGGGTCAGACTCGGTCCCAGCCTCAACCAAGTTAACCCAATGTGCCGTCAGCGATAGTGGTGGTGGCTGGGTCCCGGATACCGAGGGGGGCCGCCGCCATGAGGTTGCGAAAGACCTCGGTCTCTACCAGCTTATAGGGCAGCATCTCCAGGCTAAGTAATCTGGAGATGTGGACGTTGAGGGCTTGGGCGTGTGGGTGGGTTGCACTATACTTCCTTTTGCGCTCCAGCGTCTGGGGTATGGAGAGCTGAACGCTGCGCATGGAGACATTGGTGGATGCTGTGGAGGATCGTGGAGGCGAAGATGGGGTTTTCGCGCGGAAGGTGTTTGGGCCGGGGTCCTGGGCAGGGGGCTGACTAGCAGATGACACAGGGGAAGGAGCAGTGCTGTGCCTGGCCGGAGGTGAACGGGCTTGGTGCCATTGAGTGGGGTGTTTAGCATTCATATGCCTGCGCATACTGGTGGTAGTTAAGCTAGTAGTAGTGGAACCCCTGCTGATCCTGGTGTGGCACAGGTTGCACACCACAGTCCGTCGGTCATCCAGTGTTTCTTTAAAGAACCTCCAGACTTCCAAAAATCTAGCCCTCACCACGGGAGCTTCACTACGTGAAACATTTGGCACTGATGCACCAGCTCTGGCCCTGCCTCTCCGTCTGGCCCCACCACTGCCTCTTCCAACCTGTTCTCATCGAGGACTCGCCTCCATCTCAGAAGCACTGGGTTCACCCGGCCTATCAACCCAGCTTGGGTCTGTCACCTCATCATCCTCCGATCCCTCAGTCTGCTCCCCCCTCGCACTTCCTGCCCTGACAACAACTTAACCACTGTCTGATAACCGTGTCTCCTCATCGTCCGACACCTCTTTACACACTTCTTCCACTACGTCAACAATGTCATCATCACCCACAGACTGCGACCGGTGGAAAACCTGGGCATCGGAAAAGAGCTCAGCAGCAACAGGACAAGTGGTTTGTGACTCTGGGAAGGGTCCAGAAAACAGCTCCTCAGAGTATGCCGGTTCAAATGCCAAATTTTCCTGGGAGGGGGCAGACTGGGGGGAAGGAGGCTGAGGTGGAGGAGCTGGAGGAGTGCTGATTTCGGTTTCATGGGTGGACTGCGTGAAAGACTGACTGGTGGACAAATGGCTAGAAGCATTGTCCGCAATCCACGACATCACCTGTTCTCATCAGCAGGTGGTGTCTCACCCCGCCCAGGACCACAGCCTCTGACCCCTGCAGTAGTTGGACGCCCACGTCCACGCCCTCATCCTCTACCCCTAGCCCTCGGGTTCAACATTTTCAAAATTAAAGTGTAAACTGTAAATTTTCTTGGGTTTTTTTGTTTGTTTTTGTGTTTTTTTTTTTTTTTTACAAAACGATGCTATCCTATTGCTATGGCTAGTTTCTAACCTACACTGACAGCACACAGCTGGATTTTGTGCTGTGCCTGATGACTTTGAGTTATAAAAAAAAAATAAAAGTAAAAAAAAAAAAATCAGCAGACTGTGCCTAATTCAATCAAACCCCAAATAAATTGTCCCACTTTGGTGTTTGAGATGGATATGTGTGTCACTAAGAGCTAAACAGAACGGTCGCAAGTCTCCCTGCAAATTCCTCACAATATGGTACTAGATGCACTACTAGTGCCAGCAAGCCCAGCCACAAGCAAACAAAAAAAAATTAAAATATAACGCTCTTGTAGCCCTAACAAGGGCTGTTGGGTTCTTGTAGACTCACTCCTGCCTAACAGTAAGCTAATATAACACCCTAAAGCTATCCCTGCAGCAGCAGCAACTCTCTCCCTAACGGCATCCAGACATAGAATGATCCGAGCAGGGGCTAGTCTATTCCAGCCAACCACTGCTATCGACGTGTAAGGGTACCACGTCATTCTGGGTGGAGTCCTGACTTGTGATTGGCTCTGTTTCTGGCCGCCAAAAATCTAAACGGCGGGAGATGACATTTTCTCGAGCTGGCGAAATACTCGTCCGAGCAACGAGTAGTTTCGAGTACCCTAATGCTCGAACGAGCATCAAGCTCGGACGAGTGTGTTCGCTCATCTCTAGTAAACACCCCACTCAATGGCACCAAGGTCGTTCACCTCCGGCCGGGCCCACCACTGCTCCTTCCCCTGTGTCATCTGCTAGTCAGCCCCCTGCCCAGGACCCCATCACAAAGACCTCCAGCGCGAAAACCACACCTTCGTCTCCACGATCCTCCACAGCGTCCACCAATGTCTCCATGTGCAGTGTTCAGCTGTCTATACCCCAGACGCTGGAGCGCAAGAGGAAATACAGTTCCTACCAACCCAAATGCCCAAGCCCTCAACGTCAGCATCTCCAAATTACTCAGCCTGGAGATGCTGCCCTATAGGCTGGTAGAGACCGACGCCTTTCGCAACCTCATGGCAGAGGCCGCCCCTCGGTGTTCAATCCCCAGCCACCACTACTTTTTCCGATGTGCCGTCCCAGCCCTGCACCAGCACGTGTCAGACAACATCATCCGTGCCCTGACCATATACTGCCGACGCCGAGGATTGAGGGGCCTACCTCGGTCACGGTCTCTCAGGCCTTTTATGCCTCCTCCTCCTACCCCTCCTCCACCTCCTCCTCCGAATTACCATCCGTGGGCATGGCGCCATCAGTCGGTAGCTCTAGGCACAGCATCAGTGCCGTCGCTAAGTGACAGCAGGCGGTGCTCAGACTGCTGAGCCTAGGTGATAAAAGGCACACCGCCCAAGATCTATTACAGGGCATCACAGCGCAGACCGATCTGTGGCTGGCACCGCTGAACCTGAAGCCAAGCATGGTTGTGTGTGACAATGGCCGTAACCTGGTGGCGGCTCTGCAACTCGGCAGACTGACACATGTGCCATGCCTGGCCCATCTGTTAAATCTCATAGTTCAGCGGTTCCTCAAGACATAGCCCAATCTGTCTGATTTGCTCATGAACTTGCGCCGCATCTGTGCGCATTTCAGAAAGTCGACCACATATGCTGCAACTCTCAGGGCAGCGCAGCGCCGCCTGCAACTGCCCGCTCACCGACTGTTGTGCAACGTGCCCACAAGGTGGAATTCAACATTAACCATGTTATCCAGAGTTTACCAGCAGCACAGAGCGATTGTAGACTGCCAGATGTCAACTTCCACCAGAACTGATAGTCAGGTCAGTCAGCTTCCTCAAGTCTACAATGAGGAGTGGACGTAGATGTCTGATATCTGTCAGGTGCTGAGTAACTTTGAGGAGTCAACACAGATGGTCAGTGGCGATGCCGCCATCATCAGCCTCACCATCCCGCTGCTTGGCCTGTTGAAAAACTCTCTGGTCAGCATGAAGTCGGAAGCTTTGCGCTCGTCACAAGAGACGGGGGAAGAAGATTCCCTTGTTGATAGCCAAAGCACCTTCAGGTCTGTTTCTCAGCGCGTATCGGAGGAGGTGGAGGAGGATGGGGAGGAAGAGGAGGAGAATGTTGGCGAGACAGAAGAGGGGACCATTGTTCAGTCCTTCACTGTTCAGCGTGTATGGGCAGAAGAAGAAGAGTTGGAGGAGGAGGAAATGGAGAGTCAGGCCAGTGAGGGGAGTGAATTCTTGCGCGTTGGGACTCTGGCGCATATGGCAGATTTCATGCTAGGCTGCCTATCCCGTGACCCTCGCGTTCAAAGAATTTATTACAGCACCGATTACTGGGTATTCACTCTCCTGGACCCACGGTACAAGCAAAATCTTTCCACTCTCATCACTGTAGAGAAAAGGAGTGTGAGAATGCATGAATACCAGCAGGCCCTGGTGCACAAGCTGAAACAGTATTTCCCTTCTGACAGCGCTAGCAGCAGAGGGCGTACTTCTGCGGGACAAGTAGTGAGGGAGAGTAGGCGAGCAGGCAGCTTGTCCAGCACTGGCAGGGGTACGCTTTACAAGGCCTTTGCCAGTTTTATGTCACCCCAGCAAGACACTGTCACCTGTCCCCAGTCTCAGCAGAGTAGGGCTGATCTTTACCGAAAGATGGTGAGGGAAATTTCTCCTAATGTAGATCACAAAAGTGTGTTTTGGTTTTTGGGTTTTTTTTTTTTTTTTTGTTTTTTCCCCCCCCTGAGAAACGAGATAGCTTCCTGTGATATGACCACCTCACAATTGGCAGCAGTGACCAGACATGCGAGCTATTGAGCCCTGCCTGACCACCTGGATTCAGCGATTATTACCACGGCCTGTAGTCTATACAGTAACTGGCACATTGACTAAAAACTGTTTGTTCTATGTGGAATCCCTCTAGAGGTCCAGGAGTGGCCGTAACCAAGGAGTCAGTGGTTTTTTCTAAGGACGATATCACACCATTATGAGAAATTTCTTCACACAGGAACATTTTTAAGACATCTAATTGAAGAAATGTTATATATGGCAGATAATGAACTGAATGTGAATACCCAGTGAGAATACCCTTTAAGGTATGATGGAAGCAGCTCCACCAATGGTCGATGAAAGGGATCAAAGTACTTGCAGATCGGTTACATAAGCTTCCTATCTCAGCAACGATCGGGTGTCCTGGAGGGTTATTCAGGCTTTATGTACTTGGGAAGTAGGTAGTAGAACTTGACACTTTTGGGAATTGCTTGGTTAACAGTGCAGATGCTTGATTCTTCGTGGATTATTCTTTCCCGGCATCTGTAAGAATTATGGACAGTTCATTGTATACTTAAAGAGTGGATTAAATGTGTAATCTTTTGTAACATCACATCCCTCAGTTGACGTAGGGTCCTTTTTCATAGGCCAGTGACCAAATCACCACATTACCCCTTTGCAGAGGGTTTGATTACAATGTCACTCATTCTGCTCAACTCTCTTATCGCTTTCCTTTGGGCCAATTAACAATTACCCTTTCATCTAGATAGTTTTCTGTAAATCTCTAGTCAACCTGTTGACAAATAAGTCAATACTTGGTGTCCTGAGAATAGCTTAGATTTGGGAGCAGAGAGGGAAGGAAACTACCCATTGTCGTCGTCCTCTTGTCGTTCATCAATTCACTCCAGGGCTCTTAATGCTGCCTGTTCATGTGCTGCTAGAAAGTGGGTGTTGGTCCTTTCTTTGTGAAAATTTTTTTAAAAGAATTAATGCTGGCGAAAAGGTGAAGATCCTTTAGGCTGCAAAGCGATCACATGGTGCAGTAGATGAGAAAGACATGCCCAAACTAAGAACTCGATCTGAGTTTCCATCAAGTCTTTCTGTCCAGACACATTACAGAAAGAGGTGAGGAAGAACTGGCTATGGCAAGACATGGAGCAGATGGCAAACTGGCAGAGGAACAAGTGGGACAATCTTCGAAAAATGTTCAGTCACACACCAGATGACGGGATTGCCTGATGAAGCGGCAGGTCCGTGATGAGTCCATGGCCACTGAGTCCACGGACAGCTGTGTATCGGCAATGACATCCGAGTGACGACAGAGGGCGGTCAGCCTGATGTTCTTCTCAGCCGGACGGAAATGATGATGAAATCGAACCTGGAGAAGAAGGTGACAGCGAGTTGACGTGGATTGAATCGCTGAGCAGTCTGGAGATAGGGAGGTTCTTGTGGTCCGTGTGAAATGCTGGACCGGAAACAAGCTACCTCCAGGAGGCAATGCCCTCTTCTAGGCGAGATTAATTGCCAGCAGTTCTCGATCTCCATCGAATAATTCCTCTCTGCGGATGAGGGAGAGGTCGTGGAAAAAGACGGCAGGTTCCGGAGACGGCAGTGCGTTAAGAGTCCAACGCCATTACAGGTACGCGAAGTGTCCATCACGGGGGTGTTAAAAGCAGTCTTCCAATGTCTCCCGGCGGATACGAATGAGGGTTGAAGGCCCACGAAGATCCAATTGGAGAAGATCTGGTCCCGAAGACGGTCAAAGATCCGTGCTCAACGGCAATGGCATTTAAATAGCGGTTCTTAACTGACCTTTTAGACCGCGTAGTCAATGCAGGGATGGAGTAACCTTCCTTTTTGGACAAAGAAAAAGCCTGCACCAGCCGGAAGAAGAGGACTACGTATGAATCCCATTGCAGGTTTTCTTTGACATAGAACATGGCTGCGGTTCTTGGTACTGAGAGTGGGGTACACACGGCCCCCGCGGAGGGGACGTATCCGGCGCAGATCACAGCAGTCATATGGGCAGTGAGGGGCAGTAGAGATGAGGCGAACATACGACCGAGCTTGATGCTCGTTCGAGCATTAGGTACTTGGAACTGCTGTTCGCTCGGACGAGTATTTCGCCAGCTCGAGAAAATGGCATCTCCCGCCGTTTTGCTTTTTGGTGGCCGAAACAGAGCCAATCGCAAGCCAGGAGACTCGGACTCCACCCAGCATGACGTGGACCTTACAGCGATTAGTAGTGGTTGGTGGCCAGACAGTGACCTGGATAGACTAGCCCCTGCCCGCGCTGCCGCGATTTCTGTCTGGATGGCTAGGGAGGAGATGCTGTGTTCAGGGAAAGCGTTGTTGTGTGTTCTATTAGAATAGTGTTAGGAGGAGTAGGAGGGATTCTACAAGATCCAACAGTCCTCTTGGGGTGCTTTAGTAGTGCAGCTAGTACCATATTGTGTTTGCAGGGAGACTGTGTTAGTTCTAGTGACACACATATCCACCTCAAACACCGAAGGGGACAATTTATTAGGGGTTGATTTGAATTACGCGCGAGCTGCTGATTTATTTTTTTTATGTTTATTTCTCTTATAACTCAAAGTCATTGGACAGCACAAAATCACTGTGTGCTGCAGTGTAGGTTTAGAAACTAGCCATAGTAATAGGATAGCCATCGTTTTGTTTAAAAAAAAACACAAAAAAAACACACAAAATTTTTTTTTTAAGTTTACACTTTAATTTTGAAAATGTTAACGCCGAGGGCTAGGGGTTAGAGGACAGGAGCGTGGAGTGGGCGTCCAACTACTGAGGGGTCAGAGGCGTGGTCCGGCGGGGTGAGACACCCTGCTGATGAGGGAGGGGGAAGCCGCGAGCTACACTCCTGGTCATCATGTCTCAGTACTGGACTCGTGGTGAGGTAGAGCACTGGTGAGGCCCAGAAAAGTGCGCGAGTTGATGTCGTGGATGTGGACAATGCTTCATAGCCATTTGTCCACGTCAGTCTCACTGCAGCCAGACCCATGTGCACCGAAATCAGCACTCCTCAGCTCCTCCACCTCAGCCGCCTTCCCCCAGTTGCCCTCCCAGCAAAATTTTGCATTGAACCGGCATACTTGAGGAACTGTTTTCTGGACCTTCCACGTCACAACCACTTGTCTGTTGCTGTGAGCATTTTCCGAGCCCAGGTTTTCCACGGTCGCAGTCTGTGGGTGATGGATGACATTATGAAGTAGTGAAGAAGTGTTGTAAGATGTGTCGACAGAGGAGACCGGTTGTCAGACACGTGGTGAAGTTTGTTGTCAGGCAGGGATCCAGGGGGGAGGCGGAGATAGAGGGATGGGGGATGAGGTGGCAGACCAAGCGGGGTAAATAGGTCGGGTGAACCAGTGCTTTTGAGACGAGGCGGAGTCCTATCGGAACAGGTTGGAGGGCAAAGTGGTGGGGCCAGACGGAGAGGCAGGGCCAGCAGAGCTGGTGCAAGCGCCAAATTGCACGTAGGTAGAATCCCGGGCGAGGGCGATTTTCAGAGTCTGGAGGTTCTTAAAGAAGAAACGAATGACCGACGGGACTGTGGTGTGCACCTATGCCCACCAGGCATCAGCAGGGGTTCCACCACCTACTAGCTTAACTACCACAGTATGGCCAGGCATATGAATGCTAAACACCCCACTCAATGCACCAAGCCGGTTCATCTCGGCCGGGCACACCATGTCCTTCCCTCGTGTCATCTGCTATTCAGTCCCCCCTGCCCGGGACACGGCCAAACCCTCCCGTGCGAAAATACCCCATCTTCGCTCCACGATCTCACAGGCATGCAAACAGCGCTCAGCTTCATCCCCCGACGCTGGGGCGACAAGCAGGACAAGTACAGCGCAACCCACCCACACGACCCCAAGCCTCAACGTCCACATCTCAAGTTGACTTAGCCTGGAGATGCTGCCCTATAGGCGTGGTAGAGAACGAGGCCTTTCGAAACCTCATGGCGGCGGCACGCCTCGGTATGGTCCCAGCCCGCCTATACACTTTTCCCGCTGTTTGCCGCTCCCAACCTGCCCGCAAAGGCAGTGTACGAGCAGTCCATGCCGTGCCCTGACCACGGCCGTTTTCTGACAGGTCCACTGACCACGGACACGTCGGACGACGTGTCTGCCGGGGCAGGCGCACCTATCATCGCTGAGAGTCACATTAGGGAGTTTAACTTGGTGGGCTGGGCCGATTCTGACCCTGGGGCTGTCATATTACTAAATGATCACACAGCTCCCTACAACTACTGGGTTTCAAAGCTGTCCCGAACTGTACACCTTGGAGGTTCTTTCCTGCCCTGCCACTAGCGTGTTGTCAGAGCGGGTTTTCAGTGCAGCTGGTGGCATCATCGCCGATAAGCGTACACGCCTGTCGACTGACAGGGCTGACAGGCTGATGCTTATCAAGATGAATAAAGCCTGGATTTCTCAGGATTTCCATTCTCCACCAGGTAAAAGCAGCTCAACCTGAATAATGTATGCACTCCTCCTCCTCATTCTCCTCCTTCTCCTCCTCTTTGTACACTAAAGCAGAGGAAACTGGCTATTTTTTGCCAGGGCCAACTGGCTCTAGCTATAGTACTCTATGTATTTAATTTATCTGGAGGGCCACCTACCTGCTCCTCTGGTTTGAAAACTTTTTTGAACTGCCACATACAGGCACTATCCAAATTTAATTGTCTTTATAGCTGCCTCCACACGTCATCTCCATAGCTGCCTCCAAAAGTCTTCCACATAGCTGCCTCCATACATCGTCCCCTTAGCAAACGAGCTGTGTCAGGCAGAATTTTGGGTTCTTTTCACGGCTTCCACATCAAACTTGTTAACTTTGTCGCCACCCTGCTGTGTTACCCTCAAAATATACCGCCAATCTTTTATCATTTACCGATATTATTTCAGCGCTACTTGAGCATCTGTTTACATTCCCCTCCCCCGCCATAAACAGGCCAATTACTTATAAGAATTGATCTTATACAAAAGGTTCTTAGAAGTGCTGTTTGTAGACCCCGCCTGCTTTGAAAATTATCATTTTTTCAAAGTAAACGCTTCTGGCCCCCAGGCCCATTTTGGGTGGGGAGGAGCCGAGAGGCAGGGACTTGGACAGGCAAAAGCTCGCCTGGCATTTGACCGCCAGCTCCATCCCAAGATTAGGCAGCCTCAAAGGCATCCATGCATGCTGCCCCTGCTGTTTCCTGTCCATTTCACCTCCACGATCCTCCACAGCGTCCACCAATGTCTCCATGCGCAACTTTCAACTGTCTATACCCCAGGCGCTGGAGAGGAAATACAGCACTTCATCCCATTATCAAACGAGCTGTGTCAGGCAGAATTTTCGGGTGTTTCACCAGACACATAATGGAACTCGGCCCATCTGTCGCCGCCATGCTGGAGACCTGAAGTTTCAATCATAGCAGCACAATATGGATGCCCCATACTGTCGCTCTTCATCATGGAAGTCGTCTCCATGGCTGCCTCCACATGTTGTCCCCTTAGCAAACGAGCTGAGTCAGGCTAATTTTTTGGGTGTTTCACCAGATACGTTATGGAACTTGGTCACTATGTCGCCACCATGCTGTGTTATCGACTAAATATACCGTCAACCTTTTTTTCACATAGGAAATCATTTCAGCGCTTCTTGTTCACCTCCTCTGGTTCCTCTCTGCCGCCTTAACCAGGCAAAATACTAATACATACAGTGCTACACGTTATCCTCGCCAAAAGGAATTTTTTAAATTGGTTTGAAGTCCATTTGGGGTATGTCGCTATGCCACTCTCTAGCCTGCAGCTGCTGCTGCTGCCTCTGCATGATGTCCCCTATAGTGTCAGGGTCAATTATTGGATGTTATAGATGCTATCTAGCCTCATTTGGTCATTCTGTCATCGCCATGCTGTTGCAGATAATTTTGGCATAATGGTGCGATTAAGCAGCCTCAGAGGCATCCATGCATGCTGCCCCTGCTGTTTTCTGTCCATTTCCGTGGTGTTTCCATCATTTTCAGAGGTTTCCAGGTGTTTGGCCAAGCTTCCCTGTGCAGAAAAATGCTCAAGTCTCCCATTGACTTCAATGGGGTTCGTTATTCGAAACGAGCACTCGAGAATCGGAAAAAGTTCTAATCGAGTAACGAGCACCCGAGCATTTTAGTGCTCGCTCATCTCTAATCTCATTATTATTGAGGTCTTGCATAAATTCATCCAATTCACCTTCAGTCCCCTGCCAGATCATTATCACGTCATCAATGAAGCGTGACCACATATGAACTTTGTCAGCATGGCGTGTAGGATTAGTCAAGAAAATTTCCCTTTCCCACAGCCCCAGGAACAAATTAGCATATGAGGGCGCACAAGGCGCCCCCATCGCCGTTCCCTGGAGCGGTAGGTAAAGGGTCTCACGAAACATAAAAAAATTATGCGACAAAGCGAATTCCAGAAGTGTAACTAAAAATACTATAATTTCTGGTTCCAGGTCAGATATTGTGAGAAAGTATTGTGTGGCTATCAAGCCATCAGCATGGCATATTGATGTATATAGTGATTCTACATCACATATAACTAACCACATATCAGCCTCTAACTGGATTCCTTCCATCTCAATATGTCTGTCATGTCCTTAAAGGGGTATTCCCATCTGGGCATTTACATTTAATTTAATTCATTTGGCACATGTAAACATTTCTTCAATTGGATGTTATTTAAAAAAAATGTTCCTTTGTGAAGATAATTTCTCATAAATGTAGTCATGTTGTCCCTTAGAAACGAGATAGCTTCCTCGGATATGACCACCTCACAATTTGGCAGCAGTGACCAGACATGCGCTATTGAGCCCTGCCTGACCACCTGGATTCAGCGATTATTACCACAGGACGGCTGTAGTCTATACAGTAACTCCTGGACATTTCCTTTACCAAAACTGTTTGTTTCTATGTGGAATCCCTCTAGAGGTCCAGAGGTGGCCGTAACCAAGGAGTCAGTGTTTTTTCTAAGGGACGATATCACTACATTTATGAGAAATTATCTTCACACAGGAACATTTTTTAATGACATCTAATTGAAGAAATGTATATATATGGCAGATTAATGAAACTGAATGTGAATACCCAGATGAGAATACCCCTTTAAGGTATGATGGAAGCAGCTCCACCAATGGTCGATGAAAGGGATCAAAGTACTTGCAGATCGGTTCACATAAGCTTCCTATCTCAGAAACGATCGGGTGTCCTGGAGGGTTATTCAATGCTTTATGTACTTTGGGAAGTAGGTAGAAACTTGACACTTTTGGGAATTGCGGTAACAAGGGGAGCTGTATACAGTGATTGCTGGGGGAGCTGTATACAGTGATTGCTGGGGGACTGTATATAGTGATTGCTGGGGGAGCTGTATACAGTGATTGCTGGGGGAGCTGTATATAGTGATTGCTGGTGGAGCTGTATATATTGATTACTGGGGGAGCTGTATATAGTGATTGCTGGGGGAGCTGCGTACATTTTATACTACATGGCTGTACGCTGTATGTATTTTGCATTGCTTTATTTTCACACCAAACCAATATGATGGATCTGGTCCTGACATTCCCTTATATATTACATATATGTTGGGGTGGGGGGCGTCTCTCTATGGCTCGCCTCACGCAGCAGACAGGCTTGGTACACCCCTGGTTACCAGTATCGGTGTCACTGGGCGCTATTACACTTTATATGGGCGAAGAAGAGACACAGGATCTCTAGGACTGTTTTGATCTCTCACAAATCCAAGGGGGGTTTATCGGTGCCGGATATAACCAGGTATTACTGGGCAAACACTGGCGGCGTATTCTGGTATGGTCCACCCTGTTGGCATTTTCTAAATGGATGGAGATAGAAAAGCAATGTACTCTAGCTGCAACAAAAGTAAATAAACTACACAGTGTAGGGGTCTAAACAAAAAGGACCAAGTGTGTACCAACTCCATGAAACGCCACCAGGGCAATAATGGAGCCGCGGCGATACGCGTGGGCATTGCCTGGGCTCCCTCCGGACCACCATAAACATCTGGTAACACCCTGTCTTTAGCTTTGAACACAGTCATCTGGGTCATTTGTTTCATCTGGCATACACACGTATATTGTTGGTTGTACCGTCAGGACTTATTGCCCTGGGTGCGTTTCATGGAGTTGGTACACACTCGGTCCTTTTTGTAGACCCCTACACTGTGTAGTTTATTTACTTTTGTTGCCGCTAGAGTACATTGTGTGGTATTGACTTTAGTGTTCCTATGGGGTGTTCTGGGGGGCCCTGCAGCAGAATGCTTGTCACTATCATATGACATTACCTGATATGTTTGGATCACGAAGGCAGTTGACCTGCATTTTCGTGTTTTAATTGTTTTTATATTTTTGTCCATTGAGTTTCCTGTTTTGTATAAACTTTAAAAAAAATTGTTGATAATTATGGCTACTTGACACATGTCTTTCTTCCTTCTCACAATCTAAGGCTAAAACATCTGCAATCTGTTGTCAAAACATTTCCCCCCGGTTTATAACGTGAATTCTGCTTTACCACTGTGGACGCGCGTTTGATGGTAAACAAGATCCGATTTCTGAGAAAAACATTTTCCGCAATCTAAACATGAAAATGGCTTCTCCCCTGTGTGACTTCTCAGATGTCTAACAAGATGTGGTTTCTGGGCAAAACATTTCCCACATTCTGTACATGAATACGGCTTCTCCCCTGTGTGACTTCTTTGATGTAAAACAAGATTTGTAATGCGGGAAAAACATTTTCCACATTCTGAACATGAAAATGGTTTCTCTCCTGTGTGAGTTCTCTGATGTACAACAAGATTTTCAGTGTAGGAGAAACATTTTCCACATTCTGAACATGAATGCGGCTTCTCCCCTGTGTGAATTCTCTGATGTCTAACAAGATTTCTCATGCTTGGAAAACATTTCTCACATTCTGTACATGAAAATGGCTTTTCCCCTGTGTGAGTTCTCAGATGTTTGGTAAGATCTGATTTCTGCCTAAAACCTTTTCCACAATCTGAACATGAAAATGGTTTTTCTCCTGTGTGGTTCATTTGATGAATAAGAAACTCATTATTTTGATTAAAACATTTCCCACATTCTGAACATGAATACGGTTTCTCCCCTGTGTGAATTCTCTGATGTCTTACAAGACTTCTTTTCTCTGTAAAACTTTTCCCACATTCTGAACATATAAATAGCAGTTTCCCTGTATGACTTATGATAACGTTCTTTGCAGTTCCTGATGATTCTGTAGATGGAACCAATTTAATAGGATCAGGCGATGGATTGTCTGTGACGGTCTGAGGATTCATCTGGGATGTCGTCCGCTCTTCGGATGTATCTTCTGTCATATAAGGTTCCTCTGCTTCAGATTCTGAAATCATATGTTCCTCTGAGCTCTTGGTACAGTCATCTGCAAAAAATGAACATTGGCTGTGAGAAAACTCTTCCTGCTTACCAAGGTTCTGTATATTACTGATTGTAACATCTCAGTCTCTCTCCGAGGTCCTGGGTGGAGCAGTATTCCTGACCCTCATAGCTCCCACTTCCAGCTTTTCTTAGTCTATGTCTCCATGTTCTGTATTGTGTTATCACTCGTCTTCTGCTTTATCTAGTGGTTACTACTCACCTGGGCAGTGTACCTGTAGGAATCTCCTCTACATCGCTCATCGCCCCTCACATATGTCTCTGGAGCCGGAATATTCTTCACACCTGATGCCAAAAAAAAGGGGTGAAAAATTGGAAAAGTCACCAGACAATGAAGAAGGTTCTTTTAACCCCCAACTTGGACACTAAAAATCTTACTCAGGGCAGATGACCTGTGTACCCCTTTACTAAAAGTCTTGAGAGGCCAAGAAATTTACTAGGGATTGCTCCACCAGATTAAAGGGAAACATCCAAAACTTACTATAGCAGTTTGCCCTCCTAATGGTTGTGCATGAAACCAAGCCCTTTTTTCATAGAGGTTTCAATTTCAAAACAAAAACTAAGAGTAAAGAAAACTCCTCATTGGAACGCAAAGAGAATGTCAACGGTGCTCTGCGACCCATGTCCAAGTTGCAGGCGCACCAAAGTGCCTCCCTGTGGCCCCCTCAGCCAGCAGCAGGTTCACTTACCTCGCCGTGCTCCAGCGATGGTCTTCTCACTGCAGCGTGCGCGCCCGCCTCTAGAGCTTGTGTGCCGGCCGTCTGAAATTTAAAGGGCCAGTGCACCACTAAATGGCGTTGGCCATCTGATCTAAAATAGGCAACTTCTTCCCTTATGCTCAGCCGGATCTTTGTGCCCTTATACCATTGAGAAAGCATTCCCTGACTGTCTGTGCAGTACCGTTGTGAACTCTAGTATGTTCCTGACATGATTCTTTGCCGCCGGTCTTGACCTTCGCTCCTTCGATCCGATCCTGTCCTGACCTACGCCCTGACAACAACTGTTGAACTGTACCTCACCTTGGCTGCCACCGCTGTAAGTCGCGTCTGTGAAGTGACCGGTGGTATCCAGCCGCAGCAAGTATAACCCGCTTTGTGGCGGGTTCTGGTAAAAACAGGTGTCACTTAGATCCTGCTCCCGGTGTCGCTAGCGACATCGTCGCAGGGTATACTACCCGACCTGGACAGTAAGATCCGGCCATGATCCCAAGTTCCCCTGCCAGAAACTGGTTGACCTCACCCCATCGTGGTCAGCAGTCCCAGAAGATGTTCGTGCAGGACAGCAACTTTCCCATCTCACCGCCATCATGCAGCAGTTTCTGATCACCCAGCAGCATCCTGTTCCTATGGCACCATCTGTTACAGCAGTACTCGCCGCTACTCACCCGCATGCAGTCCAAATATGACAGAGGCGCCAAGTCGTGCAGGGGCTTCATCACCCAGTGCTCACTGCACATTGAACTGATGCCTCCGCAGTTCCCACACAGAGAATCTAAGGTGGCATTGTGGGTCAGTCACTCTCCGGGAAAGCCCCTGGCATGGGCCACCCCCCCTCTGGGATAGGAACGACCCGGTCATTGCCAACATCACCGCGTTCCTCACGGAATTCGGGCGTCTTTGATGAACCAGCCAGGCATCTTTGCTCGAGAACACCTTGTGAAGGATGACCTGCAGAAGGGTTGTAAGGTTATACGCGAAGTCCTCTCCCTGCCAATGCAGGGTATTTTTTGTGGCCAAAAAGGAGGCTCACTCCGTCCATGCATAGACATTGTGGCCTTAACAAAATTACAGTGAAGAGTCGCTACCCATGCTTTGATCACAGAACTTTCGATGCTTGTGCAGCACGGGGTTTACCAATAACCAACATGAGCGTATAACCTCATCCATATCTGCGAAGGCGATGAGTGGAAGACCCGCCTTCATACTCCTAATGGCACTTGAGTATCTCGTCACGCCGTTGGACTCTAACTACCAGCTGTATTCTAGGAGTTCATCAACAACATTTTCAAGATTTGCTATATACTGTGTTGTGGTCTACCTGAACGATATCCTGGTGTTCTCTGCAGACCTTGAGTCCATCAGATTCAGGTACGCACTAAGCGCCAAACTCGAGAATGTCAGTTTAGTCCTCGGTTACCTCATCTCTGACAAAGGACTACAGTGGATCCTATCAAGTTATCTGCGGTACTTCAGTGGCCTTGCCCAGTAGGACTTTTTGCTATCCAGAGATCCTGGGCTTCGCTAATTACTATCGGCAGTTATTAACATTTTCTCTCCTCGTGGTTCCCATTGTGGCACTTACAAAGAGAACGCCAATACCTAGCTGTGGCTCTGGTGGCGTGGAAGAAGCTTCTCCAAGCGGAACTCTGCCTTGCCTCTGCTCCTGTTCCCAACCAGCCCGATACTGAGAAACAGTTCCTGCTCAAGTTGGCGCCTCCTCGGTTGGTGCTGGAGCTGTTCTCACCCAGAAAGGCCCAAAGGTGTTGAACCCTCACGTGCGGCTTCTTCTCTAGAACCTGCAGAAAGAACTACTTTATTGGTGATCAGGAGCTTCTGGCCATAAAAATGCTTTGGAAGAGTGGCATTATCTGTGGAGGGAGCTCTTCATCCAGTCAGTATCTATACTGATCACAAAAACCTCCTGTACCTCCAGACTGTTAGTGTCTCAATCACGCAAGGCCGCTGGTCCCTCTTCTTCTCCCGTTTCAATTCGATACATTCCGCCCTGCACGAGAAGAATGTTAAGGAGATGCCCTCTCCCGTGCCACTGACGTAATGGGGGAAGAACCCGTCCTAAACACATTGTTCCTCCTGAAAGTTGTTTTGTTGCTCCTGTGGACCTACGGCAGCTTCCCTGCAAGACCTATGTCCGATCCGCTCTACGGAGGAGGATATTAACTTGGGGACATGCTCTAAATGGCTGTGCACCCTAGTGTCTAGTGTGAAGAGATCTGCGCTCTCATATCTCGTTTTACTGGTGGTAGATCTGGTCAAGGACGTTTGAGATTTGTGAGTTCCTGGATTTGTGTGCCCCTAATGAGTCGTCACTTCTTAAGCCAGCAGGTCTGCTCCTGCTGTTGCCGATATCCAGTTGCCCTGGAATAACATAGCCATGGATTTATTATGGATATCTACATCTTCTTCCAGTAATACAATCATGGGTGGTAAGAGATCAGTTTTCTAAGTGTCCACTTCATTCCTCTGCTGGCCTACCTTCGTCTCCTCGTCTTGCTAGCCTGTTCTTCCTCCATATTTCGGCTTCATGGACCTTCCCTGCACATGTCTCAGACATGGGGTCCAGTTTGTTTCCCATTTGGCAATCCCTGTGGCGGTCAACTTCAAAGTGATGCTGGACTTCTCGCGTACCCTCCACAGTCCATGGGCAAGTTGAGAGGGTTATCAGACCCTGGGCTCTGCATCTCCACCTAACAGGACGACTTGTCCACTCTGCTGCCATGGGCAGAATCTCCTACAACTCTCTGGGACTTGAGTCTGCCAGTGCCACTCCTTTCTTTGTGGTTATGGACGACATCTACGCCCACCTCTTCCTCCACCGTGTCTGCTGATGTTCCTTCCATAGAAGAGTTGGTAGAGACCCGTCAATTTCTACTTCGGGCGTCGCGCGCCGAACCAAAAACTCAGACCTCCCCCAGTTTTTTCCAGATGATAAAGTGTGGCTCTCCTACAGATATGTCCGTCTGAAGATTCCCAGCTATAAACTTGGGTCCTTTGAGGTGCTGAAGCACATCAATATGTGGCCTATAAGTGTCCTCCTCCCCACCACCATGCGCATCCGAACTCCTTCCACTTCTCTCTCCAGAAGCCAGTCATCCTGAACGCTTCTCCCGACAAGTACCTCCTTCTGCTCCTGAGGTGATGCCACCCATGTATATGAGGTAAAGAGGTCCAGGATATTGAAGTCGGGTCAGAGGAAAGCGTTCTTTCTCGTCGTCTGGAAGGGGTTCGGTCCAGAAGAGAGGTCTTGGAAGCATGAGGACAACATCCTGGACCATGCCCTTCTGCAGGAGGTTTCTTCAGACCAAGAAGAGGGGGAGGCCGAAGGAGGGGGGGATTCACGATCCTCCTGCGACCCATGTCCCGGATTGCAGGCGCACCCAGGTGCCTCCCTGTGCCCTCTCACACAGCAGCAGGGTCATTACCCCGCCACGCTCCAGCGCGTGCGTCCCTCACCTTAGGCGCGAGCCACGTTCTGGGCGTCTGAGATTTAAAGGGCCAGCACAACCACTAATTGGGCGCTGCCACCTGACATTATAAATAGACACCTACTTGCCTCATGCCCCGCTGATCTTTGTGCCTTATGCCATTGAGAAAGTGTTCCCTGACTATCTGTGTTTTAGCCGTTGTGACCTTTTCCCTGCTCTCCCCGATCGATCCTGTGCCGCTGTCCTCACCTTTCGCCTGACAACTACTCCGATTTGGCTATTGACCTGTACCCCGCCTTGGTCACCGAAGCAAGTTTCGTCGTGGAGCGACCTGGTGGTATCCCGCCACGGAAGTCCAACACAACGTTGCGGCGGGTTCTGGTAAAAACCGGGTGCCACTTAGACTCTGCTCCCAGGTGTCGGCTTGCATCATGCTTTGCAGTGGTACAAGTGGGTCCATTACCTCGACTGACAGTGATAGCTGTAAACAGCAAGAAGAACTTGCCGAGAACCCAAATAATACACATTGGGGCATATTTATCATACACTGGCGCTCGTGTGCCAGTGTATGATAACCACGCCGCTGCATAGTCGCAGCGCAGATCAAGAGGCAGACAGATGCCATAGCATGTATCCACGTCAGGCAGGACTGGGTAAAAAAGACGCAGCTGGCAACTTTTCACATATGGAAAGTCAGGAGGACAGCTCTGTAGTAATAGCCAGGACAGCCCCCTGTGGTATATAGCCAGACAGCCCCCTGTGAGTATTAGCCAGATAGCCCCCGTGGTATAGCCAGACAGCCCCTGTGTATATATAGCCAGACAGCCCCCTGTGGTATATAGCCAGACGCCCCCAGTTGCCCAACATAAAAAAATAAACTTATATACTCAACCTCCAGTGGTCCCTGATGTTGCCATGGCTCCCCGATGCTCCCCTCTTTCTTTCTCTGCGTAACAGCCGGCAGAGCTGCGGCCAGCCCTTGCCCGTCAGCGCACATATGAAGTATCACAGCGGACAATAGTGTGCGCCGGCCAGAGTGGCCGCAGCTTGACGGTGTTACAGCAAGAGAGAAGAGAGCCGTGAGGCAGCCACACCGGAAGGTGGATATGTGCGTTTATTTTTAATTGACTCATGTATAAGCCGAGGTGGGGTTTTTCAGCACATTTTTGTGCTGAAAAACTCAGCTATACACGAGTATATACGGTACGTTATATGACAGAGACTATATATGGGATGGCATTTTACAGTAAGACAATATACATAATTTTATGAATTAATAATCCTCCACAGATCCAGAGAAATCATGGAGTCTTATCTCCATTACCTGATGATCCCGTGGGACACATTTCTCCTTGAACAAATCCTGTGGTAGAAAGAAGAGGACTGGGACATCTCTCCGGTGATGTTCTTACTGGATCTACCTGTAGGAAAACATCCAGAGACTGAATTCCTTCTTTCCATACAGATAATGAAAGAACGTGTGGATTTGTCCTGTCATTACCTGCTGATGTGAGGGGCTGGTGGTCCCTCATGACGTCCTTGAGAGTGAGGTTTATATTCTCTCTGACATTTTGACTCTGTCCATCGTTGCGGGCCAGTGAGGAAATTTTCTGAAATGAAAATAATCAGAAACAGAGCCAATCAGGAGGAAACTCTGTACCACGGTTCAGCTAAGGCAAGTACTTGACAAAGTGAAGCTAGGGCAAGTCTCTTCTGCCAACACCAATAGCAGCTGCAGGACACCACTGATTTACCCCAATCACTGTAAGAGCCGCACGGCACCCCTTCTGTAGTACCCCTATACATGTCTCGAGATTGTGTCCATTTGTTACTGTCACTATTGTTTTGTACTGTAATTGTTTCACCTATGATGTAATGTGGTCTCGTTGACCTGCACTGTCCTTCCTGTAAACGAGTCATTAAGGGCGGCGGATAAGGGGGGGAACGTCGTGGTCTGCCTAAAGACAAGTACGAGAGGAAGCCTTGCGTCAACTCAGGAAGAGAGACAATATGAGAATTACTTTCAACCCAATACTCGATATAAAACCAAATTATTTCATCTTGGAATCTGCGTAAGAAGGGATCATCTCAAAAAAAGTGTCGATGGGTTGACAGTAAGGAACCTAGGGTTCCCAACGTTTCTACTGCTTCCTAGATACACAAAGATCCCGTGACCCTCCGGGCGTCCTATGTCTCTGGGCATCGGTGGCATATGTGACCAAGTGTAAATTCATAGATTACTATTTAAAACCAGCAGTTGAGGTTTCTGCCATCCTATGTCCGGGATAGTATGGACGCGCCTACGGGAGACGGGATCTTATCGAAGCCAACCATGCTACTGTGACAATGATGTAGAAAGCCGTATACCTGCATCAGGCACCAGGAAGGCTTAGAAGCGACAAAATTCTTCCTTCAGGAAGTACTCTGGAGACAGAACTACAATCCCTCATACTGCACATTGTCTTTTATTTGACCAGCTTTTTTTACTTTCAAAGACGTTCTATGTGCAGAGGCAGGCACTGCCATGGGGGGCCGCCTGTGCGCCGTCATACGCCAACCTCTCCAGGATTTTGGGAGAGGAACCATCTTTGGCGATGGCGGCGCGCCGGGTGTCTTCCCATGGCAGTGCTGAGTTCGGTACATAGACGACGTCTTGTATTTGGCAGGGACGGAGACTGAGCTGATTCAGTTTATGCAGGAATTAAATAATAATTCATTTAACATCAAATTAACGTATTCATACAGTTTTAAAAGAGTCGACTTTCTGGACATCAATATAGGAAACTGATGAGAATGGTACCTCCAGACGGATATATTCAGGAGCCGGACTTCTGTAAATGCACTCCTGCATGCCTCGTCAGCCCACCACCGTCCACCATTAAAGCCATACCTGGGGGAAAGTTCTGAGGGCACGCCGCATTGCTCTACAAATGCAAATTCGAATACCGGCAAGAGATCTCAAGGAGAGATTCTTAAATAGAGAATATAGCGACAGAGTGTTAAAGGCAGGGTACCAGAAACGCAAAAAACAAACACGCATAGAAACTGTACAAAACTAAAAAGAAGGAAAGGGATTCTAAAATTGTTTTAATCGACTTATCACAAACAATGGAGAATTACGGGAGCATTAAACAACATGGAGTGTCCTAGAACTGTACGTGACTAAAACAATCTTAACAGAAAAACCCTCCTAACGGCCCGCAGAAGTAAAAACTTGAAGGATATATTGGTACAAAGCCACTATATTCCCAAAATAGAAACCCCTTGGAAAGAGGACAAAGAAGATCGGCAGTTTCCGTGAGATGGTCACTTGCATTCCTGCCCAATATGCTACGCTCCCACACGTTCAACTCGACGACGGACAACGCACATTCACAATCGAGAGACATCTCGTGTAACACTAATGGTGTGTGTTGTACTATGCTACATGCAGCTGTCCGAAAAAATATGTGGGACTTACGCCAAGAGAATTAGGAACTAGGGATAGAGAGACACGTCCGAGACATTATCAAGCGAAGGGTGCGATCAACCTAGAGAACTAAACCAATCCCGCGCAATCCTTCCACCACCATGGATGTGATCCCAGAGGCCTTTCTGTAAGAGGCATTGAAGTAATACACTGTGGAATTAGAGGGGGAGACCTCAAAAAGATCTTGGCACAAAGGGAATGTAGGTGGATAGTCCAACTGGGGACTATGTCCCCAATTGGTCTCAACGAGGCACTCAGCTTTGTTCCATTCTTATAAATTAGGGATATTCCGGGTAGATAACAGCTAGATATATCTTACATCCAACTTGATTTTAACTGCATATTTTGTATTGTTGGTAGAATTATTATACAACACGTTGGGAACGGCAGGATGTATGCATTAAAAATGAAGGATACTATACAGAAGAGGCGTCCGTACCTTAGGAGAACAGGGGTAGAAGAAATAATTAATATCTATGTAGTCCTTCGAACCAGAAAGAAAAATTACCTTTAGTAAGGACACTATATGTCATGAAGATAGGAGGATGGCATTCATTGGATACATCGATGGAGGACAACCAACATTGACATCAAAAGAAGCTGCTGTTGTAGAGGCACTGCGACATACACAGCATATTCGCACGACCCGCACTTTAAACAGAGGCTTGACTATTACAGGTATTTAGAAATTGAGTTTTAATGGGCTTTTCTAATCACCATACAATTTTTGTTTTGCACAATAGTTTGGTCTTTTTTGTATTTTGTAAAATTCACGGTATATATTTTCCTTTCTTTTTTTAAAAAAATGTGAGGGAGGGGGGGTTGGGGGGGGGGTTGGGGTCTTTAGCTTTGATGCCCATTTTGGATCAAATATGGTATATAAATATGAAGTGGAGCAAATCTGCTCTATTGTTGTGATATTGTGGTTATTGCACTTTTATGTGACCTTAACACTTATATATACAATGTCGAGGTATACAATGTATCGCAAACCTACTGCAATAACTACTTAACCTTCCCTTTCTTTTCTTCTTCCCTTGCTTAATCTGATCACAGGTACAACATGTCTCACTTAAGCCACACCTTGCTCATATGCTAATGGAAGAATGTTCACAGCAATAAACACCTTTCATTCCTCTCTTTTCTTTTGCCCCTCGTGTGTGTCATTCTATTTCCATTTCCTTTTTATATCTTCTTTCTTAGGCCCAGTTTTTCTTCAACTCCCTCAGCCCCCATCCCTGGGCCCTCCGCCTCCTATCGTCTCTGACTCTCTCTCTCTCCTCAGAAACAGTGACAACATCTAGACTCGGACAGAGGGCCGCACGCGCATTGAGGCGCGGCTCCGCTACGTCCCAGCCGGCGGCATTGTGGGGCACGCGCATGAAGGGATCCGATAGCGCTGTCGGACCCGGGCATGCGCGCTAGTGCCGTGCCGTGCCGCGGAAATGGGGCATGAGTCGGACCCGAGCCGATCACGGCGCGTGCGCCAAACTACCGTCCATGTATAAAAAGTCCTCCACAGGGTCTGTTGACCCCTGAGGAGGAAGCGGGAGAAGAGAAACCGCGCAACGGGAGCAAGGAGCCAGCACAGCGACCACCAGAGTTTAGGCCCCTGTGCCTCACGATGCCCACAGGAGAACAGAATTCCACAAGAATGTAATACTCATAACTGCCACTCCCCCCTGTGTCTGGTAAGAAACAGATTATACGGAACGCCGTCTCTGGCACCTACGTTGGGGAAGAGCGGAGTGCGGGACGGCAGTGCCAGCTCCAACCCCGCACATCAGCACGGTCAACGTACCGAACGAGCGCTCCCGCAGAGAGTGGGGCGTCCAATGTGACAGACCAACACTTGACCATAGGGCCAGGAGGTGCCCATACAACAAAGACCGGGAGAAGGGTCAGTGGCAGGGCGTGCGTGGACCAGTCAGATCAGTTGGCGGTGATATAATGCAAGATGTTGGTGCCCACGAGCCACCAGGATTTAAATGCCTCCGGCAGCTTTGCCAGAGACGTATAAAGGGTTGCAAAATACAGAAAAAACGCCCACCAGTTATGGAGAGGATTCAGCCCATGAGCCATCTCCACACTCCTGCAGCTGACATGTGATGTAGTAGTACATCATATGTGGTAAAGGAGTTAAAGCACCACATAATTTTATCCAGTAGTTGGAATATTATGAACTATCATAGAAAAATGGATAAAAAAAGACACCAATTACTAAATTAGTCAGCATTTTTGGGGACCAACATGTACTTTTAGTTCCTGTGCAGATCTCTATATCTCTGTGGCAATAGACTAAACACAAACCACATCTTTAGATAAATTTGATAGAAAGAAAAGGTTGTGAAGAATCAGAAATAATATTTTAAAAAAACTTTAACCTGACCTCTATAGCTGCATATTTATAATCCTGAATGGTTCTGTCGACCAGATAACATAAACAGTCAGCTAAGAAATAATAGATAGCAGGTATAATATCTTCTACTTAGGTCCATGTGAAATCTGCACTTATTAACATTGTGTTTTTCAGTTATATCAGACCTTCCTGAAACCTAAATGATGTAGGTGAATAGGAGTTATTCTGTTCCCCACAGATTCCCCCAACTCTTTTACACTCCATTATTTACATCATATAAATTATGTGGTAATTATCTCATTATTAGAGATGAGCGAGCACTAAAATGCTCGGGTGCTCGTTATTCGAGACAAACTTTTCCCGATGCTCGACTCGAATAACGAACCCCATTGAAGTCAATGGGAGACTCGAGCATTTTTCAAGGGGACCAAGTGTCTGCACAGGGAAGCTTGGCCAAACACCTGGAAACCTCAGAAAATGATGAAAACACCATGGAAATGGACAGGAAACAGCTGGGGAAGCATGCATGGATGCCTCTGAGGCTGCATAATCGCACCATTATGCCAAAATTATGGGCAACAGCATGGCCATGACAGAGTGACCGAATGATGCTAGATAGCATCTAAAACATCCAATAATTGACCCTGACACTATAGAAGACGGCATGCAGAGGCAGCGGCAGGCTAGAGAGTGTCATGACGACATACCCTAAATGGACTGAGGCTTCAAACCAATGGGAGGCAGAGAGGAACCAAAGGAGGTGAGGAAGAAGCACTGAAATGATTTCCTATGTGAACAAAAGGTTGACGGTATATTTAGTCGATAACACAGCATGGTGGCGACATAGTGACCAAGTTCCATAACGTATCTGGTGAAACACCCGAAAAATGAGCATGACACAGCTCGTTTGATAAGGGGACGACATGTGGAGGCAGCCATGGAGACAACTTCCATGATTAAGAGTGACAGTATGGGGCATCCATATTGCTTCTATGATTGAAACTTCAGGTCTCCAGCATGGCGGCGACAGATGAGCCGAGTTCCATTATGTATCTGGTGAAACACCCAAACATTCTGCCTGACACAACTCGTTTGATAAGGGGATGATGTGCTATATATCCTCTCGCGCTCCAGCGTCTGGGGTATAGAGAGTTGAAAGTTGCACATGGAGACATTGGTGGACGCTGTGGAGGATCGTGGAGGTGAAATGGACAGGAAACAGCAGGGGCAGTATGCATGGATGCCTCTGCGGCTGCCTAATCTTGGGATGGAGCTGGCGGTCCGCTGCCAGGCGAACTTTCGCCTGTCCAAGCCCCTGTCTCTCAGCTCCTCCCCACCCAAAATGGGCCTGGGGGCCAGAAGCGTTTACTTTGAAAAAATAATAATTTTCAAAGCAGGCGGGGTCATTTGAAAATTTCATGTAGGAATAATGGAATAGCATAGCGGTTCTATTTTTAATTGTTTTTTCGGGAATGGTTCCATGATTAAGAGTGACAGTATGGAGCATCCATATTGCGCTGCTATGATTGCAACTTCAAGTCTCCAGCATGGCGGCGACAGACGCGCCGAGTTCCATTATGTATCTGGTGAAACACCTGAAAATTCTGCCTGACACAGCTTGTTTGATAAGGGGATGATGTGCTGTATATCCTCTCGCGCTCCAGCGCCTGGGGTATAGAGAGTTGAAAGTTGCGCATGGAGACATTGGTGGACGCTGTGGAGGATCGTGGAGGCGAAATGGACAGGAAACAGCAGGGGCAGTATGCATGGATGCCTCTGAGGCTGCCTAATCTTGGGATGGTTAGTGAGAAGAGTGTGGCAAGAGTGGACAGGGAAACTAACAAAAAACAACACCATTGTGATCCGTAGTGCCGACAAAGGAGGAGGCATTGTTATTCAAGACAGAGCAGCCTACATTAGAGAAGCTCATAACATCCTTTCAGACACCAACTATTATGAAATCCTTCCAAACGACCCAACTGATTCCCATGCCAGTGAACTCAAAACACTACTCAACAATGCCCTCCTAAACAATATCATCACTAAATCCGAAAAAGAATATATCTGGATAGACTCACCCTCTACCCCGATCTTCTACCATTTACCCAAAATCCATAAGAACCAACAAAATCCACCTGGACGACCCATCATCTCGGGCATCTCTTCCATGACCTGCAACCTATCACACTATATAGACGTGCACCTACAAAGTTATGTTCAGAACCTACCTTCATATCTACGCGACTCCACCAGTGTCCTCATGAGTCTCCAAAATATCACATGGGAACCCTCATACTGGTGGTTGACTCTCGATGTATCTGCCCTCTATTCTAACATTCCACACCAAGAGGGCCTATACAGAATCAATCAACATCTCGAGAGACATAACATTATGCCCAAAAAACAAAGAGTCTTTCTACTTGAAGCAATACGCTTCATTCTTACCCACAACATCTTCAGTTTGAAGAAGAGACACAGGATCTCTAGGACTGTTTTGATCTCTCACAAATCCAAGGGGGGTTTATCGGTGCCGGATATAACCAGGTATTACTGGGCGACACACTGGTGCCGTATTCCAGCATGGTCCACCCTGTTGGCATTTTCTAAATGGATGGAGATAGAAAAATTGTGGTTGGCCCCTTTTCCCCCTAACTCCTATTTCTGTCCTAAAGAGGCACCCGCGTTACCCAGCTCTCAGCTAGGCCCTATTTCATTCACAATAAAATTATGGAGGGCCTGTTTGAACAGGTTTCCACTGGTATCTCAGTGTTCTCCTGTGCAGTCTTTCTTACACACTCCCTCTATGCAGCAGGCAGGAAATCAAACCCTGGCATGAGAAGGGATTATTCAGGTTGGCAGACATTTTATACTACCGAGATAGGAAGATCTTGTCCTTTGATGCCCTACAGGAGAAATTTCACCTTCCGCACTCGGCCAATCTCTATTACATACGCATTAGACACTTACTGCAATCTTTGGATAGTACCGAGACAGTCTCAGTACCCACCATGTTTGAACATATTGCAAAACTGCTACCCACACCTCCAGCCTTATATCAGATATCTACATGATACCATTGCACCCGAACTCAGAAGAACCTATCGCACACCCATACATGGCCAAATGGGAGGGCATAGTGGGGGGACCTATATCACAAGAAACATGGCAACTGATTTGGCAAAGGGCGGCTAAAACCTCCTTATGAACCAGTACAAGCTAATGTTGCAACGGTATCATACTCCATTCTTGCTTCATAGATTATTCCCGGACATGCGGACAATTGCTGGCGATGTGGCTCAGTTGGGGGGACTCTCCAACACATCTTCTGGACATGTCCATTCATATAACCTTTTTGGCAACAGGTGAAGATTCACCTCCAGGCGGTGGCAGTGGTGGATATTCCACTCTCTCCTTTTTTTTACCTGTTGAAAGTCTCCCCTCAGCCCATGGCCAAGACAGCTAATAAACTGAGTTTACACATACTCACAGCTGTGAGGTGTTTGATAGCGCAATTCTGGAAAAGGCAAGTCCCTTCCATCTCGAATGGACCTACTCTCCAGGTCCACTACCAAAATGTTATTTGTTGTTATTGTTAAGTATAAATGGCGTCCCTCTGTCTGTTGTTTTTGTTTGTTTTATTGTTCTTTTCTACTCGAGGACGTTCTTGATAATTCTTGTTATGTCTTTTTTGAAAAATGATAATAAAAATACAATTATTAAAAAAAAAAGAGTGCTATTAGGCCGTCATAGAGAACCTATCATCTGCCACCCAAGCACTAGAACTTCTGGATTATATTAGCAGATCAGTAATAAAGTCCAGAGGAACCAGACAGTTTTTTATTTCGACCCCGAGGTAGAAATTTCTGCCTTTTGGATGCGTGAGCGTACTCGAGTCCTAGAGGCGTGCGCGCCAGCTTCAAAAGATTTTGCGACATTCCTGAGTATTCCTGCGCTCCAGTGTGTTCCTGTGTTGCCGTGTTCTTGTGTTACCAGAGTCCTTCCGTCTTCCTGTGTTACCAGAGTTCCTTCGTGTTGCTGTGTTCCGGAATTCCTGTGTCCCATGTGCCTGTGTTCCCTTTCCCTTCTCCCTGGAACTCCCGTTGCTGACCCCGGATTGGACATGACCTTGCATCTCTGCCACCTGCCCTGTGATTTGTTTGATCGCGCGCCAAAAATTAAAAGGAAGGCCCACATACGGCAAGCCCTCAGTCGTTTAAGGGCCAATTGCCTTTACGCCAAACTTGAGAAGTGCCAATTCCATCAGTGGAGTCTTCCATTTCTCGGCTATATCATTTCTTCAGCGGCCTTGTCCTGTAGGACTACACACTATACAGCGGTTTCTGGGCTTCGTGAATTACTACCGGCAGTTCATCCCGCACTTCTCCTCTCTGGTGTCTCCTATTGTGGTGCTCACCTAGACCTATGTACGACCTGCTTTACGGAGGAAGATTCTGACTTGGGGACATTGCTCAAGTGTGGCTGGGCATCCTGGGGTGCAGCGCTCTAACGTCCTCATTTCCCGATTCTACTGGTGGCCAGATCTGGCCAATGATGTTCGGGACTTTGTGGATTCCTGTGCTTCCTGTGTCCAGAATAAGCCGTCACGTCTCAAGCCTGCTGGTCTTCTTCTGCCATTGCCGGTAAACAGCTGTTCATGGACTCATGTGGCCATGGACTTCATCACAGACCTGCCGGCTTAATCAGGCAAAACCGTCATCAGGGTGGTGACTGACCATTTTTCGAAGACGTCCCACTTTGTTCCTCTGCCAGGTTTCCCATCTGCTCCGCGTCTTGCCAGCCAGTTCTTCCGTCACATCTTCCAACTCCATGGACTTCTCCAGCCGCCTGCCCTGAGCTTGTGCCTGAATCCGACCACGAGACTGTCTTCCGTTAAGGTACCTCGGGCTAGTCGCACCTGTGGAACGACCTGGTGGTACCCTGCCACAGCAAGACCATCCCGCTTTGCGGCAGGCTCTGGTGCAAACCAGGTGCCACTTAGACTCCGGTCCCAGGTGTCGGCTAGTACCACCTCTCGCAGTGGTCCAGTGGATCCACTCATCCCGAATCCTGACACTAATAGACAAGCAACAGTTATCCTCCTGAGGAAGAAAAGGTGGAACAGAGGTCATTCAAAATTTCTACCGTAAGCATCTGTAGATACATAACCAGACAATGAGGTACTATCAGTTAAGTGTTGTTTACACATTGTTTCCATAGACCTATTCATATTAATATGTCTGAGAAGATATACACTCACCGGCCACTTTATTAGGTACATCTGTCCAACTGCTCGTTAACACTTAATTTCTAATCAGCCAATCACATGGCGGCAACTAAGTGCATTTAGGCATGTAGACATGGTCAGGACAATCTCCTGCAGTTCAAACCGAGCATCAGTATGGGGAAGAAAGGTGATTTGAGTGCCTTTGAACGTGGCATGGTTGTTGGTGCCAGAAGGGCTGGTCTGAGTATTTCAGAAACTGCTGATCTACTGGGATTTTCACGCACAACCATCTCTAGGGTTTACTGAGAATGGTCCGAAAAATATAATATAAATTGTGATATAAATTTCTGTGGGCGGAAATGCCTTGTTGATGCCAGAGGTCAGAGGAGAATGGGCCGACTGGTTCGAGCTGATAGAAGGCAACGTGATGAAATCGCCCACCCGTTACACCACGGTAGGCAGAGAAGCCTCTCTGAACGCACAGTACGTCGAACTTTGAGGCAGATGGGCTACAGCGCAGAGACCACACTGGGTGCCACTTCTTTTCAGCTAGAAGGAAACTGAGCTACAATTTGCACAAGCTCCGAAATGGACAGTAAGAAGATGGAAAACGTTGCCTGGTCTGATGGTCTCGATTTTTCTGCCTGTGACATTCGGATGGTCAGGGTCAGAATTTGGCGTCACAACATGAAGCATGGATCCTCCTGCCTTGTATCACACGGTTTCAGCTGGTGTGGTGTCAATGGTGTGGGGAATATTTTCTTGGCATCTTTGGCCCCATTGGTACCAATTGAGCATCGTTGCAACGCCAAAGCTTACCTGAGTATTGTTGCTGACATGGTCACCCATGACCACATGTACCCAACCTCTGGATGCCTACTTCAAGCAGGATATGTGCCATGTCAAAAGTGGAATATCTCATACGATTTCTTGAACATGACATGAGTCCTGTTCAAATGCCCTCCACAGTCACCGATCTCAATCCATAGAGCATACTTTGGGATGTGGTGGAACGGGAGATTTGCATCATGGATGTGCAGCCGACAATCTGCGCAAATGTGTGATCCATCATGTCATATGGACCAAAATCTCTGAGGAATGCTTCCAGCACCGTTGTTGAACTCATGCCATGAAAATGAGTCTGAAGGCAAAAGGGGGTCCCAACCGTTACTAGCATGGTGTACCTAATAAAGGTGGCCGGTGAGTGTATTGACAACAACAAAAAACGGAAACAACACAAGAAAACATATCTACTTTAAGAGAAGGGGGGCATGGAAAGAGGGAGCGGGTACTAAAAGACAAAGAACCTGTAGAATTAAGTAGTTCAGGTATAATTGATTGATCGATTAGCGAAAGAGATAACTAGCTCAAGTGAACTCAGGGGGTCGGTGAAAAGCCATCCACGGACCCCAAGTCTGGAGTTTTACTAACGTAGCATGTTTGAATGCCGTAAGCTCCTTCATTCTTTGGAGTGATAATATTTCTCGGAGGATGTCCATAGTTTTCCATAACCTGGGGATTAGGACACACACCACAATTAAGATAAAGCCCATGAGAGAGCATCTGACTGAAGGTATTAAGCGAGATATTATGGATAAAAGCAAGGGTGGCGGGTCATTATGGCTTGACGCCAGTATGCTTGTAATGGGGAACACTCCCACCAAATATGTAACATTGTACTGGGGGCTTGCTTACATCTCCAGCTCTCCGCTGAGAAGAGTTGGTAAGGCTCAGGTAGCTTTCATAAAGTCTTTAGGGTCTGCTCCATGACATAAGGGAGCTTTGAAAGGTGGTGTTCGTGTTTTAAGAAGGGATTGCAGAAGGCTTGGGGCAAGTATAGTCTCCAGTTCTATCCATACCTTATACGAATTGTTGTGATATAAACCAAGGATGCGTTGATAAGCCACCAGCCGTCTCATTTTTTATATCGAGTCTGAATGTAACAAGAAGTTAAAAACCAGAGCCCATCTCGCTTATGGAGGGTTTACGCATCAGTCAGTCTGGAGGTTCTCATGGTTTTGGGAGATGACTACAAGACATTTAGCTCTTTCCAGCAGATATATCTGCTCTTTGTGAGTTTTATCACCATCAGTTCTGTTTTTTTATTTTTTTTTTTTGTATGCAGAAAAAGCTGTAAGGATCTTTTTTTCCCATCTATCTCAAATCAGTCAAGTATATCAGGATGTCATCAGTAGTGGGTTAAAATATAGGTGATTTGGACGGTAGCCTGGTGCCCATGGCCACCCAAACAACCCACCAAATTTTATACTAAGAAGGACCTTCACCCATGTAAGCCTTGTCATTTTCTTCATGCTCTCAATACACATGTACATAAGAACCATTTCAGGACCTTTAAAGGTTTTCCAAATGTCCTGAAACTGCAGATTGAAAACAAAAGCAGAAAGGACGCATCCCCCATTCTCCAAAAAGCTCAATTCAAGTACAAGATGTAGGAAGTGATTCCAGACATGTGTGAGCTATAATATTCATGCAGCCCAGGACCCATGGGTGCATTACCACACAAATAACAGATTTCAGGCAACTGTGTTAACAAGTTCTATAAAGACAGTGTCAGGACTCGGGGTCAGCGAACCCCCTGGACCACCACGGTAGATGGTACTAGACGACACCTGGGACCGGAATTTAAGTGGCACTTGGTCTTCAACAGAGCCCATCGCAAAGCTGGATGGACTTGCTGCAGCAGGGTGCCACCAGGTCGCTCCAAAGGTGCAACCAGCCCACGGTGGCAGCCAATGTCGACGTACCAATTCAGGAGATAGTCTCGTAGTCAGGAACAGGCAGGTTGTCAGGGCTGGTGGCAGAGATGCAGAGGTCAAAGTTCAGGTCCGAGGTCAGCAACAGGAGATCAGCAGAAACGGGAACAAGGAATGGGATAGGAACAAGCGCAGGAAACAGGAAGTTTTCTCTTCTCACCATAAAGTTCAAAGATCCGGCGGGGAGTGATGGGAGCTGCCGGTTTAAATCAGAAACCGGAAGTGGCCAGCGCCAATCAGTGGTCCCTTTAAATCTTTGAGTGCCAGTTCACGCGCTCAAGGGAGCGGGTACGCGCGCCCAGCCTAGCCACGGGCAGGAGCATGTAGAGGTGGGAGCCACCCCATGGAGAGGGGCACAGGTGTGATCGCGGGGGCACCCATGACAGACAGTAGAAGTAGAAGTGGGAGGTCGAACACTATGATCAAGTGTTCTCAATGACCCATCTTAGGTGTTGGTCTTCTCCACGTCGCCCCCTTTATGTGTATGACGAAGCCACAGTGAGGTGGCGATACGCGTGGGGCCGGCAGCCTCCCCCTTCCCCCTGATCTGACCATATCGGGTAAAGTTACATGGCTTAAGTGATTTTGTATTGTTTGTTACCCATGCTATGTTTTGGTAATTTCCTGTGGGTCTCCCTATTTGTCTTTACATAGATTGCAGGGGGGAGTGAGTATATCAGCTAGCCCGCATCAGGGGCATCTGGTGGCTCCCATCCTTTTGATGGGTGCATGGCATGATTTTAAATGTTTTTAATGCATATCAATAAAATATATTTTTTACACTAATATAGTATTGTAATTAAGGCTCTATAACAACAGCACCCAGTTAGGGTCTTTTGCGTGGTATACTTACAGTGTTTACTGGTGTGGGAGCCGCACTTACCAGGGTTTATACGCAATTGACACAGTACAGACTGCACATATTTAGTCAATAGTTCTATTGGTGTCCGTTATTACACCACGTGGGGCTTCCTTCAGTCTAATCGCTGGTCGGAACTTCTCCTCACATGAGGATCTGGGATAGCCCCGCCTCTAGTAACATGTCCTGGAGCCTGACTCCTCCCACACATGTGACTAATCACATGACTATGACATCATCACAGGTCCTATAGCTTCTCCGAAGCTGTACTCCTCCCTTACATAGGGATGATCACATGACTATGACATCATCACAGGTCCTATAGCTTCTCCACCCCCTAAGCCGGACTCCTCACACACATAGGGACACCATCACAGGTCCTTTCCCCTCTCACATATATCTGGAGCACAGCTCTGCAGGTGGAGGTACATGTGTAGTCACCGGTGTTGTCAGGATTACCGGGGCACATTTATCAGTGACCCCTCACTTCTATCTATCTGGTAAAATGATTACAGTAATTGTATTACTGTACGTTATTGTGATAAGATAAAATACTAAAGTACCTTATTGATCCCCTGGGGGGAAATAGTTTTGTACATAGTGTTGTGGCAGTTGTTACACACAGGACAGACGTAATGTTACAGTTACATACATACACTACGAGAGGCGCGTTCTTACATGTTGCTAGTTCCTTAGTTACAAACAAACGTTTACAGGACAATGCAGGTCAGCGAGACCACATTACATGACATAAGGTGAAACAATTACAGTACGAAATACAATAGTGACAGTAACAAGTGGACACAATCTCAACAGACATGCATAAGGGGTACTACAGAAGGGGTGCCGGTGCGGCGCTTACAGTGATTGGGGTAAATCAGTGGTGTCCTGCAGCTGCTATTGGTTTGGCAGAAGAGACTTTGCCCATAGCTTCACTTTTGTCAAGTACTTGCACTTAAGCTGAACCGTGGTACAGAGTTCCTCCTGATTTGGCTCTGTTTCTGATTATTTTCATTTCAGAAAAATTTCCTCACTGGCCCGTCAACAATGGACAGAGTCAAGATGTCAGAGAGAATAATAAACCTCACCCTCAAGGACGTCATGATGGAGGACCACCAGCCCCTCACATCAGCAGGTAATAGACAGGACTAAATCCACACATCCTTTCATTATCTGTATGGAAAGAAGGAATTCAGTCTCTGGATGTTTCCTACAGGTAGATCCAGTAAGAGAACATCACCGGAGAGATGTCCCAGTCCTCTTCTTCTACCACAGGATTGTTTAGAGGAGAAATATGTCCCACAGGATCATCAGGTAGATGGAGATTAGACTTCATGACATATTCTCTGATCTGTGGAGGATTATGTTATTCTTAAACTTATGTATATTGTAAAAGCTATGAAATCTTCTTAAAATTGTCTTACTGTAAAATGCCATCCCCATATATAGTCTCTGTGTCATATAAGGTACCCTATATACTTGTGTCTAAGCGGAGTTTTTCAGCACAAAAAATGTGCTGAAAAACCCCACCTCCGCTTAGAAAGAGGAGGAGCCGCAATGGTGGGAGCATCGGGGAGCCATGGCAAGCATCAGGGACCACTGGAGGGTGAGTATATAAGTTTATTTTTTTATGTGCTGGGCAAACTGGGGGCTGTCCGGCTATATACCACAGGGGGCTGGGCTGTCTGGCTATATACCACAGGGGGCTGTCTGGCTATATACCACAGGGGGCTGTCTGGCTATATACCACAGGGGGCTGTCTGGCTATATACCACAGGGGGCTGTCTGGCTATATACCACAGGGGGCTGTCTGGCTATATACTACAGGGGCTGTCTGGCTATATACTACAAGGGCTGTCTATATACTACAGGGGCTGGATATACTACAGGGGGCAGGCAGAATATATACTACATATACAACCTAGCCGGCCGGGTGTGGGCATTACTGTCCTCCTGAATTTCCATATGTGAAAAGTTGCCGGCTGCGTCTTTTTCTACGCCAGGTCCTGCCCATGCAGTGGCGGGTTTATGATACACTGGCGCATGAGCGCTAGTGTATGAAAAATATGCCCCATTGTGTTATTACTTGGGTTCCACGGACAAGTTCTTTCTTGCTGTTTACAGCTTTCACTGTCCGGGTCGAGGTAGTGGACCCACTGTACCACTGCAAGCAATGATGCAAGCCTACACCTGGGAGCAAAGTCTAAGTGGCACACGGTTTTTACCAGAACCCGCCGCAAAGTGGGTTGGACTTGCTGTGGCGGGATACCACCAGGTCGCTCCACAGACGAAACTTGCTTGCGGTGACCAAGGCGAGGTACAGAGTCAATAGCCAAAATCAGAGTAGTTGTCAGGTGGAAGGTGAGGACAGGCGGCACAGGATCAGAGTCGGGGATGTAGCAGAAAATCAAGGCAGGTGGCAAAGAATCGAAGTCAGGAACGTAGCAGGAGGTCACAACGGCTAAAACACAGATAGTCAGGGAACACTTTCTCAATGGCATAAGGGCACAAAGATCCAGCGGGGCATTAGGCAAGAGGTTGGCTATTTATAGATTGTCAGGTGGCCAGCACCAATTAGTGGTGTGCTGGCCCTTTAAATCTCAGGTGCCCAGCACGTGCGCGCCCTAAGAGGAGGGGACGCGCGCGCTGGAGCGATGAGATCGCCACTGGAGCGTGGCGGGGTAAGTGACCCTGCTGCTGTTCTGAGAGGGCACTGGGAGGCACATGGGTGCGCCTGCGACCCGGGACATGGGTCGCAGGAGGATCCGTGAAGACCCCTCCTCTTTGCCCCCCCCTTCTTCGTGGTCTGAAGAAACCTCTGCAGAAGGGCATGGTCCAGGATGTTGTCCTCAGGCTCCCAAGACCTCTCCTCTGGACCGAACCCCTTCCAGACGGCGAGAAAGAACCGCTTCCCACTGACCGACTTCATATATAGGACCTCTTTTACCTCATAGACATTGGTGGCATCAGCCTCAGGAGCAAAAGGAGGTACTTGTCGGGAGAAGCAGTTCAGGATGACTGGCTTCAGGAGAGAGACGTGGAAGGAGTTCCGGATGCGCATTGTGGGTGGGAGGAAGGAGCAGCTTATAGGCCACATGATGCACTTCAGCACCTCTCGTTTATAGCTGGGAATCTTCAGCCGGACATATCTGTAGGAGAGCCACACTTTATCATCTGGAGAAAAAACTGGAGGGAGCTCTGAGTTTTGGTGCGGGCGGACGCCCGAAGTAGAAATTGACGGGTCTTCACTAACTCTTCCATGGCAGGAACATCAGCAGACACGGTGGGAGGAAGAGGTGGGCGTCGATGTTGTCCATAAACAACAAAGCAAGGAGTTGCACCAGCAGACTCAGAGTCCAGAGAGTTGTAGAAGAATTCTGCTCATGGCAGCAGAGTGGACCAGTCGTCCTGTTAGGTGGAGATAGCAGCAGCCCCATTTCTGATTAACGCCTCTCAACCTTGCCCATTGGACTGTGAGGGTATGCAGAGGAGAAGTCCAGCATCAACTTTTTGATTTGACCGCACAGGATTGCCATAATGGGAAACAAACTGACCCCATGGTCTGAGACAATGTGCAGGAGTCCATGAAGCCGGAAGATATGGAGTGAAGGAAGGCTAGCAAACGAGGAGACGAAGGTAGACCAGCAGAGGAAGATGGGAACACCTTAGAAACCGATCTCTTACCACCCAAATGATTGTATTACTGGAAGAAGATTGGAGATCCATAAAAAGTCCATGGCTATGTAGTCTGTTATCGCAACAGCAGTAGCAGACCTGTTGGCTTGAGAAGTGACAAAGTGCAGAACTCGTAAAATCTCAAAACGTCCTTGACCAGTTCTTGCCACCATGTATGAGAGCGACAGATCTCTTCACACCAGGGTGCCCAGCAACACTAAGCAATGTCCCAAGTTAATATCCTCCTCCGTAGAGGCGGATCGGACATAGGTCTTGCCGGGAGGAAGCTTCCATAGGTCCATAGGATTGACAACAAAACAACGTTCAGGAGGAACAATGTGTCTAGGAACGTGTTCTTCGCCATTACGTCAGTGCAGGGAGAGGGCAATCGCCCTAACATTCCTCTCGCAGATGGAATGTATCAAAAAATTGAAATGGGAGAAGAAGAGGGACTAGCGAGCCTGTCCGTGGATTGAGACGCTAAGCATTCTGGAGGTACAGGAGGTTTTTGTATCAGAATAGATTACTGACTGCATGAAGGCTCCCTCCAGAATAATTACACCTTCCAAAGCAAGTTTTTGGCCAGAAGCTCCGATCACCAATAATAGTTCCTCTCTGCGATCTTAGAGAATAGCCGCACGTGAGGTTCGACCTTTCGCCTTTCTGGGTGAGAACAGCTCCAGCAACCAACCGAGGAGGCTCCAACCTTGAGCAGGAACTGTTTCTCAGTATCGGGCTGGTTGAGAACAGGACGAGGCAAAGGCAGAGTTCAGCTTGGAGAAAGCTTCTTCCCGCTGGAGGCCACAGCTTAGGCATTTCTCTTCGTCAGTACCCCAATGGGAGACATGAGAGGAGAAATGTGAATAACTGGCGATAGTAATTGGCGAAGCCCAGGAATCTCTAGATAGCACAAATTCCTAACTGGGCAAGGCCACTGAGTACCGCAGATACTTGATAGAACCCATCTGTAGTCCTTTGTCAGAGATGAGGTAACCGAGGAATGGAAGACTCTTCTGATAATCGACACTTCTCGAGTTTGTGCCCTTAGGCCCGCCTGAGAACTTGTCGTACCTAATCTGATGGGACTCGAGGTCTGCAGAGAACACCTGATATTTGTCCCAGAGATACCACAACATGGTCATATAGACAAATCTCTGAAAATGTTGTTTGATGAACTCCTAGAATATATCTGGTGCGTTAGAGTAACAAACCGGCGTGACGAGATACTGAAGTGCCCATTAGGATATTGAATGAGGCCTTCCACTTGTCGCCTTCGCAGATATGGATGAGGTTATATGCCCACGTTGGTCTAGTTTGGTAAAGACCTTGGCTCCTGATGAGCGTCCAAATTTCTGTGAGCAAAAGCATGGTAGTGACTCTTCACTGTAATTTTGTTAAGGCCACAATATCTATTCATGGACGGAGTTGGGCCCTCCTTTTTGGCCCAAAGAACCCTGCATCGGCAGGAAAAGGACTTGCGCATAACCCCTCTTGCAGTCCTCCTTTAACAAAACGGTCTTAGCAGAAGATGCCTGGGCTGGTTCCTTACAGACGGCCCGAATTCCGTGAGGAGGCGGTAATGTGGGGGCAATGATCGGGGTCGTTCCTATCCAGAGAGGCTGGCCCCATGCCAGGGTTTCCCAGAGAGTAAACTGACCACAAATGCCACCTTAAACACTCTCGTGGGGAACTGCAGAGGCTTCAGCTCAATGTTGCATGAGCACTGCGTAATGAGCCCCTGCTTGACCTCGGCGTCTCTGTCATATTTGGACTGCATGGGGTTCAGTAGAAAGCTAGTAGCTGCTGTAACAGATGGTGCTGTAGGAACAGGATGCTGCTGGGTGATCGAACTGCTTGCATGTATGGCGGTGAGATGGGAAAGTTTGCTTGTCCTGCAACGGCAATCTGCTTGGGACTCTGAGCACGATGGTAGAGAGTTCAACCAGTTCTGGCAGGGGAACCTTGACTGATCCTGCCAGACACCTGGGAGCAGGATCTAAATGACATCTGGTTTTCACCAGAACCCGCCCAAAAGCGTGTTTATCTTGCTGTAGCGGGATACCACCAGTCCTTCACAGGCGCGACTTGCTAGCGTGGCAGCCAGGCGAGTACAGATTCCAAGTTGTTGTCAGCCAAGGTCAGGACCAGGCAGGACAGGATTGGAGTGGTGAAGTAGCGGGTCAGACAGGGGCAAGAATCAATGTCAGAACATCGCAGAGTTCACACAGGTATGCACAGACAGTCAGGGAATCTCATGGTAAAGGGGGGCAAAAAGAGCATAAGGTAAGAGGTTTGCCTATTTCTAGATCAGATGTGCCAGCGCCAATAGTGGTGTACTGGCCCTTTAAATTTCAGACGGCCGGCACATGAGCTGTAGGAGGGCGGTGCGCGCTGCAGTGAGAATAACGTCGCTGGAGCCGGCGAGGTAAGTGTACCTGCTGGCTGCGGCGTGGGGGGCACAGGGATGCATTATGGCGCGCCTGCAACCTGGAACATGGGTCGCAGGCGCACCCGTGACATTTGCCTTTGGCGCTCCAAAGACTGAAGTTTTTCTTCTTTATTCTTATTTTTGTTTTGAAATTAAACCTTATGAAAAAAAGGCTTGGTTTTTATGCACACCAGTTAGGGAGGGCAACTGCTATAATAAGTTTTGGATGTTTCCCTTTATAGATCTTTGGAGTCAATCCCTAATAAAATTCTTAGGCCTCGCTCAAGACATTTGTAAAGGGGTATAAAGGGTCAAAGATCATCTGCCTTGAGTGAGGAAGATTTAAATAGTGTCTAAGTTGCGGGTTAAAAAACCCCTTCTTCATTGTCTGGTGACTTTTCCAATTTTTCACCCTTTTTTTGTATCAGGGAGAAGATGTGAAGAATATTAACTGCTCCAGAGACATATTTTGAGGGCGATAGCGACGTAAGGAGGAGATCCTACAGTAACTGCCCAGTGATAGTAACCACTAGATAAAGCAAGGACAGTGATAACACAATACGAACATGGAGACCTAGGGGATATTATCAGACCTCTGCGCACCGCCAGTGGCGCAGAGCCCTGAAATAATCGCAAATGCTAGCTTATTCTAGCTTTTGCGATTATTTTCCCAATCCGCCACCTTGACGCCTGGGGCGTGAAGGGGGGGGGGGCGCGGCGGCCGATCGGGCTCGTCTGGACTGAGAGGGCCGTTGGGGGCTTACTGTCCCCACTTCTGCGCACTCCTGCTGACGTATGAAAAGTCGCTTGTGTTTGCGTTTTCTCCTACGCCAGCCCTGCCTGGCGTAGGATAAACGCTGCACGACTGTGGCCCGATATATCAAGAGGCAGAAGCCTCTTCATGTGTCGGGCTGCGAATTTGTAGCGGCGGGCCTATCATACACTGGCGCACGAGCACCAGCGTATGATAAATATCCCCCATAGACTATAAGAAAGCGGTAAGTGGGAGCTATGAGGTCAGGAATACTGCTCACCAGGACCTCGGAGGAAGAGGCGGTGATGTTACTCCATTAATAATACCAAACCTTTTGGTGCACTGGAAACAGTTTTCTCCCGCCAATGTTCATTTCTTGCATATAGTGTACAAAGAGCTCAGCGAACATATGATATCAGAATCTGAAGCAGAGGAACCTTATATGACAGAAGAGTCACATCCGAAGAGCAGGACACCATCCCGATTGAATCCTCAGACCTTCCACAGGACCAATCCATCGCTGATCCTATTAATTGGATATAATCTACAGATCATCAGGAACGCAAAGCACATTATCATAAGTCATACAGACGGAACTGCTATTTATATGTTCATAATGCGGAAAAGTTATACGGGAAAAATTAATCTTTTAAGACATCAAAGAATTCGCACGGGGGAGAAGCCATTTTTCATGTTCTAATGGTGGAAAAAAAAAATCAGTTTCAGAAATCAGATGTTGCTAGACATCAGAACATTCACACAGGTGAAACCGTCTTCATGTTCTGAGCAAACTGCTATAGTAATTTTTTTGGATGTTTCCCTTTATTAGATCTGGTGGAGCAATCCCTAGTAAAATTCTTAGGCCTCTCAAGACATTTAGTAAAGGGTTACAAACCGGGTCAAAGTTTCCATTTTCCCCGAGTGGAGGACAGATTTTATAGTGTCAAGTTGGGGGTTAAAAAGAACCTTCTTCTTGTCTGGTGACTTTTCCAATTTTTCACCATTTTTTTGTATCAGGGTGAAGATGTGAAGAATAATCCCTTTTCCAGAGACATATGGAGGGACGATGAGCGATGTAAGGAGGAGATTCCTACAGTAACTGCCCAGTGAGTAGTAACCACTAGATAAAGCAGAGACGAGTGTAACACAATACAAACATGAGACATAGACTAAGAAAGCTGGAAGGTGAGCTATTAGGGTCAGGAATACTGCTCACCAGGACCTCGCTGGAGGAAGAGGCGGTGATGTTACATCAGTAATAATACAACCTTTTTGGTTCCCTTGAAAAGAGTTTCCTCACAGCCAATGTTCATTTTTTGCAGATGACTGTACCAAGAGCTCAGAGGAACCATATGATATCAGAATCTGAGCAGAGAACCTTTATGACGAGATACAATCCGAAGAGCAGGACAACATCCCAGATGAATCCTCAGACATTCCACAGGACCAATCCATCGCCTGATCTGATTAAATTGGTTTCCATCTACAGAATCATCATGACTGCAAAGAACTTATCATAAGTCATACAGGGAAACTGCTATTTATATGTTTCAGGAATGTGGAAAGGTTTTTACCACAAATCAATCTTGCTAGCATCAGAGAATCATCACGGGGAAAGCCTTTGCATTTCAGAATGTGGGAATGTTTTTAACCATGGAGAAATCTCTGTTTAGCCACAGAGCATTCACACAGGGAGAACCGTATTCATGTTCGAATGTGGGAAATGTTTTAGCCAAAAATCAGATCTTACCAAACATCAGAGAATTCACACAGGGGAAAAGCCATTTTCATGTTCAGCAATGTGGAAAGTTTAACTCGAACACATTTGTAGACATCAGAGAACTCACACCGGATGAGAAACCATTTTCATGTTCAAAGTGGAAAATGTTTTCCCATTGAAAATTCTTGTTTATTCCATCAAAAGTCACACAAGGGAAGAAGCCATTTTCATGTCACAATGTGGAATGTTGTACCCAGAAATCATATCTTGTGAACATCTGAGAAGTCACACAGGGAGAGAAACCATTTTCATGTTCAGAATGTGGTAAATGTTTTTCCTGCATTGAATAGTCTTGTATGCACATCAGAGAACTCACACAGGGGAGAGCCATTTTCATGCACAGAATGTGGGAAATTTTTGCCCAGAAACACAGTCTTGCTATACATCTGAGAAGTCACACAGGGAGAAGCCATTTTCATGTTTAGATTGCGGAAATGTTTTTTCCGAAACCCGGATCTTTGTTTACCATCAAACGCCGCCCACAAGGTAAAGCAAATCAACGTTATAATCGGGGAAATGTTTTGGGAGCAGATTGCAGATGTTTTAGCCTTAGTTGTGTACGTACTAAGAGGAACACGTTAAAAACGTGAGATTCCAAGTCATATCTACTATTTAATTTTAAGATCTAGAACTTGTTTACTAGTTACCAGACATTTACTTATAAATATAATTGTCACTGCCCAATCTTTAAAGAATGATAATATGATGAAACAGACAGCTTGGTCTCTCTTTATAGGGCTGAAGAAATCAGAAATAACTTCATTATACACCTTATCATAGAGATGACTTGGCCCTGACAGTGTTTTCTGATGTAGTGCTGAGCTTTTCCACATTTCCTGCTGAGGCATCTCAGGATTGAAGCAGTGCAAAAGTGACACTACTGGAGCACAGGCTGCCAAAAATGCGTTTGTCCTGTAGTCTGAGGATGATAGAATAAAAGAATTCAACTTCAATCTAACAGCCTTAAAGAGCGCTATTAGCTGGAACGAGCCTTCCCCTTTCCCTTTTTGACAGGATAGCGGCGCTAAAAATGACTATCCTGCCTAAGCTGCTTTATCTTTTCAGCGTTACCATTCGGTGTCACTGGCCGCTATTACATTTTATATGGTGGAGAAGAACACATGATCTCTAGACTGTTTTGGATCTCTCACAAATCCAAGGGGGGGTTTATCGTTGCCGGATATAACCAGGTATTACTGGGCGACACCTGGGCGTATTCCAGCATGGTCCACCCTGTGGCATTTTCTAAATGGATAGATAGAAAAATTGTGGTTGGACCCCTTTTCACCCTAACTCCTATTCGTCCTAAAGAGGCACCCGCGTTCCCAGCTCTCAGCTAGTGCCCTATTTCTTTCACGATAAATTATGGAGGGCCTGTTTTGAACAGGTTTCCACTGGTATCTCGTGTTTCTCCTTGCGTCTTTTCTTACACACTCCCTCTATGCAGCAGGCAGGAAATCAAAACCCTGCATGAGAAGGAGATTATTCAGGATTGGCAGACATTGTAGACTACCAGAAAGAAGATCTTGCCTTTGATGCCCTTACAGGACGAAATTTCACCTCGCGCCCATCCAATCCCTATTACATACGCATTAGACACTTACTGCATCTTTGGATAGTACCAGACATCTCAGTACCCACCATGCATACCCACACCTCCTAGCCTTATATCGATATCTCAATTACTATTGCACCTGAACTCAGAAGAACCTATCGCACACACATACATGGCCAATGGGAGGGCATAGATGGGGGACCTATATCACAGAACATGGCACTGATTTGGCAAAGGGCGCTAAAACCTCCTTATGAACCAGTACAAGCTAATGTTGCGTAATCATACTCCATCTTCGCTTCATAGATTATTCCGACATCCGGACATTGCTGGCGATGTGGCTCAGTTGGGGGACTCTTCAACACATGTTTACTGCCCATTCATACACCTTTTTGCAGGTAGACAAGATTCCCTCCAGGCGTGGTAGCGGTGGATATTCCACATCTCTCTTTATTTTTACCTGTTGAGTCTCCCCTCAGCCATGGCCAAACAGCTACAAACGAGTTTACACACTACTCACGGCTGCGAGTTGTTTGATAGCGCAATTCTGGAAAGGAAGCCCCTCCCTCTCGAATGGACCTACTCTCCAGGGTAGGGAAACTCGCAGTAAGGATCCCTGAAAAAACTGCCTCCCTGCAAAATAATCGCATGTCAATGTTTGATAAAACATTGTACCATGGGTCTCTTCTGGGTAAAAAGCGGGGGCGCGAGAGGAAGTGATATGGATACCCCCCCTTTGTTTCTCCAAAAGCCCTGGCCTGGCTACCCCTCGTTGGAACGATACGACGACTGGTCACAGCTACTCTTATGACATTTCTTGGCAGAGCTCCGGGCCGTGTGTTAAGAACCTGCACACAACCTCCCCGGCTGAGACACACTGTTTGAATTGCGCCAGGGAACTCGGATTGACATGCGTTTCGTATGAGAGCGTGCTGAAGCGTTAATGCCTTAAGCAACCCCAAGCCGACGCCCACGACGCCTTCCCGCCTGGCTCCGGTTTTCAACGCCCGCTCCCCTCCCGGGTCCGTACATCTGCAGGAGTCTATAAGTGGACGGAGCCGACTGCTCTTGCCCAGGATGCATATCAGAAGACGTCCGGGAAACTTCCTTGGGTCTTGCCCTATCCGTCCCAGCGGTCTGGGTTCTGAGAAGTTCCCCTAGGTGTAAGCAAAGCTTCTGCACACCTCATTATGTCTTGGATGCCGCTCTGTCTCCTGGCATCGCTCCCTGTGGTTGCACTCGAAAGCCCTTGTCACTCCTCCTCCTCTTCAGTGGCCACATCCTCTCTGACCGGTCCCATTACTGCGCACCACAGCCTTTGTCCTTGCAAAAGTTGAATGCACAAGGAGAGACTGTCTTTTTATTGCTGCCATGGTCCACACTCCCTCCATCGTGTTGGGTCTACGAGGTTGCAGCTCCTGGAACCCGTTCTTAATTGGAAAGACGGGGAAATCCTTCAGTGGGGTCCTGATTTGCCATCTTGGCTGTGTGGAATACCTCTCCATGACCATCTTGTTTCTTCTGTACTCTCAAGCGCCTGGGGTCTTCCCGCTTGCTATAGGACTTTTTTTTAATAGGCTTCTCTGAAGACGCAGGCCGAGATGTTGCCGCCTCAACGCCCTATGACGTTCTGTGGATTTCGGCTTCCAGATACTGTCCCCTCACGGGCCGTGTTAAACAACTCTCATACCGAGAAACCTCAGCCTGGTTGGACTATATCAAGTAACCCGCAGAGGGGATTCATACGTAAGTCCTCTTCTCCGGCTGTCAGGCTTTTTCTTTGTGACCAAAAAGGACAGGCACTACCGTCCCATGCTGTGACTACCGCAGTCTTAAAAAGGTCCCACAGTTAGAACTGCAATCCGTTTGCCCATTGATTCAGAGCTGTTTGACCGTCTTCATGGAGCCAGTCTTCTCCAAATTGGGATCTTCTGGGGCCTATCAACCCATTCATATCCACCAGGGAGACAAGTTGGAAGACTACTTTTAATACCCATGGACACTTCGAGTACCTGTGTATGCCATTTGGACCTAAGCACCCTGCTGTCTTTCCAGGAATTGGTGAATGACTCTCTAGAGACTTTGCTTATATGCTTTGTAGTGGTCTACTTTGGACGACATTCCGTATCTCCCGTCGAGCTTGGAACCCGACATACAGCAGTCCTCATTGGTTAAGAGCCATTGCCATTTTTACGCCAAACCTTTGAGAAGTTGCCAATTCACATCACGAGTCTTCCATTTCCTGCTATATAATCCCGACAGAGGGTCTCTCGCGACTCGATCCTGCCAAGCTATCTGCTATCTTCAGTGGCCTGCCTGTGACTAAACTGCACTATCAGCGTTTCTGGGCTTCCTTTGAATTACTCTGTGGCAGCTTTCATTCACACTTCTCCTCTCTTGGTGTCTCCTATTGTGCGCTTCACGAAGAAATGGTGCCAACACCCCGTCTCTTGCCTTCGCCACTGAGATGGACTTAAAGACTTAGTCTAAGTTTGCTTCACTCCAGTTCTTTTATGTAACCAACACGGGAGGCCTTTCCATCTGGAATGGACTCTCCAGAAGTTCCTAAAGGTCGAACCCTCACCTGTGGATTTTTTTTTCCAAGACCGTCTCCTCCGCAGAGAGGATTAATTCTAGAGGAGATCTAGAACTGCTGGAGATTAAGCCGCCTAGAAAACGGGCGTTTGCCTCTGAATGGAGCTCGGTTTCTGGTCAGATTTACATAGACCACAAGATGCCTCTTCATCCCAGACTGCCTGCAGCGACTCGATCCACGTCAAGCTCGCTGGTCACTCTGCTCTAAAATTATCTTTAAACCGTTTTCCATTTTCATCATTCATTTCCGTCCGGCTGAGAAGAACATCACGGTGACAACCCTCTCTCTCTCGACAAGCCTCGGATGTCATTGGGGAAGAACTTGGCTCCACGTATGTCCATCCCCTGAACGACTGGTACCAGCCGGCCTGTGGATCTTCACACTCCCTCCCTTTATACCTATGTACTGACCTGCTTTTCCAGAGAAAGATTCTGACTTGGGGACATTGCTCACGCGTGGCTTGGGCTTCTGGGGTGGCACGCTCTAATCGTCCCCTTTCCCAATTCTAAACTGGTGGCCATACTGGCCAAGGAGTGTTCGGGACTTGTGGGTCCTGTTTTCCTGTGCGCCAGAATAATCCGCACGTCTTTAAGCCTGCTGGTCTTTCTTCGTGCCATTGCCCGTACACCAGCTTCCCGTGACTCATGTGGCCCAGTGACTTCATCACGGATATGCCGCCTTCATCAGGCAATAACTGTCCATCTGGGTGGTACTGACCATTTTTTCGAAGATGATCCCATTTGTTCCGCTGGCCAGGTTTGCCATCTGGTCTCTCCTCGTCTTGCCAGCCAGTTTCCTCGATCACATCCAACTTCCGATTCCATGGCCTTCTCCAGCAACCGATCTCTGTCTGTGGGGTTCAGTCGGTCTCTATTCTTCTGGCGTTCTCTCTGCAACCCGAACTTCAGTGAAATTGGCTTCTTTTCTCCGCCTATCATCTCCCCGTCTAATGGCAGATGAAGAGTCATCTCTCCACCTGGCCGCTATCTCACACCAATTTGTTTCTGCGTCAGGACGAAACAAAAAACTCTTGGAGCTCTGCATCCGAGGGCTCGCCCCACGTTCTGCCCTCCCTCTGCCTGTGTGGCATATGATGTTCGCTCCTGGTTAGGAATTTGTAAAATGGACCTGAAGACCATCGGGGAGCCTTTCTTCTATTCAGGTTGGACGAACCAAGTTTCCAGGCCGATAAAAGATGCGGCCTCCTCCTGTCTTCCCTCCTGGTGACAAAGTCTGGTTCGTCCTCAATAGTCCGCTTAAGACCCTGGCGAAAAGTTTTGTCCTCGTTTCCTGGGTCCCTTCGACGTGCAGTCGCATCAATCCGTGTCCTACAAGCTTCAACCTTCCGCCCACCAGCGCACTCCAAACTCCTTCTATGCCTCCCTGCTATCCTGTCACAACTGAACCGCTTTAATAACCCGACCAATGTCTCCTCCCTGCGCCGTGACCGACCTCCTCTGACATCTAATGAGGTAAAGGAGATGCCTTGAATGAAAGATGTTGAGTGCTAAGCAGTTCTTCTTGGGTGCTGAAAGGGGTTTCGGTGCTGGAAGAGATATCTTTGGGAGCCCAAGACAATATCTGAACAGGACCCTCCTGCAGGAGATTCCTCCCACCCAGGAAGAGGGCGATGCCAAAGGGTGGTTACTGTCTCACGTTGTGGTGCTGCGACCCATATCACAGTCACAGACCACCCAGGCCCTCTCTCATCGCTCCTGACTCCTAGAGGTGCGCGCCGCTTTCAAAAGATTTAAAAGGTCCGTCACGCTGCTTACTTGGCGCGCTGCCACGTGTCATGTAATTTATATTAAGCCTGCCTCGTACTGAAACCCTGGACCCGCCTGCTGTCGTCTTTGTGCTTTCGCCATTGAGAAAGTTCCTTGCGACATTCCTGAGTATTCCTGCATTCCAGTGTGTTCTCCTGTGTTACCAGAGTTCCTCCGTTTGCTCTGTGTTCTGCGTTCCTGTGGTGCCTATTCCGCATTCCCATCTGGCCCTGGGCCTCCCGTTACGGACCCCCGATTGACTTTGACCTGCTCTCTGCCGCCTGCCCGAACTGTGTCTGACCCGACCATGGAGACTATCTTCGTTAAGGTACCACCTCGACCTAGTCGCAACCTGGTTGAACAACCTGTGGTACCATCCACGCAAGACATCTCGCTTTCGGCGGGCTCTGGTGAACACCGTGGCACCCTTAGATCCTCACAACCCGAGTGTCGCGCTAGTACCACCAACCTCCCGTGTGTGTCGTGGATCCACTTAATCCGAATCCTGACATCTAAGCGACAAGCAACAGTTATCCTCCTCCCCTCAAGAGGAAAGTGGAACAGAGGGCAATCAAATCTACCGTCAAGCATCTGTAGATACATAACCAGCCAATTAGGTATATCAGTTAAGTGTTGTTTAACAGTGTTTTCATAACCTTGCATATTATGTGTCTGAGAAGCATATATATGAACCACAAAAAAACGGAACAATACAAGAAAACATATACTATAAGAGAAGGGGGGGCAATGGAAGAGAGGGGACTGGTATAAGAAACAAGACCCTAGAATTGAAGTGTATTTAGTATAATTATTGCTCGATTGAGTGGAAGAGTCACTAGCTCAAAGTGACAGTGTTTGACTTCAGGGGTCGGGAACAATGCAATCCACGGACCCCAAGTCCTGGATTGTTTTACTAACATAGCATGTTTGAATGCGTACTCCTTCCTCATTCTTGGAGTGATCATATTTCTCTGGGATGTCCCTAGTTTCCTATACCTGGGGATCAGGATAACACCGCAATTAAGATGAAGCCACTGAGAGAGGCAAATCTGACTGAAGGTATTGAGCGGGATATTATGATAAAAGCACGGGTGGCGGGTTCCAAGTTTCGTAGCTTAATATTCAGTGACTTTTATGAATCAATCTTAAGGTCTAGACGCAGTTGCTTTGTGTGGGGACCCTCCCACCACATAATCGGCATCGGCCGTGGACGGTTTGACAGATTACTGGGGATGGGCGGTGGAACCAGCGTCATGGTCCCATTGGGACTAATGACAAAGATAAGAGGTAGGTGTTCCTTAAAAAGTATTTCAAGGAGATGTAGGTATAAGCTCAGTGCAAGGACCTCAAGGTATTTTCTCTCGAATACTACCTGTCCACGTGCCCACCATAAAGCAGCGAGATCAGGAGGGTCAAATAAGTGGCTCCAAAGTTGTGTACAGAAGGATGGCTTGGGTTCATGGAAGAACTGGCCTGACTTTTCTGACGGCTACAGGCTCTACAGTAGGGTGGGCTGCCCTCAAGTGGGAGGTGTGAAGCTGTTTTGGGGAAAAAATGGCTAGAGTTGAGGAGTGTTAAACTAGGCCCTGGTGATGCAACTACAACTTGTTGCAGGGCAAATAGACGTGGCGATAGAGACTGGGAAGGTCATACGTCCTGGGGGTGAGGAAGGGGCTGGAGTTTGAGATTGGGAATAAGAACAAAGGAAGAATAGGGTATGGAAAACCATATAAGTCAGGTCACACAAAGGCCAAAGAACCTCACACACAAAAATGAGAGGAACGTGAACTCCTTGTATGTTGGAGCGGAAATTGATATAGTGGTATCAGCGACGACATGGCTGGACGTAGCTATGACTGGGCTGTTACTTAGAGGTATAGTTTGTTAGAAAGGGATCTTTAAATAAAAAAAGGAGAGTCCCGTCCTGTGGAGATGAACATCGGTGAATGCAAATGCAATTGGAGTTCCTGTGTGGTGGATAAGAGGTGAGGAAAAAGAATAATAATTGTTTACTAACTGGGTTTGTTATAAGGCTCCATAATATAATGTAGGCAGCAGAGGAAATGCTGACAATGCAAATGGATGCGGCCTTCAAAGCATCGGTAGTACTTATAGGGGGACTTTAATTACCCAGATATTGACTGGGGGGCATAACACTGCAGGTCCTTCAAGGCAGCAAGTGTTCTTGTCTACACAAAAGACAATTTTGTTGCAACAATCTGTCGCAACTATCCGGAGCACAAGGGGGGGCAACTGCTGGACCTTAATCCTTACCAACTGACCTGATAGAGTATCAACCTACAGGCTTGGGGGAAACCGGTATTGGATCATAATATCATTTGATTGTATACGCTTTACTAGAGCTTTAGGGTAAGGGGCAACCACAACTCTAAACTTGCAGGAGGCAAATTTTCAGCAACTAAGGGATACCTTACAGGCTAGACCTGTGCAGAGTGGACCAGTCGTCCTGTTAGGTGGAGATAGCAGCAGCCCAGTGTCTGATTAACCCTCTCAACTTGCCCATTGGACTGTGGAGGGTATGCAGAGGAGAAGTCCAGCATCACTTTGAAGTTGACCGCACAGGGATTGCCAGAAATGGGAAACAAACTGGACCCCATGGTCTGAGACAATGTGCAGGAAGTCCATGAAGCCGGAAGATATGGAGGAAGGAACAGGCTAGCAAGACGAGGAGACGAAGGTAGACCAGGCAGAGGAATGAAGTGGGACACCTTAGAAAACCGATCTCTTACCACCCAAATGATTGTATTACTGGAAGAAGATTGGAGATCCATAATAAAGTCCATGGCTATGTGAGTCTGGGTATCGGCAACAGCAGGAGCAGACCTGTTGGCTTGAGAAGTGACAAAGTGCAGGAACTCGTAAAATCTCAAACGTCCTTGACCAGTTCTTGCCACCAGTATGAGAGCGACAGATCTCTTCACACCAGGGTGCCCAGCAACACTAGAGCAATGTCCCCAAGTTAATATCCTCCTCCGTAGAGCGGATCGGACATAGGTCTTGCCGGGAGGAAGCTTCCATAGGTCCATAGGAGTGACAACAAACAACGTTCAGGAGGAACAATGTGTCTAGGAACGGGTTCTTCCGCCATTACGTCAGTGGCACGGGAGAGGGCATCGGCCCTAACATTCCTCTCTGCAGGATGGAAATGTATCAAAAAATTGAAATGGGAGAAGAAGAGGGACTAGCGAGCCTGTCGTGGATTGAGACGCTAAGCAGTCTGGAGGTACAGGAGGTTTTTGTGATCAGAATAGATACTGACTGCATGAAGAGCTCCCTCCAGAAGATAATTACACTCTTCCAAAGCAAGTTTTATGGCCAGAAGCTCCCGATCACCAATAAAGTAGTTCCTCTCTGCAGATCTTAGAGAAGAAGCCGCACGTGAGGGTTCGACCTTTCGGCCCTTTCTGGGTGAGAACAGCTCCAGCACCAACCGAGGAGGCGCCAACCTTGAGCAGGAACTGTTTCTCAGTATCGGGCTGGTTGAGAACAGGAGCAGATGCAAAGGCAGAGTTCAGCTTGGAGAAAGCTTCTTCGGCCGCTGGAGGCCACAGCTTAGGCATTTCTCTTCGTCAGTACCCCAATGGGAGACATGAGGGAGGAGAAATGTGGAATGAACTGGCGATAGTAATTGGCGAAGCCCAGGAATCTCTAGATAGCACAAAGTCCTACTGGGCAAGGCCACTGAAGTACCGCAGATAACTTGATAGGAACCATCTGTAGTCCTTTGTCAGAGATGAGGTAACCGAGGAATGGAAGACTCTTCTGATGAAACTGACACTTCTCGAGTTTGGCCCTTAGGCGCCTGAGAACTTGTCGTACCTGAATCTGATGGGACTCGAGGTCTGCAGAGAACACCAGGATATCGTTCAGGTAGACCACAACACAGTATATAGCAAATCTCTGAAAATGCT
>WNYA01000013.1:714957-966942 GCA_019512145.1 Engystomops pustulosus
TTGTTTGATGAACTCCTAAATATATCTGGTGCGTTAGAGTAACACCGGCGTGACGAGATACTGAAGTGCCCATTAGGATATTGAATGAGGCCTTCCACTTGTCGCCTTCGCAGATATGGATGAGGTTATATGCCCACGTTGGTCTAGTTTGGTAAAGACCTTGGCTCCTGATGAGCGTCCAAATTTCTGTGAGCAAAAGCATGGTAGTGACTCTTCACTGTAATTTTGTTAAGGCCACAATATCTATTCATGGACGGAGTTGGGCCCTCCTTTTTGGCCCAAAGAACCCTGCATCGGCAGGAAAAGGACTTGCGCATAACCCCTCTTGCAGTCCTCCTTTAACAAAACGGTCTTAGCAGAAGATGCCTGGGCTGGTTCCTTACAGACGGCCCGAATTCCGTGAGGAGGCGGTAATGTGGGGGCAATGATCGGGGTCGTTCCTATCCAGAGAGGCTGGCCCCATGCCAGGGTTTCCCAGAGAGTAAACTGACCACAAATGCCACCTTAAACACTCTCGTGGGGAACTGCAGAGGCTTCAGCTCAATGTTGCATGAGCACTGCGTAATGAGCCCCTGCTTGACCTCGGCGTCTCTGTCATATTTGGACTGCATGGGGTTCAGTAGAAAGCTAGTAGCTGCTGTAACAGATGGTGCTGTAGGAACAGGATGCTGCTGGGTGATCGAACTGCTTGCATGTATGGCGGTGAGATGGGAAAGTTTGCTTGTCCTGCAACGGCAATCTGCTTGGGACTCTGAGCACGATGGTAGAGAGTTCAACCAGTTCTGGCAGGGGAACCTTGACTGATCCTGCCAGACACCTGGGAGCAGGATCTAAATGACATCTGGTTTTCACCAGAACCCGCCCAAAAGCGTGTTTATCTTGCTGTAGCGGGATACCACCAGTCCTTCACAGGCGCGACTTGCTAGCGTGGCAGCCAGGCGAGTACAGATTCCAAGTTGTTGTCAGCCAAGGTCAGGACCAGGCAGTACAGGATTGGAGTGGTGAAGTAGCGGGTCAGACAGGGGCAAGAATCAATGTCAGAACATCGCAGAGTTCACACAGGTATGCACAGACAGTCAGGGAATCTCATGGTAAAGGGGGGCAAAAAGAGCATAAGGAAGAGGTTTGCCTATTTCTAGATCAGATGTGCCAGCGCCAATAGTGGTGTACTGGCCCTTTAAATTTCAGACGGCCGGCACATGAGCTGTAGGAGGGCGGTGCGCGCTGCAGTGAGAATAACGTCGCTGGAGCCGGCGAGGTAAGTGTACCTGCTGGCTGCGGCGTGGGGGGCACAGGGATGGCATTATGGCGCGCCTGCAACCTGGAACATGGGTCGCAGGCGCACCCGTGACATTTGCCTTTGGCGCTCCAAAGACTGAAGTTTTTCTTCTTTATTCTTATTTTTGTTTTGAAATTAAACCTTATGAAAAAAAGGCTTGGTTTTTATTCACACCAGTTAGGGAGGGCAACTGCTATAATAAGTTTTGGATGTTTCCCTTTATAGATCTTTGGAGACAATCCCTAATAAAATTCTTAGGCCTCGCTCAAGACATTTGTAAAGGGGTATAAAGGGTCAAAGATCATCTGCCTTGAGTGAGGAAGATTTAAATAGTGTCTAAGTTGCGGGTTAAAAAACCCCTTCTTCATTGTCTGGTGACTTTTCCAATTTTTCACCCTTTTTTTGTATCAGGGAGAAGATGTGAAGAATATTAGCTGCTCCAGAGACATATTTTGAGGGCGATATGCGACGTAAGGAGGAGATCCTACAGTAACTGCCCAGTGATAGTAACCACTAGATAAAGCAAGGACAGTGATAACACAATACGAACATGGAGACCTAGGGGATATTATCAGACCTCTGCGCACCGCCAGTGGCGCAGAGCCCTGAAATAATCGCAAATGCTAGCTTATTCTAGCTTTTGCGATTATTTTCCCAATCCGCCACCTTGACGCCTGGGGCGTGAAGGGGGGGGGGGCGCGGCGGCCGATCGGGCTCGTCTGGACTGAGAGGGCCGTTGGGGGCTTACTGTCCCCACTTCTGCGCACTCCTGCTGACGTATGAAAAGTCGCTTGTGTTTGCGTTTTCTCCTACGCCAGCCCTGCCTGGCGTAGGATAAACGCTGCACGACTGTGGCCCGATATATCAAGAGGCAGAAGCCTCTTCATGTGTCGGGCTGCGAATTTGTAGCGGCGGGCCTATCATACACTGGCGCACGAGCACCAGCGTATGATAAATATCCCCCATAGACTATAAGAAAGCGGTAAGTGGGAGCTATGAGGTCAGGAATACTGCTCACCAGGACCTCGGAGGAAGAGGCGGTGATGTTACTCCATTAATAATACCAAACCTTTTGGTGCACTGGAAACAGTTTTCTCCCGCCAATGTTCATTTCTTGCATATACTGTACAAAGAGCTCAGGAACATATGATATCAGAATCTGAAGCAGAGGAACCTTATATGACAGAAGACTCACATCCGAAGAGCAGGACACCATCCCGATTGAATCCTCAGACCTTCCACAGGACCAATCCATCGCTGATCCTATTAATTGGATATAATCTACAGATCATCAGGAACGCAAAGCACATTATCATAAGTCATACAGACGGAACTGCTATTTATATGTTCATAATGCGGAAAAGTTATACGGGAAAAATAATCTTTTAAGACATCAAAGAATTCGCACGGGGGAGAAGCCATTTTTCATGTTCTAATGGTGGAAAAAAAAAATCAGTTTCAGAAATCAGATGTTGCTAGACATCAGAACATTCACACAGGGAAACCGTCTTCATGTTCTGAGCAAACTGCTATAGTAATTTTTTTGGATGTTTCCCTTTATTAGATCTGGTGGAGCAATCCCTAGTAAAATTCTTAGGCCTCTCAAGACATTTAGTAAAGGGTTACAAACCGGGTCAAAGTTTCCATTTTCCCCGAGTGGAGGACAGATTTTATAGTGTCAAGTTGGGGGTTAAAAAGAACCTTCTTCTTGTCGGTGACTTTTCCAATTTTTCACCCTTTTTTTGTATCAGGGTGAAGATGTGAAGAATAATCCCTTTTCCAGAGACATATGGAGGGACGATGAGCGATGTAAGGAGGAGATTCCTACAGTAACTGCCCAGTGAGTAGTAACCACTAGATAAAGCAGAGACGAGTGTAACACAATACAAACATGAGACATAGACTAAGAAAGCTGGAAGGTGAGCTATGATGGGTCAGGAATACTGCTCACCAGGACCTCGCTGGAGGAAGAGGCGGTGATGTTACATCAGTAATAATACAACCTTTTTGGTTCCCTTGAAAAGAGTTTCCTCACAGCCAATGTTCATTTTTTGCAGATGACTGTACCAAGAGCTCAGAGGAACCATATGATATCAGAATCTTGAGCAGAGAACCTTCTATGACGAGATACAATCCGAGAGCAGGACACATCCCAGATGAATCCTCAGACATTCCACAGGACCAATCCATCTCGCCTGATCCTGTTAAATTGGTTCCATCTACAGAATCATCATGACTGCAAAGAACTTATCATAAGTCATACAGGGAAACTGCTATTTATATTTTACAATGTGGAAAGGTTTTTACCACAAAATCACATCTTTGCTAGCCCATCAGAGAATCACACGGGGAAAAGCCTTTTCATTTACAGAATGTGGGAAGTTTTCTAACCATGAGAAATCTTGTTTAGCCATCAGAGCATTCACACAGGGAGAAGCCGTATTCATGTTCAGAATGTGGGAAATGTTTTAGCCAAAATCAGATCTTACCAAACATCAGAGAATTCACACAGGGGAAAAGTCCATTTTCATGTTCAGCATGTGGAAAATGTTTTCAAGCTCCGAATCACATCTTGCCAACATCAGAGAACTCACACCCAGGAGAGAAACCATTTTCATGTTCAAATGTGGAAAATGTTTTCCTACATTGAAAATTCTTGTTTATTCCATCAATAAGTCACACAAGGGAAGAAGCCATTTTCATGCACAAATGTGGAATGTTTACCCAGAAATCATATCTTGTTAGACATCTGAGAAGTCACACAGGGGAGAAACCATTTTCATGTTCAGAATGTGGAAAGTTTTTTCCTGCATTGAAATCTTGTATGCACATCAGAGAACCACACAGGGGAGAGCCATTTCATGCACAGAATGTGGGAAAGTTTTTGCCCAGAAACCACATCTTGCTAGACATCTGAGAAGTCACACAGGGAGAAGCCATTTTCATGTTTTAGATTGCGGAAATGTTTTTTCCGAAACCGGATCTTTGTTTACCATCAAACGCGCCCACAGAGGTAAGCAAATCAACGTTTAAATCGGGGAAATGTTTGGGTAGCGGATTGCAGATGTTTTAGCCTTAGATTGTGTGACGTACTAAGAGGAACCGTTAAAAACGGAAGATTCCAAGTCATATCTATATTTAATTTTAAGATCTAAGAACTTGTTTACTAGTTACCAAACATTTACTTATAAATATAATTGTCACTGCCCAATCTTTAAAGAATGATAAATGATGAAACAGACAGCTTGGTCTCTCTTATAGGGCTGAAGAAATCAGAAATAACTTCATTATACACCTTACTCATAGGGATGGACTTGGCCCTACAGTGTTTTCTGATGTAGTGCTGAGCTTTTCCACATTTCCTGCTGAGGCATCTCAGGATTGAAGCAGTGCAAAAGTGACACTACATGGAGCACAGGCTGCCAAAAATGCAGTTTGTCCTGTAGTCTGAGGATGATAGAATAAAAGAATTCAACTTCAATCTAACAGCTTAAAGAGCGCTATAGCTGGAACAGCCTTCCCCTTTCCCTTTTTGGCAGGATACGGCGCTAAAAATGACTATCCTGCCTAAGCTGCTTTATCTTTTCGAACGTTACCATTCGGTGTCACTGAGCCGCTATTACATTTTATATGGTGGAGAAGAACACATGATCTCTAGACTGTTTTGGATCTCTCACAAATCCAAGGGGGGGTTTATCGGTGCCGGATATAACCAGGTATTACTGGGCGACACACTGCGGCGTATTCCGGCATGGTCCACCCTGTGGCATTTTCTAAATGGATGGAGATAGAAAAATTGTGGTTGGACCCTTTTCACCCTACTCCTATCTCGTCCTAAAGAGGCACCCGCGTTCCCGAGCTCTCAGCTATGCCCTATTTCTTCACGATAAAATTATGGAGGGCCTGTTTGAACAGGTTTCCACTGGTTCTCCGTGTTTCTCCTTGCGTCTTTTCTTACACACTCCCTCTATGCAGCAGGCAGGAAATCAAAACCCTGTCATGAGAAGGAATTATTCCGGATTGCAGACATTGTAGACTACCAAGAAAGAAGATCTTGCTCTTTGAGCCCTTACAGGACAAACTTTCACCTCGCGCCCAAGTCCAATCCCTATTACATACGCATTAGTACACTTACTGCAGTCTTTGGATAGTACCAGACATTCTCAGTACCACCATGCTACCCACCACCTCCTGCCTTATATCGAAATCTCAATATACTATTGCACCTGAACTCAGATGAACCTATCGCACACACATACATGGCCAATGGGAGGGCATAGTGGGGACCTATATCACAAGAACAGATGGCACTGATTTGGCAAAGGGCGCTAAAACCTCCTTATGAAACCAGTACAGCTAATGTTGCGGTATCATACTCCATCTTCGCCTTCATAGATTATTCCGGACACTCCGGACATTTGCTGGCGATGTGGCTCAGTTGGGGGACTCTTCAACACATGTTTATGCCCATTCATACACCTTTTTGCAGGTAGACAAAGACTCTCCTCCAGGCGTGGTAGCGGTGGATATTCCACACTCTCCTTTATTTTATACCTGTTGAAGTCTCCCCTCACCATGGTCAAACGCTACTAAACTGAGTTTACACCTACTCACGGCTGCGAGTTGTTTGATAGCGCAATTCTGGAAAGGAAGCCCCTCCCTCTCGAATGGACCTACTCTCCAGGGTAAGGGAAACTCGCAGTAAGGAATCCCTGAAAAAACCCCTGCCCCCTGCAAAAAATAATCGCATGTCAATGTTTGATAAAACATGTGTCAGCCATGGCCTTCTGGTAAAAAGCGGGGGCGCGAGAGGGAGAGTGATATGGATACCCCCCTTTGTTTTCTCCACAAGCCCTGGCCTGGGCTACCCCTCGTTTGACGACATAGACACCTGGTCACAGCTACTCTTATGACATTTCTGGCAGAGCTCCGGGCCGTGTTTAAAGAACCTGCAAAACCTCCCCGGCTGAACACACTGTTTAATTGCGCCAGGGGAACTCGGATTGACATGCGGTTTCGTTGAAGCGTGCTGAAGCGTTAATGCCTTAAGCAACCCCAAGCCACAGCCCACGACGCCTTCCCCGCCTGGCTCCGTTTTCAAGCCACGCTCCCCTCCCGGGTCCGTACCATCTGCAGAGTCTATAAGTGGCGGAGCCAGACTCTCTTCCCAGATGCATATAGAAGACTCTCGGGAAACTTCCTTGGGTCTTGGCCCTATCCGGTCCCAGCGTCTGGGTTTGTAGAAGTTCCCCTAGGTGTAAGCAAAGCTTCTGCACACCTCATTATGTCCTTGATGCCGCTCTGGTCTCCTGGCATCGCTCCCTGTGGTTTGCCCCTCGATAAGCCCTTGGTCACTTCTCTACTCTTCATGGCCACATCCTCTCTGACCTGGTCCCATTACTGCACACAAGCCTTTGTCCTTGCAAAGGGTGTGAATGCACAAAGAGAGACTGTTTTTTATTGCATGCCATGGTCCACCACGTCCACTCCATCGTGTTTGGGTCTACGATGTTGCAGCTCCCTGAACCCGTTCTTAAGTGAAAGACGGGGAAATCCTTCAGTGGGGTCCTGATTGCCATCTTGCTGTGTGGAGATACCTCATCCGTGCCATCTTTGTTTCTTCTGTACTCTAAGCAGCCTGGAGGGTCTTCCCGCTTGCTATAGTGACTTGTTTTTAATAAGGCGTCTCTAAGAAGCAGGCCGAATGGTTGCCGCCTCAACGCCCTATGACGTTCTGTGGATTTGGCTTGCCAATACTCGTCCGCTCACGGGCCGTGTTTAAACAACTCTCATACCGAGAAAACCTCGCCATGTTGGACTATATCAAGTAAACCCGCAGAGGGGATTCATACGTAAGTCCTGCTTCTCCGGCTGTCAGGCTTTTTCTTGTGACCAAAAAGGACGGCACTACCGTCCCTGCTTGACTACCGCAGTCTTAAACAAGTCCACAGTTAGAACTGCTGAATCCGTTTGCCATTGATTACGAGCTGTTGACCGTCTTCATGAGCCAGATCTTCTCCAAGTTGGGATTGTCGTGGGGCCTATCAACCTGCATTCATATCCACCAGGGAGACAGTTGGAAGACTACTTTTAATACCCGGATGGACACTTCGAGTACCTGTGTATGCCATTTGGACCTAAGCACACCTGCTGTCTTTCCAGGAATTGGTGAATGACTCTCATAGAGACTTTGCTTATTATCTTTGTATGGCTTTTGGGACGACATTCCGTATTCTCTGCCTCCCCGATCTTGAAACCGACATCAGCAATCCTCATGGTTAAAGAGCCAATTGCCATTTTTACGCCAAACCTTGAGAAGTTGCCAGATTCACATCAGTCGAGTCTTCCATTTCCGCTATATAATCCCGACAGAGGGTCTCTCGGATCATCCTGCCAAGCTATCTGCGTTCTTCAGTGGCCTGTCTGTTGACTAACGCACTATCAGCGTTTCTGGGCTTCCTTTGAATTACTCCTGGGCAGCTTTCATTCCAGCCTTCTCCTCTCTTGGTGTCTCCTATTGGCGCTCACGCAGAAATGTGCCAACCCCCCGTCTCTTGCCTTCGCCACTGAGATGGACCTTAAAGACTTAGAGTCCTAGTTTGCTTCAGTCCAGTTCTTTTATGTACCAACACGGGAGGCCTTTCCATCTGGAAGTGGATCTCTCCAGAAGTTCCTAAAGGTCGAACCCCACCTGTGGATTTTTTTGTCCAAGACCTTCTCCTCCGCAGAGAGGATTATTCTAGAGAGATCTGAGAACTGCTGGAGATTAAGCCGCCTAGAAACGTGGCGTTCCTCCTGAAGGAGCTCGGTTTCTGGTCAGAATTTACATAGACCACAAGATGCCTCTCTATCCCAACTGCCTGCGCGACTCGACTCCACGTGCAAGCTCGCTGGTCACTCTCTCTAAAATCATCTTCAAAACCGTTTCCATTTTCATCATTCATTTCCGTCCGGCTGAGAAAACATCAACGGTCGACACCCTCTCTCTCGACAAGCCTCGGATGTCCATTGGGGAAGAACTTGCTCCACATATGTCCATCCCCTGAACGACTGGTACCGCCGGCCTGTGGAATCTTCACAACTCCCTCCTGTTAGTACCTATGTACACCTGCTTTACAGAGGAAGATTCTGACTTGGGGACATTGCTCACGTCGTGGCTTGGCTTCCTGGGGTGGGCAGCGCTCTAATCGTCCTGCACTTTCCCAATTTCTAAACTGGTGCCAGATACTGGCCAAGGAGATGTTCGGGATCTTGTGGGTCCTGTTTTCTGTGCGCCAGAATAATCCGTCACGTCTTAACCTGCTGGTCTTCTTCTGCCATTGACCGTACACCACGCTGTCCCGTGACTCATGTGGCCAGTGAGCTTCATCACGGATATGCCGCCTTCATCAGGCAATAACGTCATCTTGGGTGGTTACTGACCATTTTTTCGAAGATATCCCATTGTTCCTCTGCCGGTTTGGCCATCTGGTTCTGCTCCGTCGTCTTGGCCAGCCAGTTTCCTCGACACACTCAAGCTTCCGATTCCATGGCTTCTCCAGCAACCGTCTCTGTCTGTGGGGTTAGTTCGTCTCTTATTCTGTCTGGCGTTCTCTCTGCAACCGCAACTTCAAGTAAATTGGGCCTTCTTTTCTTCCGCCTATCATCTCCCCGTCTAATGGCAGATGAAAGAGTATCTCCCTAACCTGGCCGCTATCTTACACCAATTTGTTTCTGCGCCGTCAGGACGAAACAAAAAACTCCTTGGACTCTGCATCCGATGGCTCGCCCGCACTTCTTCTGCCCTCCTCTGCCTGTGTCATATGATGTTCCCTCCTGGTGTAGGAATTTGGAAAATTGGACCTGAAGACCATCTGGGAGCCTTTCTTTATCACAGGCTTTGACGAACCAAGTTTTCCAGGCCATAAAAATGCGGCCTCCTCCTGTCCTTCCCCTCCTGGGACAAATCTGGTCGTCCTCAAGTAGGTCCGTCTTAAGATGCCCTGGCGAAAAGTTTTGTCCTCGTTTCCTGGGTCCCTTCGAGTGCTGAGTCGCATCAATCCTGTGTCCTACAAGCTTCAACTTCCCCCCCATGCGCACTCCAACTCCTTCTATGCCTCCCTGCTATCCTGGTCACACGTGAACCGCTTTATTACCCGACCAGTTTCTCCTCCTGCGCCGTGACGACCTCCTCTGACATCTAATGAGGTAAAGAGATGCCTTGATATAAAGATTTGAGTGCTAAGCAGTTCTTCTTGGTGCTGGAAAAAGGGGTTCGGTGCTGGAAAGATATCTTTGGGAGCCCAAGACAATATCTTGGACCAGACCCTCCTGCAGGATTCCTCTCCGCCCAGGAAGAGGGCGATGCCAAAGGGGTTACTGTCCACGGTGGTGCTGCGACCCTATCACCGGTCAAGAACACCCAGGCCCTCTCCTCATCTGCTCCTGACTCCTAGAGGTGCGCGCCGGCTTTCAAAGATTTAAAAGGTCCGATCCACGCTGCTTACTTGGCGGCGCTGCCCGCTGTCAGTAATTTATTAAGCCTGCCTCGTACTGAAACCCTGGCCGCCGCCTCCGATCTTTGTGCCTTTCGCCATTGAAAAGTTTCCTTGCGACATTCCTGAGTATTCTCTGCATCCAGTGGTGTTCTCCTGTGTTACCAGAGTTCCTCCGTTTGCTCTGCTTTCTGCGTTCCTGTGGTGCCTATTCCGATTCCATCTGGCCCTTGGGCCTCCCGTACTGGACCCCGTTGAGCTTTGACCTGCTCTCTCGCCGCCTGCCCGATAACTGTGTCGACCCGACCAGGAGACTATCTTCGTTAAGGTACCTCGACGGTAGCGCAACCTGTTGGAAACAACCTTGTGGTACCTCCACAGCAAGACATCTCGCTTTGCGGCGGGCTCTGGTGAACACCAGTGTCACTTAGACTCCGTCCAACAGTGTCGCTAGTACCACCACTCCCGTGTGGTCCTGGATCCACTTAATCCCGAATCTGACATCTGAATGCGCAAGCAACAGTTATCCATCCCCCCAGAGAGGAAAGTGGACAGAGGTGCAATCAAAAGTCTACCGTAAGCACTGTAGATACATAACACCAATTAAGGTATATCCATTAAGTGTTGTTTACACAGTGTTTTCCATAACCTTGCATATTACTGTGTCTGAGAAGCATATATATGAACAACAAAAAAACGGTAACAATACAAGAAAACATATTACTATAAGAGAAGGGGGGGAAATGGAAGAGAGGGGACTGGTAATAAAGAAAGAACCCTAGAATTAAGTTATTTAGTATAATGTATTGCTCGTCTAGTGGAAGAGTACACTAGCTTCACAAGTGGAATGTTTGACTCAGGGGTCGGGAAACATCAATCCACGGACCCCAAGTCCGGGATTTGTTTTACTAACATAGCATTTTGAATGCGTAGCATCCTCCTCCATTCTGTTGGAGTGATATATTCTCTGGAGATGTCCATAGTTTCCATATTACCTGGGGATCAGGATAACACCGCAATTAAGATGAAGCCATGAGAGAGGCAACTGACTGAAGGTATTGAGCGGGATATTATGGATAAAAGCACGGGTGGCGGGTTTCAAGTTTGTAGCTTAATATCCAGTGACTTTTATGAATCAATCTTATGCTAGACGCAGTATGCTTGTGTGGGGACCCTCCCAGCCAATAATCGCATGTGTCCGTGAGTCTGGTTGACGATTACTGGGGATGGGCTGGTGGGAACCAGCGGTCATGGTCCACTTGGGACAATGACAAAGTAAGAGGTAGGTGTTCCTTAAAAGTATTTCAGGAGATGTAGGTATAAGCTCAGTGCAAGGACCTCAAGGTTCTTTTCTTTCCCGAAATACTACCTGTGCCACGTGCCCACCAGAAAGGCAGCGGAGATCAGGGAGGGTAATAAGTGGCTCAAAGTTGTGTACAAAGGATGGCTTTGGGTTTTCATTGGAGACTGGGCGACTTTTCTGACGGCTACGGCTCTACAGTAGGGATGGGCTTGCACCTCAAGTGGAGGTGTGAAGCTGTTTTGGGGAAAAAATGGCTAGAAGTTGGGAGGAGTGTTAAACTAGCCCTGGGTGAGCAACTACACTTGTGCAGGGCAAATAGACGTGCGATAGAGACTGGGAAGAGTCCTAGTCCTAGGGGGGGGAGGAAGGGGCTGGAGTGGAGATTGGAATAATAACAAAAAAATAGGGCATGGAAACACCATATAAGTCAGGTCACACAAGGCCAAGAAGCCTCACACACAAAAATGAAGGAACGGAACTCTTGTATGTTGGAGCGGAATTGATATAGTGGTATCAGCGGACATGGCTGGACGTAGCTATGACTGGGCTGTTTACTTAGATGGTATAGTTTGTTGAAAGGGAATCGTTTAAAAAAAAAAGAGAGTCCGTCCTGGTGAGATGACATCGTGATGCAAATGGCAATTGGAGTTCCTGTGGTGGATAAGAGGTGAAAAAAGAATAATAAATGTTTACTATGGGTTTGTTATCAGGCTCCTATAAATAATAATGTAGGCACAGAGGAATGCTGACAATGCTAAATGGATGCGGCTTTCAAGCATGGTAGAGTACTTATACGGGGGACTTTAATTACCCGATATTGACTGGGGGGCATAATCCTGCAGGTCCTTCAAAGGCAGCAAGTGTTCTTGTCTACAACAAAAGACAAATTTTGTTGCAAACAATCGTCGCAACTATCCTGGAGCACACAAGGGGGGGCAACTGCTGGACCTTATACCTTACCAACATGACCTGATAGAGTATCAACACTACAGCTTGGGGGGAAACCGGGTAATATGATCATAATATCATTGATTGTATAACGCTTTACTAAGAGCTTTAGGTAAGGGGCAACCAACACTCTAAACTGCAGGAGGGCAAATTTTCAGCAACTAAGGAATACCTTCAAGGCTAGACCTGTGTCCTACTGGGCAAGGCCACTGAAGTACCGCAGATAACTTGATAGGATCCATCTGTAGTCCTTTGTCAGAGATGAGGTAACCGAGGAATGGAAGACTCTTCTGATGAAACTGACATTTCTCGAGTTTGGCGCTTAGGCACCTGAGAACTTGTCGTACCTGAATCTGATGGGACTCGAGGTCTGCAGAGAACACCAGGATATCGTTCAGGTAGACCACAACACGGTATATAGAAAATCTCTGAAAATGTTGTTGATGAACTCCTAGAATATATCTGGTGCGTTAGAGTACAACCGGCGTGACGAGATACTGAAAGTGCCCATTAGGAGTATTGAAGGCGGTCTTCCACTTGTCGCCTTCGCAGATATGGATGAGGTTATATGCCCCACGTTGGTCTAGTTTGGTAAAGACCTTGGCTCCATGTAGGCATTCCAAAAGTTCTGTGAGCAAAAGCAATGGGTAGTGACTCTTCACTGTAATTTTGTTAAGGCCACAATAGTCTATGCATGGACGGAGTGAGGCATGGGATCGGCTTTTGGGTAGAAAGCCGCGGCGCGAGAGGGGAGGTTGATATGGATACCCCCCTTTGTTCTTCCAAAGCCATGGCAGGGCTACTACTTGGAACAGAGACGACATGGTCACAGCAACTCTTATGACATGTCGGTCAGGCGCCTCATGGTGCCGTGTTAAAGAACCGCACAAACCCTCCCGGCTGGACTACACTGTTGATCTGCGCAGGGGAACCGGATGTGACAGCTGCGGTTTAGTGGCGTGCTGTGATAGCGTTATTGCCTTAAGCAACCCAAGGCCACACGACGCTCTCGCCGTCTTGGGCTCGGGTTCATCAAGAATCCGCTCGACTCCGTCGTACATCTGAGAGGGCTATGAGGTGGGGAGCCAGACTCTGTCAAAGGAGGCATCATCAAGAGACGTCCGGGGAACTTCCTGCGGTGACTGCCCTATCCGTCACCAGGTCTAGGGCATTGGGGAAGTGTCGATAGGCGTGTCAGCAAGTCTGCAACCCTCATGATATTGGATGACGCTACTATACACTGGACATGTCCTGTGGGTTGCCTCGAGGAAGCCTGGTAATCTCCTTGTCAGTAGGCACATCCTATCTGCCACTGGTCCAGACTGCAACCAAGCCTTGTGTCCTTGCAAAAGGTGTGATGCACAAGGAGAGACTGTCTTTATTGTTTTTTGCGAGTCACGAGCCTCCATGTGCTGGGTCTACGACGGGGGGTGACGACCGGCCACCGTATAGGGAAGGGGGGAAATCTTTCGTGCGGGTCCTGATGCAGTCTTGCTGGGGAGATAACTCATCAACAGGCAGCTATGGTTTTCGTCTGACTCTCAAGCGACTGGAGGGTTCTTCCCGCTTGCTATAAGGACTTTTTTTTAAGGCTCGCGGAAGACGCGGCCGAGATGTTGCCGCCTCAACGCCCGCCTAGAATGTTCTGTGGATTTGCTGCCAGCTCGTCCCCTCACGGGGCCCGTGTGTAACCCTCTCAGTACCAGAAACCTCAGACCATGGGGACTATATTCAAAGTAAACCCGCAGAGGGGATTCATACCGTACAGTACTGCCTCCCTGAATAATCGCATGTCATTGTTTGATAAAACATGTGAGCCATGGGATCGCTTCTGGGTAGAAGAGCGGGCGCGAGAGGGAGAGTGATATGGATACCCCCCTTTGTTTCTTCCAAAAGCCCTGGCCTGGGCTACCCCTCTTTGGAACAGAGACGACATGGTCACAGCTACTCTTATGACATTTCTGGCAGAGCTCCGGGCCGTGTTTAAAGAACCTGCACAAACCTCCCCGGCTGAGACTACACTGTTGAATCTGCGCCAGGGGAACTCGGATTGACATGCGGTTTAGTGAGCGTGCCGAAGCGTTATGCCTTAAGCAACCCCAAGCCAGCCCACGACGCCTTCCCCGCCTGGCTCCTGGTTTTCAAAGCCCGCTCCAGCCTCCGGTCGTACCATCTGCAGAGGAGTCTATAGAGGTGGACGGAGCCAGACTCTCTTCCCAGGAGCATATCAGAAGACGTCCGGGAAACTTCCTTGGGTCTTGCCCTATCCGTCCCCAGCGTCTGGGTTCTTGGGAGTAGTGTCCCTAGGTGTAAGCAAAGCTTCTGCACACCTCATGATTCCAGTGCTTCTCAGCATTGGCACTGGCACCAAGTTCAAGGTCTCTGTCTTCTTGGACTCCAGCTCTGCAGGGAACTTCCTGGATGCCGCTCTGGTCTCCTGGCATCGCATCCCTGTGGTTTGCCTCGAGAAGCCCTTGGTCATCTCCTCTGTCAGTGGCCAAATCCTCTCTGACCTGGTCCAGTACTGCACCAAGCCTTTGTCCTTGCAAAACGGTGTGATGCACAAGGAGAGACTGTCTTTTTATTTGCTGCCATGGTCCACGCCCTTCATCGTGTTGGGTCTACGATGGTTGCAGCTCCTTGCACCCGTTCTTAAATGGAAGACGGGGGAAATCCTTCAGTGGGGTCCTGATTGCCAGTCTTGCTGTGTGGAGATACCTCATCCAGTGCCAGTCTTGGTTTCTTCTGTGACTCTCAAGCGCCTGGAGGGTCTTCCCGCTTGCTATAAGGACTTTTTTTAAGGCTTCTCGAAGAAGCAGGCCGAGATGTTGCCGCCTCAACGCCGCTATGACTGTTCTGTGGATTTGCTGCCAGATACGTCCCCTCCACGGGGCCGTGTGTAACCACTCTCAGTACCAGAAACCTCAGCCATGTTGGACTATATCAAAGTAAACCCGCAGAGGGGATTCATACGTAAGTCCTCTTCTCCGGCTGGTGCAGGCTTTTTCTTTGTGACCAAAAAGGACAGGGCACTCCGTCCATGCATTGACTACCGCAGTCTTAACAAGGTCACAGTTAAGAACTGCTATCCGTTGCCGTTGATTACAGAGCTGTTTGACCGTCTTCATGGAGCCAAGATCTTCTCCAAATTGGATCTTCGTGGGGCCTACAACCTCATTCATATCCACCAGGGAGACAAGTGGAAGACTACTTTTAATACCCGTGATGGACACTTCGAGTACCTGGTGATGCCATTTGGACTCTGTAACGCACCTGCTGTCTTCCAGGAATTGGTGAATGACATCTCTAGAGACTTGCTTTATGTCTTTGTAGTGGTCTATTTGGGCGGCATTCCGGTATTCTCTCCGGATCTTGAAACCGACATACAGCAAGTCCTCAGTGGTTTAAGGGCCAATTGCCTTTACGCCAAACTTGAGAAGTGCCAATTCCATCAGCGGAGTCTTCCATTTCCCGGCTATATAATCTCCGACAGAGGTCTCCGGATCGATCCTGCCAAGCTATCTGCAGTTCTTCAGTGGCCTTGTCCTGTAGGACTACGCACTATACAGCGGTTTCTGGGCTTCTTGAATTACTACTGGCAGTTCATCCAGCACTTCTCCTCTCTGGTGTCTCCTATTGTGGCGCTCACGAAGAAAGGTGCCAACCCCCGTCTCTGGCCTTCGCCAACTGAGATGGACTTAAAGAACTTAAAGTCTAAGTTTGCTTCAGCTCCAGTTCTTGTATGTACAAACACAGGGAGGCCTTTCCATCTGGAAGTGGATGCCTCCTCAGTAGGGGCCGGTGCGGTGCTCACACAGAAGATTCCTAAAGGTCGAACCCTCACCTGTGGATTTTTTTCCAAGACCTTCTCCTCCGCAGAGAGGAATTATTCTAGAGGAGATCGAGAACTGCTGGAGATTAAGCTCGCCTTAGAAAAGTGGCGTTGCCTCCTGAAGGGAGCTCGGTTTCTGGTCAGAATTTACATAGACCACAAGAGCCTCCTCTATCTCCAGACTGCTCAGCGACTCAATCCACGTCAAGCTCGCTGGTCACTCTTCTTCTACCGTTTCCGTTTCATCATTCATTTCCGTCCGGCTGAGAAGAACATCAAGGCTGACACCCTCTCTCTCTGACAGCCTCGGATGTCATTGGGGAAGAACTGGCTCCACAGTATGTCATCCCTCCTGAACGACTGGTACCGGCCGCGCCTGTGGATCTTCAACAACTCCCTCCTCGTTAGACCTATGTACGACCTGCTTTACAGAGGAAGATTCTGACTTGGGGACATTGCTCACGTGTGGCTGGGCATCCTGGGGTGCAGCGCTCTATCGTCCTCATTTCCCAATTCTACTGGTGGGCAGATCTGGCCAAGGATGTTCGGGACTTTGTGGGATCCTGTGTTTCCTGTGCCCAGAATAAGCCGTCACGTCTTAAGCCTGCTGGTCTTCTTCTGCCATTGCCGGTACACAGCTGTCCGTGGACTCATGTGGCCATGGACTTCATCACGGATATGCCGCCTTCATCAGGCAATACTGTCATCTGGGTGGTGACTGACCATTTTTCGAAGATGTCCCAATTTGTTCCTCTACCAGGTTTGCCATCTGCTCCGCGTCTTGCCAGCCAGTTCCTCGATCACATCTTCCGACTCCATGGACTTCTCCAGCACATCGTCTCTGTCTGTGGGGTTCAGTTCGTCTCTACATTCTGGCGTTCTCTCTGCAACCAATTTCAAGTGAAATTGGACTTCTTTTCCGCCTATCATCCCCAGTCTAATGGGCAGGTGGAAAGAGTTCATCAGACCCTGGCCTGCTATCTACACCAATTTGTTTCTGCCGGTCAGGACAGAAACAAAAACTCCTTGGACTCTGCATCCGAGGGCTTCGCCCCACTTCTGCACTCCTCTGCCTGTGTCATCTGATGTTCCTCCTGGTGAGGAATTTGTATGGGACCTGAAGACCATCTGGGAGCCTTTCTTTATTACAGGCTTTGGACCGAACCAAGTTCCAGGCCGATAAAAGATGCAGGCCTCCTCCTGTCTTCGCTCCTGGTGACAAAGTCTGGTTGTCCTCCAAGTATGTCCGGCTTAAGATCCCTGGCGAAAAGTTTTGTCCTCGTTTCCTGGGTCCCTTCGAGGTGCTGAGTCGCATCAATCCGGTGTCCTAAAAGCTTCAACTTCCTCCCACCATGCGCACTCCAAACTCCTTCCATGCCTCCCTGCTCAATCCTGTCACACTGAACCGCTTTACCCGACAAGTGTCTCCTCTTGCTCCTGTGACCGACTCCTCTGACATCTATGAGGTAAAGGAGATCCTTGATATGAAGATGTTGAGGGATAAGCAGTTCTTCTTGGTTGACTGGAAGGGGTTCGGGCTGGAAGAGATATCTTGGGAGCCCGAGGACAATATCTTGGACCAGGACCTCCTGCAGAGATTCCTCCAGCCCAGGAAGAGGGGGATGCCAAAGGTCACAGACACACCCATGCCCCTCTCTCATCGCTCCTGACTCCTAGGGTGCGCGCCGGCTTCAAAAGATTTAAAGGTCCAGCACGCCGCTAATTGGCGCTGCCCATTGTCAGGTAATTTATTTAAGCCTGCCTCTTCCTGATAACCCTGCCGGATCTTTGTGCTTTCGCCATTGAGAAAGTTTCCTTGCGACATTCCTGAGTATTCCTGCATTCCAGTGTGTTCCTGTGTTACCAGAGTTCCTCCGTGTTGCTGTGTTTCTGCGTTCCTGTGTGCCTATTCCCATTCCCATCTGCCTGGGCCTCCCGTTACTGACCCCAGATTGGACTTGACCTTGCATCTCTGCTGCCTGCCCTGAACTTGTGTCTGAACCCGACCATGAGACTATCTTCCGTTAAGGTACCTCGAGCTAGTCACACCTGTGGAACAACCTGGTGGTACCCTGCCACAGCAAGACCATCTCGCTTTGCGGCGGGCTCTGGTGAAAACCAGGTGTCACTTAGACTCCGATCCCAGGTGTCGGCTAGTACCACCTCCCGTGGTGGTCCAGTGGATCCACTTATCCCGAATCCTGACACTAATAGACAAGCAACAGTTATCCTCCCAAGGAAGGAAAGGTGGAACAGAGGTCAATCAAAATTTCTACCGTAAGCATCTGTAGATACATAACCAGCCAATTAGGTACTATCAGTTAAGTGTTGTTTACACAGTGTTTCCATAGACCTATTCATATTAATGTGTCTGAGAAGATATATATGAACAACAAAAAAAACGGAAACAATACAAGAAAACATATCTACTATAAGAGAAGGGGGGGAAATGGAAAGAGAGGGGACGGGTACTAAAAGACAAAGAACCCGTAGAATTAAGTAGTTTAGGTGTAATTGATTGATCGATTAGTGGAAGAGATAACTAGCTCAAGTGAAGGTGTTGAACTCAGGGGGTCGGTGAAAAGCCATCCACGGACCCCAAGTCTGGAGTTGTTTTACTAACATAGCATGTTTGAATGCCGTAATCTCCTCCATTCTTTGGAGTGATAATATTTCTCGGAGGATGTCCATAGTTTTCCATAACCTGGGGATCAGGATACACACCGCAATTAAGATGAAGCCCATGAGAGGGCATCTGACTGAAGGTATTGAGCGGGATATTATGGATAAAAGCAAGGGTGGCGGGTCATTTTGTAGCTTAATTCCAGTGACTTTATGAATCAATCTTATGGCTAGACGCCAGTATGCTTGTAGTGGGGAACCCTCCCACCAAATAATCGGCATGCCGCGGATCGGGTTGACAGATTACTGGGAGGGGCTGGTGAGGAACCAGCGGTCATGGTCCACATTGGGACTAATGACAAAGTAAGAGGTAGGTGGTCCTTAAAAATTATTTCAGGGATTTAGGCTATAAGCTCAGGGCAAGACCTCAAAGGTAGTTTTCTCCGAAATACTACCTGTACCACGTGCCACACCAGAAAGGCAGCGGGAGATCAGGGAGGTAAATAAGTGGCTCAAAAGTTGGTGTAAGAAGGATGGCTTTGGGTTCATGGAGAACTGGGCTGAGAACTGGGTTTATGAGAGATCGGTCCTGTCAGACTAATCTGATTGGTTTCTACAAGGAGGTAAGTTCAAGACTGGATCTATGGATGTTGTATATCTGGACTTTTCAAAGGCATTTGACACCATGCCACATAAAAGGTTGGTATATAAAATGAGACTGCTGGGAATAGGGAAAAATCTGTGTATTTGGGTAAGTAATTGGCTTAGCGATAGAAAACAGAGGGTCGTTATTAATGGCACATTCTCAGATTGGGTTGACGTTACTAGTGGAGTGCCACAGGGGTCAGTATTAGGGCCACTTCTTTTTAATATTTTTATTAATGACCTTATAGTTGGTTTACACAGTCAAGTTTCAATATTTGCAGATGATACTAAGCTATGTAAAGTAATAAATACTGAGGTCCATAGTTTAGCATTACAGTGGGATTTGTGGAAGCTTGAGGAGTGGACAGAGAAATGGTTGATGAGGTTTAATGTAGATAAATGTAAAGTTATGCACTTGGGCCATGGAAACAAAAAGTATAATTATGTTCTAAACAGTCAATTACTTGGTAATTGCGGAAAATCACAGCAAACCGGAAATATTCGGGTAACACGTCGGGAAAACGCGAATCGGGCCCTTAGTAAATGACCACCATTGTGTACAGTTTTGAGCACCAGTGTATAAAAAGGATATAGTAGAGATGCAAACGGGTGCAGAGGAGAGCAACCAAGATTATTAGGGCAATGCAGGGACTAGAATACAATAACAGATTACAGAAAAAAGACAGCAGAGGGGAGACCTCATTACAATGTACAAATACCTGAACGCACAGTACAAGGATCTCTCCAAAGATCTTTTTATACCTAGGCCTGTGACCAGAACAAGGGGGCATCCTCTGCGCCTAGAGGAGAAGCGATTTTACAATCAACATAGACAGAGGTTCTTTACTGTAAGAGCAGTGAGACTGTGGAACTCTCTGCCGCAGGAGGTTGTTATGGTGGACTCTATGTACATGTTCAAGAGGGGCCTGGATGCCTTTCTGGAGAGAAAAAATATCACGGGTTATGGGGATAAAACATTTATTTAATTCTTAAAGGTTGAACTTGATGGACTTGCGTCTTTTTCCAGCCTTATATACTATGATACTATGATATGTAACATGGGGGCTTGCTTACATCTCCAGCTCTCTGCTGGGCAAGAGGGGAAATCAAATGCAGTGTAGCCAGGACCCAGTACCACCCAGAAATAATTTTTGTAGTTGGTTTCTTGGGCTTTGTTAGAGATAGAGAGCTTATGGCACAATACAAATTATTTGGCCCAGTCTGGGGATGTAGGAGACCGTCAACCAGTGTTCCCAGGCACCAACTATTTGTCTAAGTAGATGGCATATATTGCAGATGGTGGGCGAGGGGGCAATACACATCTTTTCAAACTGGTTGATGCCTCTGTGCAGTAGTAGTCTAGATACAGAGGATAAGTAGAAGTTGAGTAGTAGTGAGTATTCCCATCTGGAGCGGGCCAAGACCAGTTGATCAGGTAACAATTCCTCAATGGATGAGGTTGAGGCAGATTGCGCGAAAAATTAGCCTATCATTGGCTCTGAGGGGTGACAGATAGGTTGACGAGACCAGTAGGAGGGCTGTCGTCGGCAAAGAGTTGGTAAGGCTCAGGTAGCTTTCTTAAAGTCTTTAGGGTCTGATCCATGACGTAAGGGAGCTTTAAAAGGTGGTGTTCATGTGTAAAGGAGGGATTGCAGAAGGCTTGGGGCAAGTATAGTCTCCAGTTCTATCCATACCTTATAAGATTTGTTGTGATATAAATCAAGGATGTGAGCTTGAACAGTCACGTAGGTCAGTACTTTTAAATGATGGTTATAAGGCACCAGCCGTTTCATTTTTTTATATCCAGTCTGAATGTAACAAGAAGTTAAAAATCAGAGTCCATCTCGCTTATGGGGGGTTTACGCATCAGTCAGTCAGTCTGAAGGTTCTCATGGTTTCACCAGAGCCCGTCGCAAAGCGGGATGGACTTGCTGCAGCAGGGTGCCACCAGGTCGCTCCACAGGTGCAACCAGCCCCCGGTGGCAGCCAAGGTCGAGGTACCAGTTCAGGAGACAGTCTCATAGTCAGGAACAGGCAGGTTGTCAGGGCTGGCGGCAGAGATGCAGAGGTCAAAGTTCAGGTCCGAGGTCAGTAACAGGAGATCAGCAGAAACGGGAACAAGGTACGGGATAGGAACAAGTGCAGGAAGTTTTCTCTTCTCGCCATCAAGTTCATATATCCGTCGGGGAGTGATGGGAGCTGCCGGTTTAAATCAGAACCCGGAAGTGGCCAGCGGCAATCAGCGGTGCACTGGCCCTTTAAATCTTTAAGTGCCAGTTCACGCTCTCTAAGGAGCGGGTACGTGCCCGGCCAGGACGGGAGCAGGAGGGTGTAGAGGTGAGTGCAGGCCGGGGAGAGCCACCCCACGGAGAGGTGCATAGGTGTGATCGCGGGGGCACCCATGACAGACAGCAGAAGCATTGCAGTGGGAGGTCGAACACCATGATCAAGTGTTCCCAATGACCCATCTTAGGTGTTGGTCTTCTCCACGTCGCCCCCTTTATGGGTATGAGAGATTTGTTCTTGACAGACATTTTGTGCAAGCCATGAAATATAGACATTAAGGGAGACGTCTGTCATGTACACAAGAACATGTTTGCTCCAACAGGTAAAGTAGAGAAGGTAAAAAAAAAATGGCCCATTTATATAAATATCTTCCATTTTATATAATGATACTCCCACGTGTTATCAGTAATTTGCTCATTGTATAAATAGAAGGGGCGCGCTGGGGTTTTTGTGTTCGGTAAAGGAACAAACAATTTCATTTCATATTTAGTCAATAGTTCTATTGGTGTCCATTATTACACCACGTGGGGTTTCCTTCAGTCTAATCCCTGGTCGGAACTTCTCCTCACATGAGGATCAGGGATAGCCTCGCCTCTAGTAACATGTCCTGGAGCCCGACTCCTCCCACACATGTGACTAATCACATGACTACGACATCATCATAGGTCCTATAGCTTCTCCACCCCCGAAGCCGGATTTCTCCCACACACAGCGACACTATAACAGGTCCTTTCCCCCTCTCACATATTTCTGGAGCACAGCTCTGCAGGCGGAGGTACGTGTGTAGTCACCGGTGGTGTCAGGATTACCGGGGCACATTTATCAGTGACCCCTCACTTCTATCTATCTGGTAAAATGATTACAGAAATTGTATTACTGTATGTTATTATGATAAGATACAATACTATAGAACCTTATTTATCCCCTGGGGGGAAATAGTTTTGTACATAGTGTTGTGGCAGTTATTACACACAGGACAGACGTAATATTACAGTTACATACATACACTACGAGAGGCGCATTCTTACATGTTGCAAGTTCCTTTGTTACAAACAAACGTTTACAGGACAATGAAGGTCAATGAGACCACATTACATGACATAAGGTGAAACAAATACAGTACAAAATACAATAGTGACAATCTCGACAGACATGCATAAGGGGTACTACAGAAGGGGTGCAGGTGCAGCTCTAAAAGTGATTGGGGTAAATCAGTGGTGCTGCTGCTGCTATTGGTTTGGCAGATGAGACTTTGCCCATAGCTTCACTTTTGTCAAGTACTGGCACTTAAGCTGAACCGTGGTACAGTGTTCCTCATGATTTGGCTCTGTTTCTGATTATTTTCATTTCAGAAGAATTTCCTCACTGGCCCGTCAACGATGGACAGAGTCAAGATGTCAGAGAGAATAATAAACCTCGCGGAGTTAGGAGGCCTCCTTTTGGCCCAAAGAACCCTGCAATCGGCAGAGAAGAGACTTGCGCATAACCCCTCTGCAGTCTCTCCTTTAACAAAACGTCTTAGCAGAAGATGCCTGGGCTGGTTCCTTACAGACGGCCCGGAATTCCGTGAGGAAGCTGGTAATGTGGGGCAATGATCGGGTCGTTCCTATCCAAGAGAGGCTGGCCCAATGCCAGGGCTTTCCCAGAGAGTAAACTGACCACAAATGCCACCTTAAACCTCTCTGTGGGGAACTGCAGAGGCTTCAGCTCAATGTGCAGTGAGCACTGCGTAATGAAGCCCCTGCTTGACTCGGCGTCTCTGTCATATTTGGACTGCATGGGGTTCAGTAGAAAGCATAGTAGCTGCTGTAACAGATGGTGCGTAGGAACAGGATGCTGCTGGGTGATCAGGAACTGCTGCATGATGGCGGTGAGATGGGAAAGTTTGCTTGTCCTGCACGGCATCTGCTGGGACTCTGAGCCACGATGGTAGAGAGTTCAACCAGTTCTGGCAGGGAGAACCTGACGGGATCCATGGCCAGACAACCGGGAGCAGGATCTAAATGACATCTGGTTTTCACCAGAACCCGCCACAAACGTGTTTACTGCTGTAGCGGATACCACCAGGTCACTTCACAGGCGCGACTTGCTAGCGTGGCAGCCAGGCGAGTACAGATTCCAAGTTGTTGTCAGCCGGAAGGTCAGGACCAGGCAGACAGGTTGGAGTGGTGGGAAGAGCGGAAGGTCAGACAGGCGGCAAAGATCAATGTCAGCATCGCAGAGTTCACAACGGTATGCACAGACAGTCAGGGAATCTCATGGTAAAGGGGCAAAAAGAGCATAAGGAAGAGGTTTCCTATTTCTAGATCAATGGCCGCGCCAATAGTGGTGTCACTGGCCCTTTAAATTTCAGACGGGCCGGCACATGAGCTGTAGGAGGCGGGTGCGCGCTGCAGTGAGAATAACGTCGCTGGAGCCGGCGAGGTAAGTGTACCTGCTTGGCTGCGTGAGGGGGCACAGGGATGCATTATGGCGCGCCTGCAACCTGGAACATGGGTCGCAGGAGCACCCGTGACATTTGCCTTTGGCGCTCCAAATGACGTTTTCTTTATTCTTAGTTTTTGTTTTGAATTAAAACCTTTATGAAAAAAGGCTTGGTTTTATGCACACCAGTTAGGGAGGCAACTGCTATAGAAAGTTTTGGATGTTTCCCTTTATAGATCTGTTGGAGCAATCCCTAATAAAATTCTTAGTCGCTCAAGACATTTGTAAAGGGGTATAAAGGGTCAAGATTCATCTGCCTTGAGTGGAGGAAGATTTAATAGTGTCTAAGTTGCGGGTTAAAAACCTTCTTCATTGTCTGGTGACTTTTCCATTTTTTTCAACCTTTTTTTGTACTCAGGGAGAAGATGTGAAAATATTACTGCCTCAGAGACATATGTTGAGGGCGATGCGACTTAAGGAGGAGATCCTACAGTACTGGCCCAGTGATAGTAACCACTAGATAAAGCAAGACAGTGATAAACAATACAGAACATGGAGACATAGGGGGATATTATCAGACCTCTGCGCACCGCCAGTGGCGCAGAGCCCTGAAATAATCGCAAATGCTAGCTTATTTCTAGCTTTTGCGATTATTTTCCCAATCCGCCACCTTGACGCCGTGGGGCGTGAAGGGGGGGGCGCGGGCGCCGAGGGGCAGCGTCTGCGCTGGACTGAGAGGGCCGTGCGGGGCTTTACTGTCCCCCTTCTGCGCACTCCGCTGCTGACGTATGAAAAGTCGCCGTTGCGTTTGTTTCTCCTACGCCAGCCCTTGCCTGGCGTAGGATAATCGCTGCACGACTGTGGCCCGATATATCAGAGGCAGAAGCCTCTTCATGTGTCGGGCCTGCGAATTTGTAGCGGCGGGCTATCATACACTGCGCACGAGCACCAGCGTATGATAATATCCCCCATAGACTATAAAAGCGGAAGTGGGAGCTATGAGGGTCAGGAATACTGCTCACCAGGACCTCGGAGGAAGAGGCGGTGATGTTACATCATAATAATACACAACCTTTTGGTGCACTGGAAACAGTTTTCTCCACCAATGTTCATTTCTTGCATAGACTGTACAAAGAGCTCAGAGGAACATATGATATCAAATCTGAAGCAGAGGAACCTTATAGGACAGAAGATCACATCCGAAGAGCAGGACACATCCCGATGAATCTCAGACCTTCACAGACCAATCCATCGCTGATCCTATTAATTGGTATATCTACAGATCATCAGGAACGCAAAGCACATTATCATAAGTCATACAGGGAACTGCTATTTATATGTTCATATGCGGAAAAGTTATACAGGGAAATAATCTTTTGACATCAAAAAAGAATTCGCACGGGGGAGAAGCCATTTTTCAGTTCAATGGTGGAAAAAAAAAATCAGTTTCAGAAATCAGATGTTGCTAGACATCAGAACATTCACACAGGAGAAAGCCGTATTCATGTTCTGAGCAAACTGCTATAGTAAGTTTTGGATGGTTTCCCTTTATTAGATCTGGTGGAGCAATCCCTAGTAAAATTCTTAGGCCTCTCAAGACATTTAGTAAGAGGGTACAACACCGGGTCAAAGTTTCATTTTCCCCGAGTGGAGGACAGATTTTTATAGTGTCCAAGTTGGGGGTTAAAAAGAACCTTCTTCATTGTCTGGTGACTTTTCCAATTTTTCACCTTCTTTTTTTGTATCAGGGTGAAGATGTGAAGAATAATCCCTTTTTCCAAGACATCATGTGAGGGACTGATCGAGTAAGGAGGAGAATTCCTACAGTAACGCCCAGTGAGTAGTAACCACTAGATAAAGCAGAGACGAGTGATAACACAATACAATAGAACATGAGACATAGACTAAGAAAAGCTGGAAGGTGGTAGCTATGAGGGTCAGGAATACTGCTCACCATGACCCACAGGTCCTCCTTTAACAAAACGGTCTTAGCAGAAGATGCCTGGGCTGGTTCCTTAAAGACGGCCCGGAATTCCGTGAGGAAGGCGGTAATGTGGGCAATGATCGGGTCGTTCCTATCCAAGAGGAGGCTGGCCCATGCCAGGGCTTTCCCAGAGAGTAAACTGACCACAAATGCCACCTTAAACCTCTCTGTGGGGAACTGCAGAGGCTTCAGCTCAATGTGCAGTGAGCACTGGGTGATGAAGCCCCTGCGTCTCTGTCATATTTGGACTGCATGGGGTTCAGTAGAAGGCAGAGTAGCTGCTGTAACAGATGGTGCTGGAGGAACAGGATGCTGCTGGGTGATCAGGAACTGCTGCATGATGGCGGTGAGATGGGAAAGTTGCTTGTCCTGCACGGCAATCTGCTGGGACTGCTGAGCCACGATGGTGGAGAGGTCAACCAGTTCCGGCAGGGGAACCTTGGCGGGATCCATGGCCAGACACCTGGGAGCAGGATCTAAGTGACATCTGGTTTTCACCAGAACTCGCCACAAAGTGGGTTATACCTGCTGTAGCGGATACCACCAGGTCACTTCACAGGCGCGACTTGCTAGCGGTGGCAGCCGAGGCGAGGTACAGAGTCCAAAGTTGTTGTCAGCCGGAAGGTCAGGACAGGCAGGACAGGATTGGAGTGGGGAAGGAGCGGAAGGTCAAGACAGGCGGCAAAGAATCAATGTCAGGAACATAGCAGGAGTTCACAACAGGTACTGCACAGACAGTCAGGGAATCTCAATGGTAAAGGGGCAAAAAGAGCATAAGGGAAGAGGTTGCCTATTTCTAGATCAGATGGCCAGCGCCAAATAGTGGTGCACTGGCCCTTTAAATTGAGGAGGAGACATGAGATGTGTACATCAGTAATAATACAGAAACCTTATGGTAAGCAGGAAGGAGGTTTTCTCACGCAATGTTCATTTTGCAGATGACTGTACCAAGAGCTCAGAGGAACATATGATATCAGAATCTGAAGCAGAGGAACCTTATATGACAGAAGATACATCGAAGAGCAGACAACACATCCCAGAGAATCCTCCAGACATTCACAGGACCAATCCAACGCCTGATTCTATTAAATTGGTTCCACTCTACAGAATCATCAGGAAACTGCAAAGAACATTATCATAAGTCAACAGGGAAACTGCTATTTATATGTTCAGAATGTGGGAAAAAGTTTTACCTTAAAATCAAATCTTAGTAAACATCAGAGAATTCACACGGGGAGAAGCGATTTTCATGTTCAGAATGTGGAAAGGTTTTTTTCAACAATCAGATCTTGCTTGAATGAGATCATTCACACCGGGGAGAAGCCGTTTCATGTTAGAATGTGGGAAATGTTTTACTCAAATAATGAGCTCCTATTCATCAATGAACCACACAGGAGAAAAACACATTTCATGTTCAGAATGTGGAAAAGGGTTAGGGCAGAAATCACATCTTAACAAACATCTGAGAATTCACACAGGGGAAAAAGCCATTTCATTGTCGCAAGTGTGGGAAATGTTTTCTACACTTCGGAAATTTTGTTAGACATCAGAGAATTCACACAGGTGAAAAGCCATTTTCATGTACAGAATGTGGGAAATGTTTTCCAACCATGAGAAATCTGTTAGCCATCAGAGAATTCACCACAGGGGAGAAGCCGTATCATGTTCAGAATGTGGAAAATGTTTCTCCTACATTGAAAATCTTGTTAGACATCAAAGAACTCACACGGGAGAGAAACCATTTTCATGTTCAGAATGTGTAAAATGTTTTTCCTGCATTGATAGTCTTGTTATACATCAGAGAACTCACACGGGAGAAGCATTTTCAGTACAGATGTGGGAAATGTTTGCCCAGAAATCAGGTCTTCTTAGACATCTGAGAAGTCACACAGGGGAGAAGCATTTCATGTTAGATTGCGAGGAAATGTTTTCTCAGAAAACCGGATCTTGTAACCATCAAACGCGCGTCCACAGAGGTAAAGCAGAATTCACGTTATAAATCGGGGGGAAATGTTTTGGCAACAGATTGCAGATGTTTTAGCCTTAGCTTGTGTGATGTACTAAGAGGAACACGTTAAAAAACGGATGATTCCAAGTCATAACTACTGTATATTTAATTTTAAGATCTAAGAACTTGTTACAGTTACCAGACATTATACTATAAATATAATTGTCGCTGCCCCATCTTTAAAGAAAATTATGATGATGAAACAGACAGCTTGGTCTCTCTTTATAGCGGCTGAAGAAATAGAAATAACTTCATTATACACCTAACACTAGAGATGGACTTGGCCCTGACAGTGTTTTCTGATGAGTGTGAGGCTTTTCCACATTCCTGCTGAGGCATCTCAGGATTGATAGCAGTGCAAAAGTGACACACATGGAGCACAGGCTGCCAAAATTGCAGTTTGTCCTGTAGTCGAGGATGATAGAAAAAGAGAGTTCAACTTGAAATCTAACACCTTAAAGAGCGCTATTAGCTGGAAGAGCCTTCCCCTTTCCCTTTTGACAGGATAGCGGCCGTAAAAATGACTATCTGCCTAGCTGCTATCTTTGGAGGCGTTATTGGCATCGGTGTCACTGGGCGCTATTACATTTTTATATGGGTGGAGAGAAGAGACACAGGATCTCTAGGACTGTTTGATCTCTACACATCCAAAGGGGGGTTATCGGTGCCGGATAAACAACAGGTTATTACTGGGCGACACACTGGTGCCGTTCCAGCATGGTCCACCGTTGGCATTTCTAAATGGATGGAGATAGAAAAATTGTGGTTGGCCCTTTTCCCCCTAACTCCTATTTCTGTCCTAAAGAGGCAACCCGCGTTACCCAGCTCTCAGCTAGGCCCTATTCTTTCACAATAAAAGTATGGAGGGCCTGTTTGAACAGGTTTCAATGGTATTCTCAGGTGTCTCCTGTGCAGTCTTTCTTACACACTCCTCTATGCAGCAGGCAGGGAATCAAACCCTGGCATGAGAAGGTATATTCAGGTGGCAGCATTTATACTACCGAGATAGGAAGATCTTGTCTTTGATGCCCTACAGGAGAAATTTCACCTTCCGCACTCGGCCATCTCATTACATACGCATGACACTTACTGCAATCTTTGGATAGTACCGAGACAGTCTCAGTACCCCCATGTTTGAAACATATTGCAAAACTGCTACCCACACCCTCCAGCCTTATATCAGATATCTACATGTACTATTGCACCCGAACTCAGAGAACCTATCGCCACACCCATACATGGCCAAGTGGGAGGGCATAATGGGGGGACCTATATCACAAGAAAAAAGGCAACTGGATTTGCAAAGGGCGGCTAAAACTCCTTATGAACCAGTACACGTAATGTTGCACACGGTATCATACTCCATTCTTGCTTTATAGATTATTCCCGGACATGCGGACAATTGCTGGCGATGTGGCTCAGTTTGGGGGACTCTCCAACACATCTTCTGGGAATGTCCATTCATATAACCTTTTGGCGAACAGGTGAAGATTCACCTCAGGCGGTGGCAGTGGTGGATATTCCACTCTCTCTTTTTTTTTACGTTGAAAGTCTCCTCAGCCCATGGCCAAGACAGCATAAACTGAGTTACACATACTCACAGCTGTGAGGGGTTGATAGCGCAATCTGGAAAGGCAAACCCTTCCATTCGAATGGACCTACTCTCCAGGTCCACTACCAAAATGTTATTTGTTGTTATTGTTAAGTATAAATGGCGTCCCTCTGTCTTGTTGTTTTGTTTGTTTTATGTTCTTTTCTACTCCAGGACGTACTTGATAATTATTGTTATGTCTTTTTTGAAAAATGATAATAAAAATACAATATTAAAAAAAAAAGAGTGCTATTAGGCCGTCATAGAGAACCTATCATCTGCCCACCAAGCACTAGAACTTCTGGATTATATTACAGATCAGTAATAAAGTCCAGAGGAACCAGACAGTTTTTTATTTCGACCCCAGGTAGAAAATTCTGCCATTTGGATGCGTGGTTACTCGAGTCTAGAGGCAAGCGCGCCAGCTTCAAAGATTTTCCGACATTCTGAGTATTCTGCGCCTCCAGGTGTTCCTGTTTGCCAGTTGTTCTTGTGTTACCAGAGTCCTTCCGTCTTCCTGTGTTTACCAGAGTTCCTTCGTGTTGCTGTGTTCCGAATTCCTGTGTCCCATGTGCCTGTGTTCCCTTTCCTTCTCCTGGAAACTCCCGTTGCTGACCCCGGATTGGACATGACCTTGCATCTCTGCCACCTGCCCTGTGATTTGTTTGATCGCGCGCCAAAATTAAAAGGAAGGCCCACATACGGCAAGCCCTCAGTCGTTTACGGCAATGCCTTTACGCCAAACTTGAGAAGTGCCAATTCCATCAGTGGAGTCTTCCATTTCTCGGCTATATCATTTCTTCAGCGGCCTGTCCTGTAGGACTACACACTTACAGCGGTTCTGGGCTTCGTGAATTACTACCCGCGCAGTTCATCCCGCACTTTCTCCTCTCTGGTGTCTCCTATTGTGGGTGCCACCTAGACCTATGTACGACCTGCTTTACGGAGGAAGATTCTGACTTGGGGACATTGCTCAAGTGTGGCTGGGCATCCTGGGGTGCAGCGCTCTAACGTCCTCATTTCCCGATTTCTAACTGGTGGCAGATCTGGCCAATGATGTTCTGGACTTTGTGGATTCCTGTGCTTCCTGTGTCCAGAAATAAGCCGTCACGTCTCAAGCCTGCTGGTCTTCTTCTGCATTGCCGGTAAACAGCTGTCATGGACTCATGTGGCCAGGACTTCATCACAGACTGCCGGGTAATCAGGCAAAACCGTCATCAGTGGGTGACTGACCATTTTTTCGAAGACGTCCCACTTTGTTCCTCTGCCAGGTTTCCCATCTGCTCCGCGTCTTGCCAGCCAGTTCTCCGTCACATCTTCCAACTCCATGGACTTCTCCAGCCGCCTGCCCCCGAGCTTTGCTGAATCGCCCCACAGAGATGTCTTCGTTAAGGTACCTCGGGCTAGTCGCACCTGTGGAACGACTGGTGGTACCCTGCCACAGCAAGACCATCCCGCTTTGCGGCAGGCTCTGGTGCAAACCAGGTGCCACTTAGACTCCGGTCCAGGTGTCGGCTAGTACACACTCTCGCAGTGGTCCAGTGGATCCCTCATCCCGAATCTGACACTATAGACAAGCAACAGTTATCCTCCTGAGGAGAAAAGGTGGAACAGAGGTCATCAAAATTTCTACGTAGTAAGCATTGTAGATACATAACCACTGACAAGATGGTACTATCAGTTAAGTGTTGTTTACACATTGTTTCCATAGACTATTCATATTAATATGTCTGAGAAGATATACACTCACCGGCCACTTTATTAGGTACATCTGTCCAACTGCTCGTTAACACTTAATTTCTAATCAGCCAATCACATGGCGGAATAAGTGCATTTAGGCATGACATGGTCAGGACAATCTCCTGCAGTTCAAACCGAGCATCAGTATGGGGAAGAAAGGTGATTTGAGTGCCTTTGAATGTGGCGATGGTTGGTGTGCCAGAAGGGCTGGTCGAGTATTTCAGAAACTGCTGATCTACTGGGATTTCACGCACAACATCTCTAGGGTTTACTGAGAATGTCCGAAAAATATAATATAAATTGTGATATAATTTCTGTGGGCGGAAATGCCTTGTTGATGCAGAGGTCAGAGGAGTGGGCCGACTGGTTCGAGCTGATAGAAGGCAACGTGACATGAAATCGCCACACGGTTACAACCAAGGTAGGCAGAGGAGATCTCTGAACGCACAGTACGTCGAACTTTGAGGCAGATGGGCTACAGCAGCAGAAGACCACACTGGGTGCCACTTCTTTCAAGCTAGACAGGAAACTGAGGCTACAATTTGCACAAGCTCCTCGAAATTGGACAGTAGAAGATGGAAAACGTTGCCTGGTCTGATGAGTCTCGATTTCTGTGTGACATTCGGATGGTAGGGTCAGACTTCGGGCCGTCCCCAACAAATGAAGAGCAACATCTGAGAACTCACACAGGGGAAAAGCCATTTTCATGTTCAGAATGTGGGAAATGTTTTCTACACTTCGGAAGTTTTGTTAGACATCAGAGAATTCACACAGGGGAAAAGCCATTTTCATGTGCAGAATGTGGGAAATGTTTTCCAACCATGAGAAATCTTGTTAGACATCAGAGAATTCACACAGGGGAGAAGCCGTATTCATGTTCAGAATGTGGGAAATGTTTCTCCAACACTGAAACTCTTGTTTTACATCAAAGAAGTCACACAGGGGAGAAGCCATTTTCATGTACAGAGTGTGGGAAATGTTTTGCCCAGAAATCAGCTCTTGTTAGACATCTGAGAAGTCACACAGGGGAGAAGCCATTTTCATGTTTAGATTGCGGAAAATGTTTTTCTCAGAAACCGGATTTTGTTAACCATCAAACGCGCGTACACAGTGGTAAAGCAGAATTCACGTTATAAATCGGGGGGAAATGTTTGGGCAACAGATCGCAGATGTTTTAGCCTTAGATTGTGTGACGTACTAAGAGGAACACGTTAAAAAACGGATGATTCCAAGTCATATCTATATTTAATTTTAAGATCTAAGAATTTGTTACTAGTTACCAGACATTTACTTATAAAATATAATTGTCGCTGCCCCATCTTTAAAGAAATGATAATGATGAAACAGACAGCTTGGTCTCTCTTTATAGCGGCTGAAGAAATCAGAAATAACTTCATTATACACCTTAACACTAGGGATGGACTTGGCCCTGACAGTGTTTTCTGATGTAGTGCTGAGGCTTTTCCACATATCCTGCTGAGGCATCTCAGGATTGATAGCTGTGCAAAAGTGACACTACATGGAGCACAGGCTGCCAAAAATGCAGTTTGTCCTGTAGTCTGAGGATGATAGAATAAAGAGAAGTTCAACTTGAAATCTAACAGATTAAAGAGCGCTATTAGCTGGAACAGCCTTCCCCTTTCCCTTTTTGGCAGGATAGCGGCGGTAAAAATGACTATCCTGCCTAAGCTGCTTTATCTTTTCGAGCCGTTACCAGCAGGGGCGCACCTGCCATGAGGCGAGTTGAGACTTTCACCTCAGGGCGGTGCGCCTCCTGGTGGAGGAGGGGGGCGGCATTTTGCAGGATGCGAGGCTGCTCCTACTTACAATAGTACTTACAAGTACTATTGCTGACAACGCCGCGCAGGACGTCCTGTGCGGCGCTGCTGTGACACAGGAAGTGCTTACTAGCTTCCTGTGTCACTACCACAGAGGCAGCCTGGAGGAGCGAGGGGGAGGAGGAGGGGGAGGAGTGGGAGCGCCACATTCAAACATGTGGCTGGTCTCCCTGGAGGTGCAGGCCCCGGCAGAGCTAGGGGAGTGAGTATATCAGCTAGCCGCATCAGGGGAAGCTGGGTGGATCCCCCCCCCCATCCTTTTGATGGGTGCATGGCATATTTTAAATGTTTTTATGGCATATCAAAAAATATATTTTTACACTTAATAAGTATTGTATTAAGGCGCTATAACAACAGCACCAGTTCGTGTCTTGCCGTGTATTACTTACAGTGTTTCGGTTTTGCGGGAGCGCATTCCATGGGTTTATTACGCAATTGACACAGACAGACTGCACATATGTAGTCAATAGGTCTATTCGGTGTCCGTATTAACCACGTGGGGCTTCCTTCAGTCTAATCGCTGGTCGGAACTCTCCTCACATGAGGATCTTGGATAGCCCCGCCCTCTAGTAACATGTCCTGGAGCCGGACTCCTCCCACACAGGTGATTAATCACATGGACTATGACTCATCACAGGTCCTATAGCTTCTCCGAAGCTGGACTCCTCCCTTACATAGGGATGATACATGACTATGACATAATCACAGGTCCTATAGCTTCTCCACCCCCCTAAGCCGGAATCCTCACAAAAATGAGGGACACCATCACAGGTCCGTTCCCCTCTTACATATATCGGAGCACAGATCTGCAGGTGAGGACATGTGTAAGTCACAGGTTGTGTCAGGATTACCGGGGCACATTATCAGTGACCCCTCACTTCTAATATCTGGTAAATGATTACAGTAATGGTATCACTGTACGGTTATTGTGATAAGATAAAATACTAAGTTACCTTAGTGCTCCCTGGGGGGGAAATATTTTGTACATAGTGTTGTGGCAGTTGTTTACAAACAGGACAGACGTAATGTTACAGTTACCTACATACACTACGAGAGGCGCGTTCTTACATGTTGCTAGTTCCTTAGTTTACAAACAAACGTTTACAGGACAATTGCAGGTCAGCGAGAACACATTACAGACATAAGTTGAAACAATCCAGTACGAAATACAATAGTGACCCCAGTAAACAAGTGGACAACAATCTAAACAGAATGCATAAGGGGTACTACAGAAGGGGTGCCGAGCGGCACTAACAGTGATTGGGGGTAAATAAGTGGGGTCTCCAGTGCTATTGGTTTGGCAGAAGAGAACTTTGCCAAGCTTAAATTTGTCAAGGTACTTGCCAACTTAAGAGAAACCGTGTACAGGTTCCTCCTGATTTGGCTCTGTTTCTGAATATTTTCATTTCAGAAAATTTCCTCAAGGCCCGTCAACAATGGACAGAGTCAAGTGTCCGAGAGATAATAAACTTCACATCAGGACGTCATGATGAGGACCACCAGCCCCTCACATCAGCAGTAATAGACGGACTAAATCAACACATCCTTTCATGATTGTATGGAAGAAGGAATTCAGTCTCTGGAGTTTCCTACAGGTAGATCCAGTAAAGAGAACATCACCGAGAGATGTCCCAGTCCTTTCTTCTACCACAGGATTGTTTAGAGGAGAAATATGTCCACAGGTCATCAGGTCGATGGAGATTAGACTTCATGACTATTCTCTTGATCTGTGGAGGATTATGTTATTCTTAAACCTTAGATATGTAAAAGCTATGATAATTCTTAAAAAATTGTCTTACTGTAAAAATGCCCTCCCCATATTAGTCTCTGTGTCATATAAGGGAACCTAATAATTGTGTTAAGCGGAGTTTCAGCACAAAAAATGTGCTGAAAAAACCCCCACCTCCGCTGAGAAAGAGGAGGAGCCGCAATGGGGGAGCATCGGGGAGCCATGGCAAGCAATCAGGGACCAATGGAGGGTGAGTATAAAGTTTATTTTTATGTGCTGCGGCAAACTGGGGGTGTCCGGCTAGATACCACAGGGGGCTGCTGTCTTGGCTATTATACCACAGGGGGCTGCTCTGGCTATTATTCACCGGGGGCTGGTCTGGCTATATACACAGGGGGCTGTCCGGATATATCAACAGGGGGCTGTCGCTATACCAAGGGGCTTATGGGCTATATACCACAGGGGGCCTGCTCTGGCTATATACCACAGGGGCTGTCTGGCTATTACCACAGGGGGCGTCTGGCTAATACTACAGGGGCTGTTCTGGCTATTATACGACAAGGGTGTCTATATTCCTACATGGGCTGGATATACTACAGGGTGCAGGCAGACATATATACTAATATACAAACCGGGCTGGCGGGTGGGCTGACACGGGCATAAGGTCCTCTGACTTTCAATATGTGAAATAGTTGCCGGCTGCGTTTTTTCTAGCCAGGTCTGCCCATGCAGGGCGGGTTATGATACACTGGCGCATGAGCGCTAGTGATGAAAAATATTGACCATTGTGTTAGGACTTGGTTCCAGGACACAGGGCTTTCTTGGCTCGTTTACAGCTTGCACGGTCGGGTCGAGGTAGTGGGGGGGGACCCACTGTACCAATGCAAGCAGGATGCAAGCTGACACCTGGGAGCAAAGTCAAGTGGCACCCGTTTTTTACCAGAACCAGTCAGCAAAGTGGGTTGACTTGCTGTGGCGGGGATACACCAGGTCGCTCACAGACGAAACTTGCTTGCTGTGACCACGGAGAGCGTAACGAGTCAATACCAAAATCAGGGGGATAGTTGTCAGGCGGAAGGTGGAACAGGCGGCACAGGATCAGGTAGGGGAGGAGCAGAAAAATAAGGAAGTGGCAAAGAATCGCAGTCAGGAACGTAAGCAGGAGGTAACAAAGGTTCAGGGATAGTCAGGACACACTTTCAATGGCATAAGGGTTGTCTGGATCAAAAGATTCCAGGGGAGGGCATAGGCAAGAGGTTGGCTATTTATAGATGGTCAGGTGGGCAGCACCCAATTAGTGGTGCGCTGGCCCTTTAAATCTCAGGTGCCCAGCACGTCGCGGCCCAAGAGGAGGGGACGCGGCGCTGTGTAAAAAATTAAAAAAAAACGATGAGATCGCCACTGGGCAGGCGGGCGTAAGTGACCCTGCTGCTGTTCTGAGGAGGGCAATGGGAGGCACATGGGGGTACGCCGTGCGACCCGGGACATGGGTCGCGGAGGATCCGTGAGACCCCGCCTCTTTGCCCCCCCCTTCTTCGTGGTCTGAAGCAACCTCTGCAGAGGGCATGGTCCAGGATGTGTCCTCAGGCTACCAAGACCTCTCCTTGGACCGAACCCCTTCCAGACGGCGAGAAAGAACCGCTTGCCCATGGACCTGCTTTATAAAGGACCCTCTTTTACCTCATAGACATTGGTGCATCAGCTCAGTAGCAAAAGGAGGTACTTGTCGGGAGAAACAGTCAGGATGACTGGCTTCAGGAGAGAGATGTGGAAAGGATTTCCGGATGCGCCATTGTGGGTGGGAGGAAGGAGCAGCGTATAGGCCACATGAGTGATGCACTTCAGCACCTCCCGTTTATAGCTGGGATCTTCAGCCGGACATATCTGTAGGAGAGCCACACTTTATCATCTGAGAGAAAAAAATGGAGGGAGGCTCTGAGTTTTGGTGAGGGCGGACGCCCGAAGTAGAAATTGACGGGTCTCACTAGACTCTTCCATGGCAGGAACATAGCAGACACGGTGGGAGGAAGAGGTGGGCGCGATGTGTCCATAAAAACAAAGCAGGAGTTTGCACCAGCAGACTCAGAGTCCAGAGAGTTGTAGAAGATTCTGCTCATGCAGAGAGTGGACAGCGTCCTGTTGGTGGAGATAGCAGCAGCCAGGGTCTGATTAACCCGCGCAAACTTGCCCATTGGACTGTGGAGGGTAGGCAGAGGAGAAGCCAGCATCACTTTGAAGTTGACCGAACAGGGATTGCCAGAAATGGGGAAACAAACTGGACCCCATGGTCTGAGAAATGTGCAGGAAGTCCATGAAGCCGGACGATGAGGGAGGAAGGAAAGCCAGGCAGCAAAGACGAGGAGACGAAGGTAGACCAGGCAGAGAAGAAGTGGGCCCACATAGAAAACCGATCTCTTACCACCCAAATGATTTAGTATGGAGAGATGGAGATCCATAATAAAGTCCATGGCTATGTGAGTATGGGTATCGGCAACAGCAGGAGCAGACTGTGGCTTGAGAAGTGACAAGTGCAGGAACTCGAAAACTCAAACGTCCTTGACAGTTCTTCCACCAGTAGAGCGCGACGATCTTCTTCACACCAGGGTGCCCAGCAACACTAGAGCAATGTCCCCAAGTTATATCCTCCTCCGTAGAGCGGATCGGACATAGGTCTTGCCGGGAGGAAGCTTCCATAGGTCCATAGGAGTGAAAACAAAACAAGTTCAGGAGAACAATGTGTCAGAACGGGTTCGCGCCATTAGTACAGTGCACGGGAGAGGGCATCGCCCTAACATCCTCTATGCAGGATGGAAAGGTATCAAAAAATGAAAGGGAGAAGAAGAGGGACTAGCGAGCCTTCTGGATGAGAGATAAGCAGTATGGAGGTACAGGAGGTTTTTTGATCAGAATCGAAATGGACTGCTGAAGAGATCCCTCCAGAAGATAATTACACTCTTCCAAAGCAGTTGTATGGCCAGAAGCTCCGATCACAATAAAGTATTCCTCTCTGAGATCTTAGAGAAGAAGCCGCAAGTGGGGTTCGACCTTTCGGCCATTTTGGGTGAGAACAGCTCCAGCACCAACCGAGGAGGCGCCAACCTGAGCAGGAACTGTTTCTCAGTATCGGGCTGGGTGAGAACAGGAAGCAGAGGCCAAAGGCAGAGTTCAGCTTGGAGGAAAGCTTCTTCAGCCCCTGGAGGCACAGCTTAGGCATCTACTTCGTCAGTCCCCAATGGGAGACATGAGGGGAGAGAAATGTGGAAGGAATGAACTGGCGATAGTAATGGCGAAGCCCAGGAATCTCTAGATAGCACAAAGTCATACTGGGCAAGAGCCACTGAAGTACCGCAGATTAACTTGATAGGAACCATCGGTAGTCCTTTGTCAGAGATGAGGTAACGAGGATGGAAGGGAATCTTCTGAGAAAAATGACACTTCTAGAGTTTGGGCCCTAGGCGCCTGAGACTGTCGTACCGGAATCTGATGGGCCTGAGGTCTGCAGAGACACACCAGGATATTGGCCAGGTAGACCACAACACTGGTATATAGGCAAAATCTCTGAAAAATGTTGTTTGATGAACTCTAGAATAGTATCTGGTGCGTTAGAGTACAACCGGAGTGACGAATACTGAAGTGCCCATTAGGAGTATTGAAGGCGGTCTTCACCTGTCGCCTTCGCAGATAGGGATGAGGTTATTGCCCACGTTGGTCTAGTTTGGTGTAAGACCTGGCTCCATGTAGGCTTCCAAAAGTTATGGAGCAAAAAGCAATGGGTAGTGACTCTTCACTGTAATTTTGTTAAGGCCCCAATAGTCTAGCATGGACGGGTGAGGCATCCTTTTTGGCACAAAGAACATGCATAGCAGGAGAAGAGGACTTGAGCAATAAACCCCTTCTGCCAGGTCCTCTTTAACAAAACGTCTTAAAAGGCCAGAAGATGCCTGGGCGGGTTCTTAAAGACGGCCCGGAATTCCGTGAGGAAGGCGGTTAATGTGGGCAATGATCGGGTCGTTCCTATCCAAGAGGCGGCGGCCAATGCCCGGGCTTTCCGAGAGTAACTGACCACAAATGCCACCTTAAACCTCTCTGTGGGGAACTTGCAGAGGCTTCATCAATGTGCAGTGAGCACTCCGTATGAGCCCCTGCTTGAGTCGGCGTCTCTGGCATATTGGACTGCATGGGGTTCAGTAGAAGCAGAGTATCTGCTGTAAAAGATGGTGCTGTAGGAACGGATGCTGCTGGGGGATAGGAATGCTGAATGAGGGCGGTGAGATGGAAGTTGCTTGTCCTGCACGGCAATCTGCTGGGACTGCTGAGCCACGATGGTAGAGAGTTCAACCAGTTCTGGCAGGGGACCTTGACGGGATTCCCCATGGCAGACACCTGGGAGCAGGATCCTAAATGAATCTGGTTTTCACCAGAACCCGCCCAAAGCGGGTTATACTTGCTGTAGCGGGATACCACCAGGTCACTTCCACAGGCGCGACTTGCGAGCCGGTGGCAGCCCAGGCGAGTACAGAGTCCAAAGTTGTGTCAGCCGGAAGGTAAGGACAGGCAGGGAAAGGATTGGAGTGGGGAAGGAGCGGAGGTCAAGACAGGCGGCAAAAATCAATGGTCAGGAACATAGCAGGAGTTCACAACAGGACTGCCAGACAGTCAGGGAATCTCAATGGTAAAGGGGCAAAAAAGAGCATAAGGGAAGAGGTTGCCTATCTAGATCAGATGGCCAGCCGCAAATAGTGGTTGCACTGGCCCTTTTAAATTTCAGACGGCCGGCACATGAGCGTAGGAGGAGGGGCGCGCTGAAGTGCGAATAACGTCGCTGGAGCACGGCGAGGTAAGGTACCTGCTGCTGGCAGTGAGGGGGCACAGGGATGGCATTATGGCGCGCCTGCAACCTGGAACATGGGTCGCAGGAGCACCCGTGACATTTGCTTGAAGCTCCAAATGAGAGTTTTATTATTCGTAGTTGTTTTGAATTAAACCTGATAAAAAAGGCTTGGTTGTATGCACAACCAGGTAGGGAGGGCAAAATGCTATAGTAAGTTTGGATTTTCCCTTATAGATCTGTTGGACAATACCTAATAAAATCTTAGGCCTCTCAAGACATTTGGTAAAGGGGTATAAAGGGTCAAAGATCATTGCCTTGAGTGGAGGGAAAGGATTTAATAGGTCTCAGTGCGGGTTAAAGAACCTTCTTCATTGTCTTGGTGACTTTCCAATTTTTCACCCTTTTTGTATTTCCCACCAAGGGGAGGGGGAAAAGATGTGAAGAATATTACTGCTCCAGAGACAATCTGTGCGGGGCGATTGAGCGACGTAAGGAGGAGATTCCGACAGGTATAATGCCCAGGTGCGTAGTAAACCACTAGATTAAAGCAGAGACGAGGATAACACATACAGAACATGGAGACGAGGGGGTATGACAGGACTCTGCGCACCGCCAGTGGCGAAGAGGCCCTGAAATAATCGGCAAATGCTAGCTTATTGCTAGCTTTGCGATTATTTTCCCCAATCCGCCACTTGACGCCAGTGGGGCGTGAGGCGGGGGGGGCGCGGGCGGCCGAGCGGAGGGCGCCGGCTGGACGGGAGAGGGCCGGTGCGGGGAGTTCGTCCCCACGTTGGCACTCGCTGCTGACGTATGAAAAGTCGCCGGTTGCGTTTTCTCCTACGCCAGGCCCGCTGGGTAGGATAACGTCGCACGACTGGGGCCCGATATATCAAAGGCAGAAGCCTCTTCATGTGTCGGGTGCGAATTTGTAGCGCGGGCTATCAACAATGGCGCACGAGCACCAGAGTATGATAAATATCCACCATAGACAAGAAAAAGCTGGAAAGGTGGGAGCTTATGAGGGTCAGGAATTACTGATCAACAGGACCTCGGCGGAAGAGGCGGTGATGTTACATTCAGTAATAATACAGAACCTTTTGGTGCAATGGAAACAGTGTCTCACAGCCAATGTCATTCGCAGATGACTGTACAAAGAGCTCAGAGGAACATATGATATCGGAATTGAAGCAGAGGAAACCTTATATGACAGAAAGATAACATCCGAAGAGCAGGAAAACATCCCAGGATGAATCCTGCAGACCTTCACAGGACCAAATCCATCGCCTGATCCTATTAAATGGAATCTATCTACAGAATCATCAGAACTGCAAAAGCACAATTATCATAAGTCGACAGAGGAACTGACTATTTTATGTTCGAAGGCGGGAAAAAGTTCTACAGGGAAAAGAATCTTTAAGACATCAAAGAATTCGCACGGGGAAGAAGCCATTTTCATGTTCAGAATGTGGAAAAAAAATCAGTTCAGAAATCAGATGTTGCTAGGCCATCAGAACCATTCACACAGGGGAGAAAGCCGTATCCATGTTCTGAGCAAACTGCTATAGTAAGTTTGGATGTTTCCTTTAAGATCTGGTGGAGCAATCCTAGTAAATTATTAGGCCTCTTCAAGACATTAGTAAAGGGGTACACCGGGTCAAAGTTTCATTTTCCCGAGGGAGGACAGATTTTATATGTGTCAAAGTGGGGGTTAAAAAGAAACCGTCTTCATTGTCTGGTGACTTTGCCAAGTTTTCACCCTTTTTTGTATCAGGGTGGAAGATGTTGAAGAATATCCCTGTTCCAGAGACATATGTGAGGACGATGAGCGATGTAAGGAGGAGCTTCTACAGGTAACTTGCCCAGGTGAGTAGAACACTAGAATAAGCAGAGAGAGTGAGAACCAAAAATACAGAACATGGAGACATAGACTAAGAAAAGTGGAAGGTGGGAGCTATGAGGGGTCAGGAATACTGCTCACCCAGGACCTCGGAGGAAGAGGCGGTGAGTACATCAGTAATAATAACTGAACATTGGTTACCTGGAAAGTTTTCTCACAGACAATGGTCATTGTGCAGATGGACTGCTACCAAGAGCTCAGAGGAACATATGATATCAGAATCTGAAGAGGGGACGTTATATGACAGAAGATACATCCGAAGAGAAGGACAACATCCCAGATGATCCTCAGACATATTCACAGGACAATCCATACGCCTGATCTATTAAATTGGTTCCATTACAGAATCCTCAGGAACTGCCAAAGAACCCTATCATAAGTCATACAGGGAAACTGCTATTTATATGTCAGAATGTGGAAAAGGTTTTTACAACAAATCACCATCTTGCTTAGCAATCAGAGAAGTCACAAAGGGGAAAAGCCATTTTCAGTACAGAATTGGGAAATGTGTCTAACATGAGGAAATCTGTTAGCCATCAGAGCATCACACAGGGGAGAAGCCGTATCTGTTCAGAGGTGGGAAAGGTTTTAGCCAAAAATCAGATTACCAAACATCAGAGAATTCACAACAGAGGAAAAGCCTTTTATGTTCAGAATGTGGAAAAGGTTTTAGCCAGAAATCCACTCTGCCAAACAGCAGAGAACTCACACCGGAGGAGAAACCATTTCATGTCAGGAATGTGGAAAATGTTTTTCCTGCATTGAAAATCTTGTGCACATCAACATAAGTCCACAGGGGAGAAGCATTTTAATGCACAGAATGTGGAAATGTTTTACCAGAAATCAGATCTTGTTAGAACATCTGAGGAAGTCACACAGGGGAGAAACATTTTCATGTTAAGAAGTGGAAAATGGTTTTTCATGCATTGAAAATCTGTTTAACATCAGGAGAACTCACACAGGGGAGAGCCATTTTCATGCACAGAATGTGGGAAATGTTTTGCCAGAACACACATCTTGCTAGACATCTGAGAAGCCAACAGGGAGAAGACCATTTTTCCAGTTTTCGAGTGCGGAAAAGTTTTTCTCGGAAACAGGATCTTGTTTACCATCAAAGCGCGTCCACAGAGGTAAGCAGAATTTCACGTTATAACATCGGGGGGAAATGTTGGGTAGCGGATTGCAGTGTTTTAGCTTAGAATTGTGTGACGTACTAAGGAGGAAACACGTTAAAAAACGGAGATTCCAAGTATATCATATTAATTTAAGATCTAAGAACGTACTAGTGACCAGACATTACGTATAAAAATATAATTGTCACTGCCCCATCTTTAAAGAAATGAGAATATGAAACAGAAGGTGGTCTTCTTATAGTGGCTGAAGAAACAGAAAAATTCATTATACACCTTAAACGCTAGGATGGACTGGCCTGACAGTGTTTCTGATGTAGGCTGAGGCTTTTCCACATTTCTCTGCTGAGGGCATTCGGATTGATAGAGTGCAAAAAGGGGCGACACTACATGGAGCACAGGCTGCCAAAAAAATGCAGTTTGTCCTGTAGTCTGAGGATGATAGGAATAAAGAGAAGTTCAACTCAATATATAACAGCTTAAAGAGCGCTATTAAAGTGGAACAGCATTCCTTTCCCTTTTGCAGGATAGCGGCCGATAAAAATGACTATCTCCTAGCTGCTTATCTTTTTCGAAAACGGTACCAGTATCGGTGTCACTGAGCGCTATTTACCATTGCTATTACACTTTATATGGGTGAAGAAGAGACACAGGATCTCTAGGACTGTTTTGATCTCTCACAAATCCAAGGGGGGGGGTTATCGGTGCCGGATATAACCAGGTATTACTGGGCGACACACTTGCGGCGTATTCCGGCATGGTCCACCCTGTTGGCATTTTCTAAATGGATGGAGATAGAAAAATTGTGGTTGGACCCTTTTCACCCTAACTCCTATCTCTGTCCTAAAGAGGCACCCGCGTTACCGAGCTCTCAGCTAGGCCCTATTTCATTCACGATAAAATTATGGAGGGCCTGTTTGAACAGGTTTCCACTGGTATCTCAGTGTTCTCCTGTGCAGTCTTTCTTACACACTCCCTCTATGCAGCAGGCAGGAAATCAAACCCTGGCATGAGAAGGGATTATTCCGGATTGCAGACATTGTAGACTACCAAGATAAGAAGATCTTGCACTTTGACCCCTTACAGGACAAATTTCACCTCCCGCCCTCTCCAATCCCTATTACATACGCATTAGACACTTACTGCAGTCTTTGGATAGTACCAAGACAGTCTCAGTACCCACCATGCTACCCACACCTCCGGCCTTATATCAGAAATCTACATGATACTATTGCACCTGAACTCAGATGAACCTATCGCACACACATACATGGCCAAGTGGGAGGGCATAGTGGGGAGACCTATATCACAAGAAACATGGCAACTGATTTGGCAAAGGGCGGCTAAAACCTCCTTATGAAACCAGTACAAGCTAATGTTGCGGTATCATATTCCATCTTCGCTTCATAGATTATTCCCGGACACGCCGGACATTTGCTGGCGATGTGGCTCAGTTGGGGGGACTCTTCAACACATGTTTATGCCCATTCATACAGCCTTTTTGGCAGGAGACAAAGACTCTCCTCCAGGCGGTGGTAGCGGTGGATATTCCACACTCTCCTTTATTTTACCTGTTGAATGTCTCCCCTCAGCCCATGGTCAAGACAGCTACTAAACTGAGTTTACACATACTCACGGCTGCGAGTTGTTTGATAGCGCAATTCTGGAAAAGGTAAGCCCCTTCCCTCTCGAATGGACCTACTCTCCAGGGTAAGGGAAACTCGCAGTAAGGAATCCCTGACTGCCTCCCTGAATAATCGCATGTCATTGTTTGATAAAACATGTGAACAGGATCATCAGGTAGATGGAGATAAGACTTCATGACATATTCTCTGATCTGTCGAGGATTATTTTAATTATAAACTTATGTATATTGTAAAACCTATGAAATCTTCTTAAAATTGTCTTACTGTAAAATGCCATCCCCATATATAGTCTCTGTGTCAGAATGTGCTGAAAAACCCCACCTCCGCTTACACACGAGTCAAAAAAAATAAACACACTCACCTTCCGGCGTGGCTCCCCGATGTTTCGTGTGGCTCCCCACGGCTTCCATTCTCTCTGCTGTAACAGCTGGCAGTGCTGCGGCCACTCTGCCGGCCGGCGCACACTATGTGTCGCTGCTGAATAATTCATAGTGAGCGCCGACGGGCAGAGGGCATGGCCACAGCTCTGCCGGCTGTTACAGCAGAGAGAATAAAGAGGAGGAGCCGCAATGACGGGAGCATCGGGGAGCCGTGGCAAGCATCAGGGACCACTGAAGGGAGAGTATATAAGTTTATTTTTTTATGTGCTGGGCAAACTGGGGGCTGTCTGGCTATATACCACAGAGGGCTGTCTGGCTATATACCACAGAGGGCTGTCTGGCTATATACCACAGAGGGCTGTCTGGCTATATACCACAGAGGGCTGTCTGGCTATATACCACAGAGGGCTGTCTGGCTATATACCACAGAAGGCTGTCTGGCTATATACTACAGGGGCTGGTAGGCTATATACTACAAGGGCTGTCTATATACTACAGGGGCAGGCAGAATATATACTACATATACAACCCGGCCGGTCGGGTGTGGGCTGACACAGGGAGTTACTGTCCTCCTGACATTTCATATGTGAAAAGTCGCCGGCTGCGTCTTTTTCTACGCCAGTTCCTGCCTGGCGTGGAATACATGCTATGCAGCTGGATTCCGCCTCTTGATGCATCACGCTGCAACTATGCAGCCGCGGGGATATCATACACTGGCGCACAAGCGCCAGTGTATGATAAATATGCCCCATTGTGTTATTATTTGGGTTCTGCGGACAAGTTCTTTCTTGCTGTTTACAGCTATCACTGTCAGGGTCGAGGTAGTGGACCCACTGTACCACTGCAAGCAATGATGCAAGCCAACACCTGGGAGCAGAGTCTAAGTGGCACCCGGTTTTTACCAGAACCCGCCGCAAAGTGGGTTGGACTTGCTGCGGCGGGATACCACCAGGTCGCTTCACAGACTAAACTTACTTGCGGTGACCAAGGTGAGGTACAGAGTCAACAGGCAAAATTGGAGTAGTTGTCAGGCGGAAAGTGAGCACAGAAGGCACAGGATCGGAGTCGGGGATGTAGCAGAAGATCAAGGCAGGCGGCAAAGAATCGAAGTCAGGAACGTAGCAGGAGGACACAACGGCTAAAACACAGATAGTCAGGGAACGCTTTCTCAATGGCATAAGGGCACAAATATCCGGCAGGGCATGAGGCAAGAGGTTGGCTATTTATAGATTTTCAGGTGACCAGCTCCAATAAGTGGTGCGCTGGCCCTTTAAATCTCAGGTGCCCAGCACGTGCGCGCCCTAAGAGGAGGGGACGCGCGCGCTGGGGCAAGGAGACCGCTACTGGAGTGTGGCGGGGTAAGTGACCCTGCTGCTGGTGGGAGAGGGTACATGGAGGCACATGGGTGCACCTGCGACCCGGGACATGGGTCGCAGGAGGTTCGGCGAAGTACCCCCCCTCCCCCCCTCCCTCTTCGTGGTCTGAAGAAACCTCTGCAGAAGGGCATGGTCCAGGATGTTGTCGAATGGAAGGGGTTCGGTCCAGAGGAGTGGTCTTGGGAGACTGAGGACGAGAAAGAACTGCTTTGCTCTGACCGACTTCATATCCAGGACCTCTTTTACCTCATAGACATTGAACGCATCAGCCTCAGGAGCAGTAGGAGGTACTTGTCGGGAGAAGCGGTTCAGGAAGACTGGCTTCAGGAGAGAAACGTGGAAGGAGTTCCGGATGGTGGGTGGGATGAAGCAGCTTATAGGCCACATGATTGATGAGCTTCAGCACCTCTAAAGCATCCAAGTTTATAGCTGGGAATCTTCAGCCGGACGTATCCGTAGGAGAGCCACACTTTATCATCTGGAGAAAAAAACTGGAGGGAGCTCTGAGTTTTGGTGCGGGCGGACGCCCGAAGTAGAAATTGATGGGTCTTCACTAACTCTTCCATGGCAGTAACATCAGCAGACACGGTGGGAGAAAGAGGTGGACGTGGATGTCGTCCATAAACAACAAAGCAAGGAGTGGCACCAGCAGACTCAGAGTCCAGAGAGTTGTAGGGGGATTCTGCTCATGGCAGCAGAGTGGACCAGTCGTCCTGTTAGGTGGAGAAAGCAGCAGCCCAGGGTCTGATTAACCCTCTCAACTTGCCCATTGGACTGTGGAGCGTATGCAGAGGAGAAGTCCAGCATCACTTTGAAGTTGATCGCACAGGGATTGCCAGAAATGGGAAACAAACTGGACCCCATGGTCTGAGACAATGTGCAGGGGAAGCCCATGAAGCCGGAAGATATGGAGGAAGGAACAGGCTAGCAAGACGAGGAGACGAAGGTAGACCAGGCAGAGGAATGAAGTGGGACACCTAGAAAACCGATTTCTTTCCACCCAAATGATTGTATTACTGTAAGAAGATGGGAGATCCATAATAAAGTCCATGGCTATGTGAGTCTGGGTATCGGCAACAGCAGGAGCAGACCTGCTGGCTTGAGAAGTGACAACTTGTTAGGGGCACACAAAGTGCAGGAACTCACAAAATCTCAAACGTCCTTGACCTGATCTTGACACCAGTAGAAATGAGATATGAGAGCGACAGATGTCTTCACACAAGGGTGCACAGCCACACTAGAGCAATGTCCCCAAGTTAATATCCTCCTCCCTAGAGCAGATCGGACATAGGTCTTGCGAGGAGGAAGCTGCCGTAGGTCCACAGAAGCAACAACAAACAACGTTCAGGAGGAACAATGTGTCTAGGAACGGGTTCTTCCCCCATTACGTCAGTGGCACGGGAGAGGGCATCGGCCTTAACGTTCCTATCAAAAAATTTAAATGGGAGAAGAAGAGGGACCAGCGAGCCTGTCGTCGATTGAGACACTAAGCAGTCTGGAGGTACAGGAGGTTTTTGTGATCAGTATAGACACTGACTGGATGAAGAGCTCCGTCCATAAGATAATTTCACTCTTCCAAAGCAAGTTTTATGGCCAGAAGCTCCCGATCACCAATAAAGTAGTTCCTCTTTGCAGGTCTTAGAGAAGAAGCCGCACGTAAGGGTTCGACCTTTCGGCCCTTTCTGGGTGAGAACAGCTCCAGCACCAACCGAGGAGGCGCCAACCTTGAGCAGGAACTGTTTCTCAGTATCGGGCTGGTTGAGAACAGGAGCAGAGGCAAAGGCAGATTTCAGCTTGGAGAAAGCTTCTTTGGCTGCCGGAGGCCACAGCTTAGGATTGGCATTTCTCTTTGTCAGTGCCACAATGGGAGACACGAGGGAGGAGAAATGTGAAATGAACTGCCGATAGTAATTAGAGAAACCAAGAAATCTCTGGATAGCACAAAGTCCTACTGGGCAAGGCCACTGAAGTACCGCAGATAACTTGATAGGATCCATCTGTAGTCCTTTGTCAGAGATGAGGTAACCGAGGAATGGAAGACTCTTCTGATGAAACTGACACTTCTCGAGTTTGGCCCTTAGGCGGCTGAGAACTTGTCGTACCTGAATCTGATGGGACTCGAGGCCTGCAGAGAACACCAGGATATTGTCCAGGTAGACCACAACACGGTATATGGCAAATCTCTGAAAATGTTGTTGATGAACTCCTAGAATACAGCTGGTGCATTAGAGTCCAAACGGTGTGACTAGATACTCAAAGTGGCCATTAGGAGTATTGAAGGCGGTCTTCCCTCATTGCCTTCGCAGATATGGATGAGGTTATACGCCCCATGTTGGTCTAGTTTGGTCCACGTTTGCAGTCGAAAAGTTCTGTGATCAAAAGCAATGGGTAGCGACTCTTCACTGTAATTTTGTTAAGGCCACAATAGTCTATGCATGGATGGAGTGAGCCATCCATTTTGGCCACAAAGAACCCTGCATCGGCAGGAGAAGAGGACTTGCGTATAAACCCCTTCTGCAGGTCCTCCTTCAACAAGGCAGTCTCAGCAGAAGATGCCTGGTCTGGTTCCTCAAAGATGGCCCAGAATTCTCTGAAGAACGCGGTAATGTTGGCAATGAGTGGGTCGTTCCTATCCCAGAGGGGACTGTCCCGTGCCAGGGTTTTCCCGAAGAGTAGACTGACCACAAATGCCACCTTAAACCTCTCTTTGGGGAACTGCGGAGGCATCAGCTCAATGTACAGTGAGCACTGGGTGATGAAGCCCCTGCACGACTTGGCGTCTCTGTCATATTTGGACTGGCTTCCTCCTAAAAACAGAATCCAAAGTTCATAGCCTAAAGGATGACGGGACAGGGCACCATTTGGGTGGCCGGGGAGCCCTTAATCTAGTGGTTATAATCACCCTGGGCAGGTACTGTAGGAAACTCTCTTACATCGCTCATAGCCCCTGCACATTGTATCTGGACAGTAATATGCTTACGTCCTTCATCATGAATAAAAAACTGAAAGGCAAGTATCGTTGGGATATCTGAGACACAGCTGACAGGTCTCCAATAATGTTGTTACTTATTAAACCAACCAAAACTTTAGACAGAAGCAGTAGACGCTCCAGACTCATATAATGTTCTATGGTCAAAATATAACCTTCTCTCGTACTTCTTAGTAACCCCTAATCATGTGTGACATATTAGGATGTCACATGCCGGCTGCAGGTGTATGGAAAGGGTACACATGCTGAGTCTTCTCCAAGCAAGGTGGGTGTTTGCTGTATATTGCAGCAAATACCAACTGGTGACACCCGCGACCGATGCTAGCAATGATCGCAGGTGTTATCCTTTCGATCTCCGCTGGCAAAGCTGTCAGTGGTATTAAAAAGCCGGCGGCGCTTGGGTGCCGCCATATTGGCTTAGATCGTCGCTTCCTGTGACATCAGGGAGCGGCGATCTGTTACCCTAACAGCCGCAGGTCATACAAAAACCTGAGGACGTCTGAGTTTAGCCTATTAAAATGTGTGATTTACACACTGTAACAGAAGATGTGTAAAATCCCCTATACTGCAATAATGTAGTATGGTAGTATATTGTAGGATCAGGCAAAGTTAAAGTATACTAGGGGTTCTGAAAAATAGTAAAAAAAATGAATAAAAAAAAAAAAACAGCAAAAAATTCAAAATCAACTCATCCTAGAACTGAAAAATAAACATTAAAAATCATAAACATTTGTGTATTGCTGAGCCCCATTTATCTAAAATATAATAGCGTTATTTCCGGAAAATAGAGCCCAAAGTCAAAAATTAAAAAGATTTTACCATTTTGCCAAAGCGAAAACATTTTAGAAAGAAAAGTGATCAATAAGACCAACCCGTCCACTCGAGCATGGTCGCCATTAAACACCGTCACTATCTCACAAAAAAAGGACACCACAAACGTTATTAGCGCTTGAAACGAAGGCAAAATTAAGAAATTTGTATGTCAGGAGGTTTTAATTTTTGTAAACGTATGAAAACATTATAAAACTATAAAAATTTGGATCCTGTGACTGTTGCCGATCCAAAGAATAAGAAGAATGTCACTTGGGTGCACAATGGAAAGCCGAAAAAAAATCCAAGTCCACCAAAATAGGGCAAAAATTTTCACCAATTTCCCCCGAATTTGGAAATTTTTCCCGTTCCGTACATGGCATGGAATATTAAATACTGTCATTATGAGTGAAATTTGTTATGCCAGAAAACAAGCCGTCACACATCTCTATACACGAACTAACGTAACTGAACCAACTAAAACCTGCCTCGGTGTTACGGGGTTAACAGAAAAAAAAAAACATTTATGTGCCCCAAAAGAATAAAAACATGGGTAAGGAACAACATGAAATAGTAATAAAAAAAGTTTACAATATACCTAATTTTAATATAAGAAAACCCACAGATCAGAGAAGATGTCATGAATCTTATCTCCTCTACCTGTGATCCCGTGGGAATATTTCTCCTCTGAACAATCCGTGGTAAGAAGAAGGAGGTGGGACAGCTCTCCGGGTGAGTTCTCTTACTGGATTACTGTAGGAAAACATCCAGAGACTGAATTCCTTCTTTCCATACAGCTAATTGAAAGGAGTGGTATTTAGACTGGTCTAGTACCGGCTGATGTGAGGGGTGGTGGTCCTCCATAACCCAGGAAGCCTGTACACATTTGTCTACTTTAAATACTCCCATCCTCCTGGAGAAATAGACAGCCACATCTGGACACCTTTAGGAACCTGACACACCAATTGATCCGTCTCACCCAGATCACTCATGCGTTACGTATAATTCCCAGCATTCCCGCAGGGTCACCTCTCCAGTCAGCAGCTCCATCATATTGTGGGGAAGTCGATATTCTGCTCATTGATGTCATCAGTATTAGGGGGTGAGGTGGAGGAGCCAGGATTGGGCTCAGGGTTCTCCCCAGTCTTATACACAGGGGCCTGACAGCGCCCACTAGAGGGTCTCTTCACTACGGTGTAATCATGGTATGGAGAGACACAGTGATAACTATCAATCCCACTTTCCAGGAATTCTCACTCTCAGTCCTTCATCTGTTATTCCCATAGATAATGATGTCATGTGGACCTCATCACAATCTCTCACCTCTCAGTAATATAGAAGAGAATCTCTGGGTGAGCTGCAGATTCTCTCCACTCGTGTCTTGTCCAGTGTTGATTCCTGAAAGAAAAGAAGATGAGACAAAGTAAAAACATATAAAATACAATTATTGAAATCAATATAAGAAAACACTGAGGAGATACTGATGATCAGTGGTGGGTTTTGTCTCTTGTACGGAATACGAGTTTCTCTATGACTGAGATGAAATCCGTGTAACATCTGTAGCATCTGTATCTGTATCTTGAATTTAATACTAGGAGGTAATTCAGATGTGGATACGCTGGGGATTGTAGTTACACACAGATGAGCTTCCTATGTTCTATCATTTGTTAATTTGTCCTTTACTCCTAATAACATTTGCACTGGTGATATTGGATTGTTTTAGAGCTGTTACAGTCATCCAATCGTCAGACTTGGACTTTGTAGAGCAGCGATGTAGGGTGAAGGTTTGAAGTAGGAGAAATCAAATTATTTGCTATTCATTTAGAATTAGACGTCCAGAATTTATCACAATTCCTTTAGATACAAAAGAGATAATTTGACCCGGATTTAACAAAGATGATTATATTCACTTCACAATTGAAACCTCGTACGTTATAGAACATGGGTCATTATCTCACTAATTGATAATTGAGTGGGAGGCCAGGCTTGTGTGCCTAATACAAAAAGGAGGTGAGACGGATATGGAAGTGAGGGGTCAATGATAACTGTCCCCTGGTGATACACACCTACATCCACCCGGCAAGAGCTCAGATAATATGTGACAGGACCTGTGATGATGTCATATCATGTGATATGTGTGGATGGCAGTGAGGCTCCGAGGCTTTTGGTGGAGGAGTTATAGGGGGACCTGTCGATGATTTTGGACCAGGGATAGTCCCATGTTTTTTTGGGGGAGGAGTCAGGCTCCAGGAAGTCGTTGCTAAGGGCAGGGACTTCCCGGCTTCTCATGGAGGAGAAGTTCTGACCATGATCAAAGATTGGTGTTGCTCTGATGGCGGCACTTGGAGAGTGAGATGAGATACAGTTACATGGATGAGAGGGCTAGTTTAGGCCTGTGAGGAAAATTATTAGTTTGGTGTGGAGTAATTGCAGGGCGGCCAGTAGTACTGGAGGTACTGATACTGAATTAGCTCAATGAATCTCGTATGAAGCATAACTAAAGTAATATTAGGTGCGATAGTTGCAATTGTTTCTATGACTTGAAACGTTCCGTCACAAGCCGGAAGTGACTGAGGTATGAGGAGCCTGGCGGAGTGACTGAGGCCTTAGGAGCTGTAGATGAGTGACTGAGTCGAGGAGTTATAGCCTGGAGTGACTTGAGGCCTAGGAGCTGTAGTCTGGAGTGACTGAGGCATGAGGTAGCCATAGTGTCCGGAGTGATGAGGCCTTAGGAGTGTAGCCTGGAAGTGCCTGAGGCTGAGGACACGCTCTACATGGAGTGACTGAGCTTAGGAGTGTAGCTGGAGTGACTGAGTGCTGAGGAGCCTATAAACCTGGTGTGACTAGGCCTGAGGAGCTATAGCCTGGAGTGACTGAGACATGAGGGCTATAGCCCTGAAGTGACTGAGACTGAGGAGCTATAGCCTGCGTGACTGAGACCTGAGGAGCTATAGCTTTAGTGACTGAGCCTGAGGAGTAAGCCTGGAGTGACTGAGACTGAGGAACTATAGCCTGGAGTGACGAGACCGGGAATATAGGCTTGGAGTGATGAGACCTGAAGAGCTATAGCCTGGAGTGATGAGCTTATGGCTATAGCCTGGAGGGAATGAAGCCTTAGGCGCTCTAGCCTGGAGTGACGGGGCTGAGGACCATAGCCGGGAGTGATGAGGTCTGAGGAGATATAGCCTGGAGTGAACTGAGGTCTGAGGAGATATAGCCTGGAGTGACTGTGAGATCTGCAGGCGCTATAGACTGGAGTGCTGAGGTAGAGGAGATCGAGGCCTGGAGTGAATGAGGCCTGAGGAGCTACAGGGGGGGGGGGGCCCGGGAAAGGGAACTGAGGCCTGAGGAGATATAGCCTGGAGGACTGAGGTCTGAGGAGCTATAGCCTGGACGCTGACTGGGCCTTAAGCGCTATAGGCCTGGAGTGACTGAGGCCTGAGGAGTAAGCCTGGAGTGACTGGGGCCTGAGGAGCCATAGCCGGAGTACTGAGGCTTGAGGAGCTTAGCCTGGAGTGACTGGGCCTGAGGAAACAAAGCCTGAGTGACTGAGGCCTGAGGAAACGATAGCTTGGCGTGACTGAGCCTGTAGGAACGATTAGATTGGAGTGACTGAGGAATGAGGAACGTTAGCTTGGAGGGACTGAGGCCTGGGACGATAGCTTGAGTGACTGAGCTGAGGAACGATTGTTGGAGTGACTGAGGCCTGAGAACGATAGCTTGGGTGACGAGGCTGAGAGGAACGATAGCTTGGAGTGACGAGGCCTGAGGAACGATTAGTTGGAGTGTACTGAGGACTGAGGAGATAAGCATGGAGTGACTAGCCCTGGGAGCTAGCCTGAGTGACCAAGGCATGAAGAGACTATAGCCTGGAGTACCAAGGCTGAAGAGCTATAGCCTGGAGTGACCAAGGCCTGAAGAGCTACGGCTGGAGGACCAAGGGCCTGAAAGAGCTAGGCCTGGCGTGACAGGCCTGAAGAGCTACGGCTGAGGGATGAGGCCTGAGGAGCTACAGCATGGAGGGAACTGAGGCTGAGGAGCTACAGCGGGAGGGACTGAGGCCTGAGGAGATATAGCCTGGAGTGACTGAGGTTTTGAGGAGCTATAGCCTGGAGTGACTGAGTCTGAGAGCTATAAGCCTGGAGTGGACTGAGGTATGAGGAGTATGCCTGGAGTGACTGAGGCTGAGGAGCTATAGCCTGGAGTGACTGAGGCGAGGAGCTATAGCCTGGAGTGACTGAGGTTAAGGGCGCTATAGCCTGAGTGACTGAGGCCATGAGACTACAGCCGGGCGGACTGAGGCCTGAGGAGCTATAGCATGGGTGACTGAGGGCATGAGGAGTTATAGCCAGGAGAGATCTGATGCTGAGGAGCTACGGGCCTGAGTGACTGGGCCTGAAGGCTGATAGCCTGGAGTGACTTGAGGCTGGAGAAGCTGTAGGCCTCTATTGGTGAATGATTTGAGAAAGGGGAAAAAGTCCGCACAGTATTTTTTCTCCATAAAACAAAAAAACGCAAATATGCAGAGATTGATGGCTAATAAAAAACTCACAAACAGAGGAGAATCTCCTGGAGGAGCTAAACATCCTCTAGGTTATCTCCCAAAACATGATGAACTCCAGAATGACCATCGTAAACCGAGATGGGCTCTGGGTTTTTGACTTCTTGTTACATTCAGACTGGATGTACAAAATATGAAGGCTTTTTTTTTTTTTTTTGGGGGGGGGGGGGGGGGGGAGGGGGCGGGTGGGGGGGGGGGGGGGGGGGGGGGGGGGGGGGGGGGGGGGTGGGGGGGGGGGGGTGGGGGGGGGGGGGGGGGGGGGGGGTGGGTGGTGGAGGGGGAGGTGGGGGGGGAGGGGGGGGGGGGGGGGGGGGGGGGGGGGGGGGGGGGGGGGGCGGGGGGGGGGGGGGCGTGCCCTTATCACCATCATTCAAAATACAGACTAGTGTACAAGCCAAACATATTAATAGACCTGTCTTGTCTGGTGTCTCTGGCTCAGTGACCCCGAGGGGCATGTATGGGGGATATTGTTGTTCCGCTTCCAAAGGCAGAAATTCTATCTTGGGGGTCACATGAACACACTGGGTGCTGGGGGGGGGGGGGGGGGGGGGGGGGGGGGGGGGGGGGGGATCCCTACGGCCTAATAGCGCTCTTTAAGTGTACAGAAGAAGTGGAGAAATAAACTGCATTGTTGCGGCCTGTGCTCCATGTAGGTTCACTTGGCAGGCTATCATCGAGATGCCTCAGCACAAAATGTGGAAATCCTCAGCAGGAGCATCAGAAAACACTGTTTCAAGCCAGTCATTCTAGTGGTGAGATATAATGAGTCTTCATCTGATTCTTCAGTTGGGTACTATAAATCAGAGGTCCAAGCGTCTGTTTTATCAGTTTTCTCTCCGTATACTTATAATCCCTTTAAGATGGGGCAGTGACCATTATATTTAGATGTACATGTCGTGTCATGGGTGCCACCCGTGCCCCCTATCCGTGGCGCTGCCCAGCCCCGCTCCAAAAACGCACCTCTCCACGCTCCCAATCACGTCAGGATGCACGTTCGGGTTTCCTTAACGGCCGGCTGTTCCCAGGATTCCCCCTGAAGGATCTTTGAACTATGGGGAGAAGAGAAAGCTTCCTTTGCCCTGCGTTTGCCCTATGTTCCTTGTTTTCTTTTATGTGATCTCCTGTTACTGACCTTGGACTCGAACTTTGACCTTGCTTCCTGCTCTGACTGACTATGACCGTCTACTACGAAATCCTGCTGTATCTGTACCTAACCTTGGCGCCACGCGATCTAGTCGCACCTGTGGAACGGACCTGGTGGACCCTACCGCAGCAAGTCCATCCCCCTTTGTGACGGCTATGGTGACGACAGGTGCACTAGATTCCGGTCCAGGTGTTGATAGTACCATCTCCGCGGTGGTCCAGAGGGTCCACCGATCCTGAACCTGGACAGTCTGCGAACAGGTTCTCAGATTTACACATAAAATATAGATATGACTTACAATCATACAATTTTTCGAACATGTTCTTATATTACAATAATACAATCTTTGGCACCAAAACAATTCCACCCGATTTATACATGAATTCGGCTTTACCAATGTTTTCTTTTTTTCTTTTTCTTTTTTTTTTTTTTTTTTTTTTTTTTTTTTTTTTTTTTTTTTTTTTTATTTTTCTGACGACTTTGATGGTACAAGATCCCTTTCCGGGGAAAAGCATTTCCCGCAGTCCTAATTCATGAAATGGATTCCACTGTGTGTTTCTCAGATGTTTTCAAGATTGATTCGGGTAAAACTATTTCCCACATTCCGAACGGAAAATGGCTTTTCTATCCTGTGTGAGTTCTTTGATGGTGTTCGTGAGAGGTTGGTTTCTGGGTGAAACATTTCCAACATTCCGAACATGAAATGGCTTCTCTCCTTGTGTGAGTTCTTTGAGGTGTAAAAAGATTTGTGATCATTGGAAAACCATTTCCCACATTCGGTACATGAAACGGCTCTCACCTGTGTGAGTTCTTTGATGATGTAACCAGAATTGATTTTGGATACAAACATTCCCACTTTATGCACATGAATATGGCTTCTACCCTGTTTGAGTTCTTTGATGTGTAACCAGAATTGATTTTTGGTTTAAAAGACTTTCCCACATTCTGAACATGGAAAAGGGCTTCTCCCCGGTGACTTCTTCTTAGTTAACAAGATATGATGCCTGCTTATAGCATGTCCCCACATTCTGAAACATGAAAATTTTTCTCTGGTTGGTATGCTGTGGTGTTTTATAGAGTAGATTTAGCGGTTAAAACAGTTCCCGCATTGTGAACATGAAAATGGTTTCTCCCCTGTGTGAATTCTCTGTGTACTAATAAGAGTAGATTTTTCAATAAAAACATCTTTCCAAATTCTGAACATGAATAGGCTCTCCACTGTTGTGAGTTCTTTTGATGTGTTACCACGAATTGATTTATGGTTAAAATATTTTTCCCACATCTTAACATGAAAATCTCGTTCTCCGCTGTTATGTGACTGACTCTTAAGATGTTGGATAAACCATTTCCCACCTTCTGAAAAGGAAAGTGTTTTGTCCCTTGTGTGGTATCGGATGAGTGCGGGAGGAAGTGCTTCAATGCTAAACTGATACCTTTCGTAAAGAAGAACATGGCTTCTCTCTGTGTGAGTTCTCGCTTTGCAAAGATTGAAGGACGAGGGGTACGGCCCCCGGCTGGGGGGTGTGTTCGCGGTTGGGGCTGCTTGTCGAAAGTGGGTGGAAAATAACGTGGTGACTAGATGAGGGTAGGAATGTTTCGTTGAGAGAAAGAGATTAATGATGTGTAAGGGTGGTGGAGTGGAGGGGACGAGGAAAACCCGCCCTGTGAGGCGGTCGCATACTATGGGGATGGTGCGACAGGATGTGTTGGAGATAGGTAGGGGTCGAGGGGAACGGGATTTGGTGCGGTCAGCGAAGGGCGGAGGATTGCCCATTCTGGGAAGATTGTGGTCAAGCTCTTTCAGATTGACTATCTGGCTTGTTTTGTGTGACACAACGAGTCTGCCTTTAAGTCTAAAGTATCAGATTTCCCTTGAGCCGCCCGGCGAGGCGACAGGATAGGAAAAGAAAAAAAATGGAAGGAGTGATTAGTGCGATAAATCAATAAAAAAAGGGAATTCCGCAAAAGAACGGACAAAAACATGGCATAGACCACAAAGCGATCTTTCCATCCCCCCCCCGTGAATGATATCATAACGTTATGGCAGCAGAATTTGATGGGCATAAAATCAGGAAAACTACATTTTATACATCGTGTTATTGTGATTATTAGTGCTGTGGTTACCGCTTTTTTCTTGACTGTTCCTCCCCATGACGCGCAATACTTGACCAACTAGTGCGGTCCTCGTTAAAAGGTTGGCTATCCGCGTCTATCTGGATTATGAGTTGTTGGACAATAACGTACAGAATTGGGAAGGAGTGGGAAAAACATGAAGGGGCCAGTGCACAGGAGATCAAACCAGTGTGTGGTAAGTGCCATGACGTGGTGAACCAGCTTTCGTTCGTAGCTTACATAAATGGTAAGTGAGATGCCATTTGTGTCAACAGATGCTTATTTTTATGTAATGTTAGGAGCCTACTGCCATTATTTTTTAGCTGGTTAGATATTGGCAGGGGGTAGTCTTTAACAACTGCCCATTATTTATATGGTAGGATTTCGCAATTTTCCCACTCAGTACCCTCCACTGAGTGTTTCTGTACTGGCGTCTACTCAATTAGCTATTTTCCCCTGCAAAAATGACGGGCCACTGCATGAATAATATATTTAAACTTTAAAGCCACATATCAGGGAAATACCAGCCGAAAGGCATTTCCAATTAAACAGTCTCTTTTGGGTAATTCAACGTAGAAGAAAAAGGAGAAGAAAAAACTGCACTGAGCTCGGTAGCACATACAGGACCACCCACTTACCATAGGTCCAACACATTAGTCGAGACAACAGACCGATACCATAAAATGAGTATGGGCCTTTGGTACAGGAGGAGCCCTCTCATCTAGTGTTACTACTCACCTGGGCAGTTTACCTGTAGGAATCTCCTCCTTAACATCGCTCATCGCCCCTCAACATATGTCGCTGGCGAGTAAATATCTCACAATCTTCATTCCTGGTACGAAAAAAACTGGTTAAGAAAAAGTATCAGAATAGACTAGTCACAAGTAAGGCGTTAACAAAAAGTAGAACTAAATACCTAACTGGCAAAGTTATACGGAGACACAAGCTGCAGCTTCCCACCATTGTTATTTCCTTGATTTTTACCAACAAATATAGAACAACGATCTCCTCGTAAGATCAAGAACCCATCTAATGTCTATAGGTTCAATATAATTCATATCTCCATCCTCTTCAAACAAGAAAACATTTACTGTTTCCAAAAGAATCAAACATGTGAAACCTTGAACCACATATAGAAATGTAGATTTTACAATATAACCAATTTTATGACATGACACCAAACCATGCACCAGATCAGAACATCTGCCATGAAGTCCTTAATCTCCCATCTACCTGATGTCATACCCTGTTGGGACCATATTTCGCTCTTCTGAACAATTCCATGGTGTCGAAGAAGGGACTGGGACTATCTCTCGGTGATGTTCTCTTATTGTGATCTACTGTAGGAAAACATCCAAGAGAACCTGAATTCCCTTCTTTGCAACATTTAATGATAATGAAGGACGGTGATTGGTCTTACACCTGCTTTATCGTAGCTCTGCTATGCTCGCTGATGATGGAGGTCGATGGGTTGGTGGTCCGTCCTCTCATGATTCGCTCTTTGTAACAATCTTTTGTGTCCTATTCTAAATACTTCCCACTCCTCCATGGAGAAATGACAAGACCAATCACTCGAAACCATTATAGAAACCTGACAAACCCAATGATTCTCGTCATCAACCAGCTCCCTGTCATAGCGTGTACTGTATAATGTCCCCAGCCTCCCGCAGTTTCACCTCTACAGTCAGCAGCTCATTATTCTTGTGCCGGTGACTCTAGGATCTTCTGCTCATTGATGTCATCCATGTATCAGGGGGTGCAGGTGGATAGCTGGAGGCTCAAGTGTCTCCACCGTCCTTCATACCAGGGGCCTGACAGCGCCCCACCTAGAGGTCTTTCACTCTGTGTAATCTGGTTATGGAGAGACACATTGATAATCTCCCCAACATTCTACGAATCTCACCCCCAGCTCTATCTCGTCTATATTTTCCCATAGATAATGATGTAATGGACCTCATCACAATCTCTCACTCCCCTTTAATAAAGAAGAGAATCTCTAGGGTGAGGTTTATTATTCTCTCTGAACATAAATCCTGTCCATCGCTGACGGCCAGCGGAGAATTTTTTGGAATCGCGAAATAATCAGAAGCATTCAGAACCAGAGCCTTATCACAAATCAGAGGAACACTGTACCTGACTCCCCCATCCCCCAATAGTTAACGCGCACACCGGCAACGCCTTCTTTGTATCCTCCCTATGCATGTCCTGTTTAGATTGTGTCCATTGTTACTGTCATATTGTATTTTCGTACTGTCATTGTTAATCACCTTATGTTCATGAATGTGGTCGGTCGATGTGACCTGCACTGTCCTTAAACATTGGTTGTAACTAATTGAATAGCAACAGTGTAAGAATGTCGCACTCTCGTAGTGTATGTATGTAACTGTAACATTACGTCTGTCCGCTTGGTGGAACAACTGCTGACACACACTATGAGGTACAAGAACTAGTTCCCCCCCATGGATCAATAAGTTCATAGTACTTGATCTTATAATAATACATACAGTTATACTAATTACTGCCAATTAATATGATGGAAGTGAGGGTCACTGATAAATGTCCCCAGGTAAGTTCTGACAGCAACAACACCGGTGACTACTACATACCCTACAACTGCAGAGTGCTGCACCAGATATATGTGGGAGGAGGAAAGGACCTGTGTGATCATGTCTTAGTGCATGTTGATCATGGCCATTGTGTGGGATGCGTACGCTTTCGGGGAGAAGCTATAGGACTGTATGATGTCATAGTCATGTGATAGTCCATGTGTGAGGATTTCAGGTTCCAGGCATGTTGCTAGAAGCGAGGCTTCCATTATCTCTAGTGTGTTGGTAGAAGTTAGTACCAGCAGACAAGTTCCCCCACGTGGTGTAATAGACGTAAAGCTATAGAACTATGATCTAAATATTGAAATTACAGTGTCTGTTTCTTTACCGACACACATTTTCGTCATCCCACATTAGAAGGGGGGAGACGTGGAATCCTTGTTTCAACCAACCTAGACGAGTTATTTTGAGAACACTTGCGTCATTGTTGTTCGACCCTCCACTTGCAATACTGCTTGCTGTCTTTCCAGAATTTGTTAACAAGTTGACCTGAATTAATTTGTTTTGTGGTGTCACCCATGGGTCCGGAGCTTATGAACTCTCAGATTCCACTTCCTAACATCTTGTACTTGAACTAAGCTTTTTGAGAACTGGAGGGATGCGTACCTTTCTGTTCTGTTTTCAATCTGCAGTTTCAGACATTTGGAAATATTCCAATGGTCCTTGAACTGGCTCTTATGTACAGTGTATGAGAACCATGAAGAAAAACTACAAGCTACACATGTTGTGAAGGTCCTTCTATAGGATTAAAACTTGGTGGGACATTTGTTTGTGGGGCCATGGGCACAGGCTACCGCCCCCAACTCACCTATATTCTTAACCCACTATGAGACATCCGTTACTTGACTGATTGGAGAAGAAGGAAAAAAGACCTTAAGCAGCTTCTTTCTTCTGCATACACAAAACAAAATAAAAAACAGAACTGATGGTGACTAAATATTCACACAAAGAGCAGAGACTACTGCTGGAAGGAGTTAACATCCGGTAGTAATTCCCCAAACCATGCAGAAAAATCCGGATGCTGCCGAGCTAAACCCCCATCGAGATGGGCTCGGTTTCTTAACTTCTTGTGTACATTCTAGACGGTATTAAAATTAGAAGGCTGTGCCTTATCCCATCATTTAAAGATCAGACCCTACGCGACTGTTCAAGCGTCGCATCTTTTAATTTATATTACAACAAGGTATGGATAGAACTGGAGACTATACTTGCCCCAAGCTCTGCAACATCCCTCCTATAGCACACGAAACCACCTTTCAAGCCCTTACGTCATGGAGAGACCCTAAGAGCTAAGAAAGCCTACCTTGAGTCGCTTACCACATCTTGCCGACGACAGCCAGCTCTTACTGGTTCGTCAAACCGTGTCACCCTCAGAGCCAATAATAAGGCTTATTTTTCATACAATCTGCCTCAATCTCATCCATTGAGAACACCTGATTTGACTGGTCATGGCGACCCTCCGGTGGGAACACACACAACTACGGGGGCCCTTCCACTCAGTGGAGAGCTGGAGATGTAAGCAATGCCCCAGTACAATTTACACAATCGAGGTGAGTGTTCCCCATTACAAGAATACTGGAGTCTAGCCATATTGACTATAAAGTCACTGGGAATTAAGTTCAACAATGTACCCAACACACTCTGGCTTTATCCTACTGAATTATCCCGTGCTCAATACCTTCAGAGACAGATGCTCTCTCCATGGGCTATCATCTTATATTGCGGAGCATGTCCTGAACCCCAGGCTATGGTAAACACCATACCGTAGGAACACATCCCACGAAGAAATATGTATCACTTGGGACGAAAGATGGAGGAGTTAACAGCATTCAAACTATGTTACGTTCAAAGAACCACTCCCAGATCTTTGGGGTCACGGTGACATGACATTCTTCTCATCTGAACCCTTGAGTTTCAATCCACCTTCACCTGAGTTAGTTATCTCTTCGAGGAGCGCTCTACTCGACCTCTCTTTCCCTTGCCCCCCTTCTCTTATAGTAGATATGTTTTTGTTCTTGTTTCAGTTTTTTGTGTTTGCTTCATATATATCTTTCAGACATATAAAATATGACATAGGTTGTGGAAACACTGGTAACTTAACTGATGTTCTCATCATGGGATGGTACTGTACCTACAGGTTGCTTACGGTAGAAGTTTTATTGGACTCATGTTCCACTTTCGTCCTTTCCCTGTGGGAGGATAACTGTTACTGTCCATAGGGTTCCAGGATCCGGGATGAGTTGGAATCCAGTCTGGACCACCCGGGGGTGTTACTAAGCCGACACATGGGACCAGGGAGTCTAAGTGGCCCTGGTTTCACCAGAGGCCCCTTCGCAAGAGGGATGGCCTTCTGAGCAGCAGGTACCACCAGGTGTTTTCCCAGAGTGCTCGAATCTTGCCCGAGGTGTACCTATAACTGAGGCCATCTCGGGTCCGGGTCCAGTCACAAGTCAGGTGCAGGCGGGCGGCAAGAGTGCAACTCAGTCAATCTGGGGTCAGCACCAGAGTGTCCAGTCAGAATGGGGAATTGGGAACAGGCACAGCGGTAGACAGCAGGAATGCTGAAACAACAGCAACACGGAGGAACTATAGGAACATGGAATGCCGGAAACTCAAGAAAGGTCACATAGGAAAACTTATCCAATTGGCGTAAGCACAAAGTCTAATCCGGGCAGGGTGTATTCAGGATGACAGGCTTTACATAGCATACAAACATGAAAATGTGAGGCAGAGCGCAATTAGCGGGGTGCTGGCCCTTTAACCTTTGAAGCCGGTGCGTCTGCCCTAGGTAGGCCCCGACTACGATGAGAGAGGGGCAACGGGTATGTACCCTATATGGGTCGCAGGACCACCCATGACAAGTAACCCCCCCTCTGTGCACTCCCCTCTCATGTGCTGAGGAATCTCTGCAGGAGGTCCTTGCGGAATGCCAAGTATTAGTCGCTCGGGGTCTCCAAGATATTCTTCCAGCTGAACGCCTTCCAGTAAACCAGAAGAACCGTTATTCCCTCACCGTCTCAGTATTACAAGGACGACTCATTTACCTCATGATGTCGGGACAGAGTCGGTCACGGCGGAGCATAGGGAACCCCACTTGTCAGGTGAGCGTTCAGTGACAGGCTTGAGCAGGGAGACATGGAAGGATTTCGGATGTCATGGGGGAGGAGGGCGCACATTTGGACATACCGGATTGATGCCGACTCAGACATAATTTGGGAGGACAACCATACTTTGTCCGGCGAAGACGGAGGAGGCCTGCATCTTTATCGGCCGGGCTGATTCGGGTCGAAGCCTGCTAATGAAGAAGGCAAGTCTGCTCCAGGTGGACTTTTTGGTCTCCTTACAAATTCCTCAACACAGGAAACATCGATACACTCAGGACAGAAAGAAATGGGCGGACGCCTGCGGCATGCAGAGTCCAAGGAGTCGTAAGGAGTAACTAGCCCATGGCAAAAAGAGTGGACCAATCGTCCTGACAGCAGCAAACAACAGTGGTGTAGTTAGCAGCCCGATTGATTACATTTCCTCTGCCCTTAATTGTGATGATAGCGGGAAGAGAATTCCAATTGTCACTTGAAGTTGGTTGCAGAGAGAACGCCACAAGTTTAAGACGAACCCCCAACAGTCATAGCGATAAGCTAGAGAAGTCCATTTGGGAATTTGATCGAAGATGTGATCTAGTAAACTGGCGGGTAGATGTGAGCAGACTGGCAAACTGCAGAGGAACAAAGTGGAGCATCTTCAAAAGAATGTCATCACCCTGTATGACGGTATTGCCTGACATGATGGGCGGACAGGTCTTGTGAAGAGTCCATCACAGGAGTCCACGGAAAGTTTTGGTATCTGTGCAATGTCAGTCGAAGAAAATCAGCACATTAGCATGAGAACCCAACAAAGTCCCGAAGACATCCTTGGCCAGATCTGGCCCACCAGTAGGAAAGTGGAAATGGAGGACAATAGAGCGCGGCACACCCACGCATGCCCAGCCACACGTGAGCAATGTCCCCAAGTCAGAATCTTCCCTCCATAGAGCAGGGCGTACATAGGTCTTGGCCAGGAGGTAGATTGTCGACAGATCACAGGCCGCTCGGTACTGTCGGTCAGAAGAAGTACCGAGTGTTCAGGAGGGTACATGCTGAGGAGCCAGTTTTTTCCCCAATGACATCCTGCAGGCAGCAGAGAGAGGACGATTATCCGTGATGGTATACTTCCATCCGGACGGAAATGAATGATATAATTGAACCGGGAGAAGGAGAGTGACTCAGCGAGCCTCTGACGTGGAGGAGTCGATGAGCAGTCTGAGAGATAGAGGATGTTCGCTTGTGGGCCTGTTAAATGCTGACCAGAAAACGTAGCTCCCTCCATGAGCAACAACCACTCTTCTAAGGCAGTATCCAGCAGTTCTCGTATCCTAGATATTGAATTCTTAATATCCCTGGCCTCTGAAGCGGGAAGGTCTTGGAAAAGAATCTCACGCATGTGCAGAGCTTTGGCTTCTTGCGACCCCTTCTACTGAGCACCGCAACCGGCCCTACTATGTAGCGGAGGCTAATCCACGTCTCCAGATGGAAAGGACTCCTCATGCGCTGCGGTAGTATACAAGACCAACTGGAGCTAGAAGCAAACCTGCCTACACCCCCACGTAGCCGCTTAAAAAAATTTAGCACTATAAAAGATCGAATTAAAGTTTTACAAAATGATAGCCGGTACGGTAGGACTTTAGCCCAAAAAGGGCATCACTACATCCCATTACTCACCGACCACACCTCTCTGCTTAGTCTTCTACCTTTTATAGGTAGGAATCGTTGTGGTTAATTCCCCTTTAATGTTTTGAAGGCCTCCTCTAGCTGGCACAAAGGCACAGATACGGGGTTGGCACCCCTCTTGGGTACGCCACAATAGGAACCACCACGAGGAATGAAGGCGGGATGAACTGGCCCGGTAGTAATTTACGAGCCCAGAAACGCGTATAGGAGCTAGTCCTCCAACGTGTACCTATCCGTGAGGCTCCACGTGAACAACTGCAGATAGCTTGGCAGATCCATCCGAACTCCTGTCTGAGATGATATAGCCAGAGAAATGGAAGACATGCTGATCAGGAATATGGCACTTCAAGTTTGGGCATAAAGGCATTGGTCCTTAAAACGAACTGAGGACTTGACGTAGGTGTGTCTCAAGGTTGGAGCGAGCTAAAATCCATCTTCAAGAATGTAGTCTTCTCTCAAATAGACCACTATACACAGACATTGGATAAGCAAAGCAGCAAGGCAGACATGAAAGAGGGGAGGGCAACGGAAAATAACAATTGAATGGAAGAATAGAAGGGGGGCGTCTTCCATTTGGGCTGTCGTCTGGTCGGCACTTAGGGGTTTTTGTCTGGTCGGGGTGGGTCCGGGGTACCTAGGCCTGGGTGGGGGGAAGCTTGTGGGGTGCGAAAAAACATATGGAATGCAGGAGAAGAAAATATTCAGCGACAGGTGTCGTTTGGGGCAAAGTAATACGGTCGATAAAGGGAGTTAGGCGAAGTTAATAGGTGGGTAGAAGTAAATTCGGAATGTAGGTAGAATCATCTACGGAAATCATAAGCACACCGTCTTTAATTGTCGAGCCCCGGGGGAGGACTAGACGACAATATAAGAATAGTAATACGAAGAATGAGGTTTTGTATTGGACTGGTGAGGAGGGTGTGTAGGCCCACAACCCACAACCCCCACCCCCCCACAACAATCCAATCAAAATTTTTGGGAAGAGAATTTGGAGGAAGATCTTGGCTCACGATAAAGACGGGTTTTCAAACAGAAAGTGTCATCATTGTTTTCATCATCTCATTCTCAATCAAAACAGCCTTCCGGCTAACAGAACGGACGAGAGGTTCGGAACTGGTGGAAAGCTGTTCTTAGAATAGCGGTAGTCATCCAAATAAAACCGAAAAAATCCACTTGCTTTTTGGTAACCACAAAGTTAAAAGCCGCACAGAAGGGTGGAAAGGACTTGCGCGATGAATACCAGTCTGCAGGTTGTTCTTTGATTTAGCCTCCACATGGCGCGGTTATGGTTACTGAGAGGGGGTACCCACGGCACGTGGAGGGGCTGGATACGGCAGCAGATCCAACAGGCCAGTCATAGGAGCGGTGGGTAACGTCCGGCTGCTTCTCGAGGAAGACGTTAAAAAAAGTCCTTTAGCAAGCGGGAAGACCCCCAGGGGCTTGAGGAGAAGGACTTGGCACAGGATGAGGTATCCTCAACACAGCCGACAGATGGCAATCAGGACCCCACTGAAGGATCTCCACCATCTTCCACGTAAGGATCGGGTTGCATGGAGCCTGAAAACCATGTAGACCCAACATGATGGAGGGTGTTGACATGGTAGCAAACAAAAAGAAGTATCCTTGTGACACCACCAGCCTGCAAGTATAAAGGCTGGGGGCAATTACTGGACCAGGGAAGAGATGGAGGATGGGGCTTTTGGGGCACGAAAGAGGAGCAGAGGAGCTAACAAGGGCTTATCGAGTGCGAACCACTGGTGATACCTGTGGTGCGGGAGACCAGAGCGGATCCAGAAAGTTCCGCTCAGAGCAGGAAGTCCAAGAGACAGAGACCTTGAACTTGGTGCCGGTGCCAAGCTGAGAAAGCACCGGAAATATTGAGGTGTGCAGAAGTTTTGCATCAATCTAGGGACCTTCGCCCAGGAAACCCTAGGCTGGTGTTCCCAGATGCTGGGGATGGAGATGATTGTTGAGGGCAAGACTGATATTGCTCAGAGAAGAGAGGCTGGCTCTGTCCACCTCCATAGGTCTCTACGCTCCGCTGGAGCGGCCTTGGGAAAGCAGGAGCCACGGTTGAGGAAGGAAGGCGTCCGTCGTGTGGGCGGGCTTGGGGTTGCGTAGGCGTAACTTTCGGCACAATCCCTAAACCGCACGTAATCCAGGTGAGGGGAGGGGAGAGTCCCTTTTTAAAAGCTGCGGGACAACGCCGTGTTGTTACCAGCAGAGTTCCGAGGACCTCAGGGTTATTTGCAGGGTCTATGAAACAGCAGCATATTATCCACGGAAGAGTTCCCCGGGCGCAAGATTCAACAGCGCAGTCTCAGCAGAGGAGGACTTCGCTAAGCCCAGGCGGATCGCTCCGTGACAAATTGAGACAGCATGAGATTCTATGTGCATTGGGAGCAATGGGGTACAAAGGCCTTGCACAGCCTGGGATCTCCTCATATTTGTTGGCATAGAACAGCATAGCCTAGGTTCAGTTGCCAGGAAGAGGGGCTGGGTTTTTGTGTAGCGCAGCTGCAGGAAGTTCCGGAAACCTGTTGCTGATGTTGCCGCGGCGAGAGATGTTGCAGCATGGTGGTGACTGCAAAGGCTGTTCGCGTTCTTGAGCGCCATCTGCCGGGATTGAGGACCGATGATGATGGCACAGAACGGGGCGCCCCCCCCGACCGGAGGAAGCGGAACATCAGCAGTATTCCATGGTCGATCTTACTGTCAGGAATTACGGGTTATGATGGGATACCTCTGGGACCCCCGCGGGAGGGGTACTACTGACACTGGGAAGGACTCTAAGTGGCACCGGTTTCAACAAAGAGCCCGCGCCCAAAGCAAGATGGTCTTGCTTGAGGTCAGGGTACCACCAGGTCGTGTTACCAGGTGGCGACAAGGTTGAGGTTCCTAACGGAAGACAGTTCGTGGCCAAGTTACAGGCCACAAGGTCAGAGCAGTGGCAGAGATGCAAGGTCAGTCCCAATCCGGGGTCAGCAACGGGGAGGTCTACAACAGAGAAGGAAATTCTGGAAACACAGCAACACCAAAGGAGCTGTGGGTTTAACACAGGAAAAACGCAACACAGGCACACATGGACACAGGATATACTCAGGAAATTTACGCAAAATCTTTGAAGCGAGATGCTTAAGCAGGAAATGTGGAAAGCCCAGCCCCTAAATACAGAAAAACAGTCAGGGCCAAGTCCATCCCTCGTGTTAAGGTGTATAATGAAGTTATTTATGATTTCTTCCGCTACTATAAAGAGGAGCCCACAGCTGTCGTTTCATCATCATCATTCTTTTTAAAATGGGGCAGTCGACAATTCTATTTTTTAAGAAAGTTGGGGTAACTAGTAAAAAGTTCTTATGATCTTAAAAGTAAATATAGATATGACTAGGAATCTTCAGTTTTTTAACGTGTTCCTTTAGTTACGTCACACATCTAAGGCTAAAACATCTGCAATCTGTTGCCAAACATTTCCCCCGATTTATAACGTGAAATTCTGCTCATTAACAATGTGTCCGAAAGTTTGATGTGTTAACAAGAATCCGGTTCCGAGAAAACATTTCCACATCTAAACATGAAATGGATTCTCAAATGTGTGACTTTGCTCAGATGTCTAACAGATTAGAAATGAAGGAAAAACATTTGTCCACATTAGAAAATACAATGGACTTTTCACCTGTGTGAAGTCTCTGATGTCGTTTCATTTCCAAGATTGGTTTCTGGGCAAAACATTTCCCACATTCTGTACATGAAAATGGCTTTCCCATCTGTGACTCTTGATGTCTAACAAGATTTTCAGTGCAGGAAAAACCATTTTCACATTCAGAACATAAAAATGGCTTTTCCCATGTGTGAATTTTCTGATGTCTAACAAGATTTCCTTCCTACATGGTTGGAAAACAGTCCCACATTCTGTCATGATGAAAAAGGCCTTTCCCCGTGTGAATTCTCTGATGTCTAACAAGGATTTCTGAAGTTTTTAAAAAACATTTCCCACATTCCTGAACATGAAAATGGCTTTTCCCCTGTACGTGCAATTCTCAGATGTTTGGTAAGAGCGATAATTTCGGCCAAAAAACCTTTTCCACTTTGAACTGAAAATGGGTTCTATCTCCTGTGTGGATCATTTGATGATTAAGGAGCTCATTCTTTCAAGTAAACAGTTCCAACCAATTCTGAACATGGGAAATACGGATTCTCCACAGGTGTGAATGCTCGGAATGTCTCGCAAACATCTGATTTCGAGTAAAAAACCGTTTCCACATTCTTGAACATGAAAAATGCTTCTCCCCGTGTGCGTTCTTTGATGTCTTTTAAAAGATTTCTTTTCCTGTAAAACATTTCCCACATCTGAACATATAAATAAGCCAGTGTTTCCGCCCTGTATGACTTATGATAATGTTCTTTGCAGCTGATCTGTAGATAGATCCAATTTAATAGGCATCAGGCGATGGATCTTGGTCCGGTGAAGGTCTGAGGATTCATCTTGGGTGTTGTCCTGCTTTTCGGATGTATCTTACTACTAATATACAGGTTCCTCGCTTTCAGATTCTGATAATCATATGTTCCTCTGAGCTCTCTGGTACAGTCATTGACAAGAAAATGAACAGTGGCTGTGAGAAAAACTCTTTCAAGTGAACCAAAGGTTCGGTATTATTACTGAGTAACACCTCAGCCTTTCCTCCGATGTCCTGGTGAGCAGGTATCCTGACCCTCATAGCTCCCAGCCTTCCAGGCTTTTCTTAGTCTTATGTCTCCTGCTCTGATTGTGTTAGACACTCGTCTCTGCTTTATCTAGTGGTACTACTCACCCCTGGGCAGTACCTGTAGGAATCTCTGCCTTACATCGCTCAGCGCTCTCACATCAGTCTCTGGAGACAAGGAATATTCTTGGATCTTCACCTGATCCAAAACAAGGGTTGATGTCGAAAATGGAAAAAAGACATAGACAATGAAGAAGTTTATCTTTTAACCCCTAAATTGGACACATAAATCTGTTCCTCCACTCAGGACAGATGAATCTTTGAACCATGTATACCCTTTTTTACTAAAGGTCTTGAGAGCGGCCAATATAGAATTTTACTAGGAATTTTGCTCCACCAGATCCTAAAGGTAAAAATCAAAAACTGTACTGTAGCCGTTGCCCAGAACATAAAAATGGCTTTCCCCTTGTGAAATCTGCTGATGTCTAAAAGATTTCTTTCTCCTGATATAACATTTCCACATGTTGAAACATATAAATAGCAGTTCCTCTGTATGACTAATGACAAGTTCTTGGCGTTTCCTGCATGATTGTGTGTGTAGAAGATCCAATATAATAGGATCAGACGATGGAATGGATTGGTCCTGTGAAAGTCTGAGGATTCATCTGGGATGTTGTCGTGCTCTAGGATGTATCTACTGTCATATAATGGGGTCCTATGAATCAGATTCTGATATCACTGTTCCTCTGGAGTTCTTGTTTACAGTCATCTGAAAAAAAATGAACAGTGGCCTGGAGAAAAATCTTTCCAGGGAACCAAAAGGTTCTGTATTATTAAGACTGCTAACATCAAACCTCTTCCGCTAAGGGCACATGGTGAGAAAAGATATTTACTGACCCTCAAGCTACAACATTCCAGATTTTCTTAGTATATGTCTACCATGTGCGGATTGTGGTTATCTATGCTCTATCTAGCAACGGTACTTATCAACGAGGCAGTTTAACCCCTGTAGGAATTCCCTCCTCTAGATCGCTAATCGACCCTTAATATGTCTCCTTGAGCAGGAAATATGCTTCACATTTCACCTCGGAGAGAAAAGGGACAAAGGGGGGGAAAACTTGGGAAGGCACCAGAATCAAGGAGAATGGTGCTGGGGAACCCACAACAGAGACACGAGGGAAACTAGCGTGGCAGCCAAGGATGGCCAGGAAGCATGAATTTTGAGACCGGTGATTGTTGTACCCCTTTACTAAATGTTTGAGAGGCCTAAGAATTTTACTAGGGAGTGCTCCACCAGATCTATAAAGGGAAACATCCAACAACTACTATAGGGTGTGCCCTCCCTAACTGGTTGTGCATATTAAAACCAAGCCTTTTTTATACAGGTCATTTGGAGCCGCAAGCCAAAAGTGTCAAGGTCCCCGGTGCTCTGCGACCCTGTCACCAGGTTGCAGGGCACCATAGTGCCTCCCTGTGCAACCCTCATGCCAGAGCCGGTTTTTACTTACCTCAGCACACTTTGACGATAATGCGACATTGCTTATAATAGGACAGCGAACACCCAAGAGCTACAATCCTAGAGATAGTGTGCCCGGCGTCTGAAATTTAATAGGGCCAGTGCACAAATAATTGGCGCTGGCAAATGACTTAAATAGGAACTATTCCCTTATGCTTTGCCGGATCTTTGTGCCCTCACTATATTTGAGATTCCCTGACTGTAATGTTGAAGCAGTAATGGTTGTGAACTCACTGATTATGTTCCAGAAATTGATTATTTGACGCCTCATTGTATTGATTCTGATAATTTCCGACCTCAGATCCTGTCCACTGACTTCCACTGACAACAATGTGGACTCTGCACTGATAGGCTGCCACCCGCTAGCAAGTCGCATACTGTGAAGTGACCTGGGTGTATCCCGCCACAGCCAAGTACTAACCCGATTGGGTGAAAACCACGGGGTCACATAGATTCTGCTACCCAGGTGTCGTACAACATTAGCTTGAAGAGTTTCTGGACTACTGATCCTGACAGTTAAGATCCGGCGGATCACCCGACAAGGTCTCCCCTATGTGACAAAAACTGGCTTGAACTCACACACCGTAGTGGCAGCAGCGGTGCTGGTTTCTAGCGATGTCGTGCAGGGACAAGCAAATTTCACATCTCACCGCAATCATGCAGCAGTTTCTGCTAAACCAGACCGCATCCTGATTCCTACGGCACCACTATGTCTACAGGGCACGCTATCTGCCTCTACTGAACCCCCTGAACCCAGTCACTCCAGGCATTCGCTCCTCAGCCTCAGGTCACTCCAGGGCTATCGCTCCTCAAACCTCAGTCACTCCGGCTTATGCTCCTCAGGCCTCAGTCCCCCCGGCTGTAGCTCCTCAGGCCTCAGTCACTCCATTCTGTAGCTCCTCATGCCTCAGTCCCTCCAGGTCGTAGCTCTTCAGGCCTGTCACTCCAGGCCGTAGCTCTTCAGGCCTTGTCACTCCAGGCCGTAGCTCTTCAGGCCTTGGTCACTCCAGGCTATAGCTCTTCAGGCCTTGGTCACTCCAGGCTATAGCTCTTCAGGCCTTGGTCACTCCAGGCCGTAGCTCCTCAGGGCTGAGTCACTCCATGCTATAGCTCCTCAGGCCTCAGTCACTCCAAGCTATCGTTCCTCAGGCCTCAGTCACTCCAAGCTATCGTTCCTCAGGCCTCAGTCACTCCAAGCTATCGTTCCTCAGGCCTCAGTCACTCCAAGCTATCGTTCCTCAGGCCTCAGTCACTCCAAGCTATCGTTCCTCAGGCCTCAGTCACTCCAAGCTATCGTTCCTCAGGCCTCAGTCACTCCAAGCTATCGTTCCTCAGGCCTCAGTCACTCCAAGCTATCGTTCCTCAGGCCTCAGTCACTCCAGGCTTTAGTTCCTCAGGCCTCAGTCACTCCAGGCTATAGCTCCTCAAGCCTCAGTAACTCCAGGCTATGGCCCCTCAGGCCCCAGTCACTCCAGGCTATAGCTCCTCAGGCCTCAGTCACTCCAGGCTATAGCGCCTAAGGCCTCAGTCACTCCAGGCTATAGCTCCTCAGACCTCAGTCACTCCAGGCTATAGTCTCTCAGGCCTCAGTCCCGTCCCTCCGGCTGTAGCTCCTCAGGCCTCAGTCACTCCAGGCTATAGCTCCTCAGACCTCAGACCTCAGTCACTACTCAGGTCTATAGTCTCCTCAGATCTCAGTCACTCCAGGCTATAGCTCCTCGAGCACTCAGTCACTCCAGGCTATAGCTCCTCAGACCCTCAGTCACTCCAGGCTATAGGTCCTCAGACCTCAGTCACTCAGGCTATAGCGCCTAAGGCTTCAGTCAATCCAGGCTATAGCGCCTAAGGCCTCAGTCACTCCAGGCTATAGTCTTCAGTCTCGTCCTCCAGCCTATAGTTCCTCAGGTCTCATCACTCCAGGCTATAGTTCCTCAGTCTCAGTTCTCGGTATAGTCCTCGGTCTCAGTCACTAAGCTATAGCTCCTCAGGTCTCAGTCACTACCAGGCTATAGCTCCTTCAGGTCTCCAGTCACTTCAGGCATAGCTCCTCAGGTCTCATCACCCATGTATAGCTCCAGGCCTCAGTCAACCAGGTTATATGCTCCTCAACTCTCATTCCCTCCAGGCTCCAGCTCCGTAGGCACTCAGTCACTCCGGCTCATAGCTCCTCAGGCCTCAGTCAACTCCAGGCACGCTCCTAAGCGCCTCAGTCACTCAGACTATGGCTCCTCAGGCCCAGTCCCAGACTACAGCTCCTAAGGCTCAGCAGTCACTCCAGGCTATAACTCCTCAGACCTCAGTCACTCCAGGCTACAGCTCCTAAGGCCTCAGTCACTCCAGGCCATGGCTCCTCAGACCTCAGTCACTTCAGGCTTGTGACAGGAAACTGTTTTCAGTCATAGAAACAATTGCAACTATCGACTAACCTAATATTAACTTTAGTTATGCTCATACGATGATTCACTTGAGGCTAATTCAGTATCAGTACACTCAGGTAACTACTGTGGCCCCTGCAATGTACTCCACACCAACTAATAATGTTCCTCACAGGCCTAAACTATCCCTCTCTCCATGTAACTGTATCTCATCTCACTCTCAAGTGCCAGCCAATCAGAGGCAAACACCAATCTTTGTCAGGTCAGAACTTCTCCTCACATGAGAAGCAGGGATGGCCCTGCCCTTAGCAACACTTCCTGGAGCCTGACTCCTCCCACACATGTGACTAATCACATGGTCAGAAAATCATCACAGGTCCTATAACTTCTCCACCAACGAAGCCAGGAGCCTGACTCGTTCCACACATGATCACATGACTATGACATCATCACAGGTCCTTCACATATATCGGAGCTTGCAGGTGGAGGGGTGTTAGTCACCAGGGACATTTATATCATGACCCCTCACTTCCATATCTCCGGCTCACTCTTTTGTTATTAGGCACACAAGCCTGGCCTCCACTCAATTATTTGTGAGAAAGGACCCATGTTACTTATAAACGTAGGAGGTTCAATGTGTATAGTGAATAATAATCAATCTTTATAAATCTCTGGTCAAATTATCTCTTTTATCTAAAGGAATTGTGATAAATTCTGGACGTCTAATTCTAAATGAATAGACAAATATTTGAATTTTTTTCTCCTACTTCAAACCTTCACCCTACAATCGCTGCTCTACAAAAGTCCAAGTCTGACGATTGGTGTGACTGTACAGCTCTAAAACAATCCCAATATCACCAGTGCAAATGTTATTAGGAGTAAAAGGACAAATTACAATGATGGAACATAGGAAGTCATCTGTGTGTAACTACATCCCCACGTATCCACGCTGAATACCTCCTAGTATTAAATTCAGATACAGATACAGATGCTACAGAAAGTTACACCAAACAGGATTTCATCTCAGTCATAGAGAAACTCGTATTCGTACAAGAGCAAAACCACCACTGATCACATAATCATCCGTGTTTTCTTATATTGTTCAATAATTGTATTTTATAGTTTTTACTTGTGTCTCATCTTCTTTCCTTCAAGATCAGACAATGACAGAGACAAACGAGGGGTGGAGAGAATCTTCCATCTCACCCTAGAGATTCTCTTCTATATTACTGGAGAGGTGCAGAGATTGTGATGAGGTCACATACATCATTATCTATGGGAATAACAATGATAGGACTGGAGGTGAGAGATTCTGGAAATTATGGAGTGATGTTATCATGTGTCTCCTCAAAACCGGATTACACGTAGTGAATAAGACCTCTAGTGGGCGCTGTCAGGCCCCTGTGTATGAAGGACGGGGGAGAACCCTGACCGCACATCCGGCAGCCTCCACCTCACCCCCTGATACATGAATGACATCATAGCAGAAGATCCCTAGAAGTCACCCACAAGATGATGGAGCTGCTGACTGGAGAGGTGACACTGCTGGAATGCTGGGACATTATACAGTAACGCTTAAGGGATCTGGGTGATGACGGGATCATTGTGTGTGTCAGTTTCCTATAAGGTGTCAGGATGTGGCTGCTTTGTCTATTTCTCCATGGAGCGTGGGAGTATTAGAAGGACACACGATGTGTGTACAAGCGTCTGTATGGAGGACCACACCCCTCACATCAGCAGGTATAGTACAGGACTAAATCCACACGTCCTTCATTATCGGTAATGGAAAGAAGGAATTCAGTCCTGGATGTTTTCCTACGGTAGATCCAGTCAAGAGAACATCACCGGAGAGATGTCCCCCGTCCTCTTCTTCTACCACAGATTGTTCAAGGAGAATGTCCACAGGATCATCAGGTAGATGGGATAAGACTTCATGCAATTTCTCTGATCTGTGGGGGGTTTATTATCATTAAATTAGGTATATTGTAAAACTTTTTTACATATTCTATTGGTTCCAGTTCCATTTTGATTCTTTTGGCAATAAATGTTTTGTTTTTCTGTTTACCCCTTAACCCCCACGGGCACCCGTCGCGTTTTTCTTTTTCATGTTACTTTGGACTTGTCTGGATGTGATCGCGGCTTGTTTTCTGCTCCAAATTTCCCTTCATAATGCCAGGTATTTTCCTATTCCATGCCAATGTACCTGGGGAAAGCGGGAAAAATTCAAATTCGGGTGCAGAATTGGTGGGAGGAAAAATTTTTTGCCCTTTTTGGGGACTTGGATTTTTCGGCTTTCATTGCTGCACTCCCAGTGACATGTTCCTTATTCATCTTTGGTCGCACACATCACAGGGATACCAAATTTTTTCATGGTTTTATAATGTATTCCAAATCACTTCCTACAATATTCAAACCCTCCTGTCCAATACAATTTCTTATTTTTGCTCGTTCGGGCGCTCAATAATGTTTGGGTGTCCTTTTTTGTGAGATGCAGGGATGAGTTTAAGCCTACCATGCGAGTACTGTTTGGTCTTTTGATCACTTTTTCTACATGTTTCAGATTTGGCAAAATGGCTGATCAACATACAAAAAATTTTATTTTTGACTTTGGCTCTATTTTCCGGCGACTAACCGTATTATGTTAGATAAAGGGGCGCTGCCAATACCAAAAATGTTTCATGATTTTAATGTTTCTTTTTATCAGTCTGGGAAGTGGGAGTGATTTGAATGTTTTGCTGTTTTTTTTTTTTAGTCATTTTTTTATATTTTCCAAACCTAGATACTGTTAACTTGCCTGCATCCCTAACAATAATACTAATACTTAATTTATTGCAGGTATGGGATTTTACACATCTTCTGTTACAGTGTGTAATCACACATTTAATGGCTAAAACTCAGACGCCTCAGGTTTTTGTATGACTGGGCGTTGGTACCAGATCGCCGCTCCTGATGTCACAGGAAGTCGACGTCTAAGCCATATGGCGGCACCCAAGCGCCGCGCTTTTTGTAATACCCACTGACAGTTCCGCTTTGCCGCGGAGATCGAAACGGATAACACCTGCGATCATGCTAGCTCGTCGGGGTCGGTTGTCCAGTTGGTATTTGCTGCCATATCCAGCAAACACCCACCTTGCTTGGTAGAGAGACTCGAGTGTGTCCTTTCCCATACCCTGCGCCGGATGACTCTAATAGTGTCCCGAGTAAGGGGTATAACCCCCAAATAACACAGCCGGTACAGCGAATGCCAGGGTTATTCTTTGACCTAGCACATTGCTGAGGTCGGGAAGCTCTTCTGCTACTGTCTATAGCGTTTTGTTTGTTTAAATCAGTCCACCAACTGATGGATGCACCTGCAGCGGTGTGTCTCAATAGTCTCCAACACGATACTTGCCTTTCCAGTTTTTTATCATCCGGTGACAGACGTGACAGCAATTACTGCTCCAGAGACCATTGTGCGGGCGATGGAGCGATGTAAGGAGGAGAGATTCCTACCAGGTAACGCCCAGTGCGTTATACCACTCAGATGATCGGGTCCCCGGCCAACCACCCATGGTGCCCCATGTTCCTCATCTTTGATAAGAACTTTGTTGCTTTTTAGGGAAGGCAGCTTTTTTAAGGTTTAGGTCTGTTGTTTATGCAATAATTTATATGTTCACATGGTAAGTGGTTGGTCTTGTAATGTGCTACGAGGACCTCTGTGCATGTTTTAATCTTCATTTTTTCTTTGGTTATCCACCAATTTTCCGTGGAATCGCTGTTCAGGGTATGTGTGTCTTGGAGATCATGTGCTTAGTTTGCATAATGGAGAGGTCCCTCAACAGGTTAAGGTTGACCAATATTTAGTCTGAGGGCTTGGCGTGGAGGAAGGGCAGGAGTGTACACTATGGAATGGGTTCAACGGGCGAAGTTTAATATCTGGCTAGCTTCCGCCTTAAGACTTTGTGAAGCGAGGGCTTAGTGAAGCCTATGCTGGTGCCTGGGGATTTGCCCTGGTGGGGACGATTTTATGATCTTCAAATTCCAATGTCCTCGGCAGTTCCTCTGTCAACCGAGTAGGGCTGTGTTAGCGACCATAACCTCATCTATTTTGTCCTGCGCCCTAGCTATCTAGTAAAAGGATCCTGAAGTTCTATAGTGCTGGATAGTAACTTTCAAAGATAGTAGTAACAGGCATGAGTGTCAGTTGATCTGAACGATCTTTAAATGCGCGGTACATTAAGTGGCAGTTGAGGCGTGTCAGTCACAGATACCTAGATATTGGTTCTCCCACAACCTGTTGAAATGTTTCATCAATGCTGATTCGGGAGCTCCTCAGTTTCCTCAACGAGTGTTCAAGAAGCTCGTTCAGCAATCTCCGAGGGACCCACCAGCCTTGTTATCCAGAGTGGCATTTTAGACAAGTGGCCAGGGTCTTGACGATCTTTTCTCGCGCATCAAGCCCCGTGTTTAGCCCTGAGCACCGATTGAGTGAAACGGTTTGTACTGAAGGAGAACCTATCTGCCTGCGGAGTTTCACAAGACAGACTGAATCTTTTCAGACGGTTGCCATTAAGGCGCCAACACCAGGGGAGATGAGCGTGGGTCTGTGATGGAGGAGGCTATATGGACCCTGGTTGCCAGGTGAGGGCATGATGACTAAATAAAGAACAGTCTATTGGCTGTATGACATGCGTAGGGTAATAGTATGCAGCTCGGAACGGGTGAAGGTCCCTCTACAACATCACTTAAGCCGGGAGTCCTACAGAATCTCTGCAATTTTACGCATCGGAGTATGGGCTAAGAATGACGTGTCGCACGCCAGGAATTGCTGCAGCTGTGGTTGTGATAGATAAGTTGGGGTTGGAAGGAAGCTAAGAAGCCAGTCCTGTTAGAGATTTCCGGTAGGTAAGTGCAGCCGAGGAACCCCTAGGATCTCGTGGGTCACCGAGGGTGTCATATGCCATCTTTTCGAACTGAAACGTCTGAATAGCATATCGTACCCACTATGCGGTAATCTGTGTGATTGGTGATTATAACAAATATGTATATTTTTTTTTAAGGTAGAATGGGGACCAAATTGAGAAGGCTGCTATGGGGACCTGCTCTCCTATCAGAGTACACCCCTGATAGCCAGCAACTGCCCTGGATGTTCCCACTCCTCCCAATGCTGTGACGTTGTAGATTCACAACTCAAAAAATCTCAGACACTTTTCGATAAACATTTGCAATGAGCAGCAGCTACTTGGGCCCGCTTTACACATGCTCACGCATGGGAGCAATAGGCAGAAAGAAAGTGCCCAGCACCTCCATACTAACCAAAATGTATAGAAATGTATATTTCTGATTAAATCGCTCATCAGCAGTGTATATAATTCATGGGGCTTTGCATGTTGTGTCATTGGTTAGAAGGCAAGGGTGATTGTTCTTTTTTTTTTTCTTTGGTTCAGATGACTACATCAGGAAGCGCAGAAGAACATCTGATATCTTTCAGACTTTTAAGGCCAGAGGATCGTTGTGTCGCACCAGATGCATTACAGAGCATGAAAAATATTCCAGATGCATCCTCAGAACCATCACGGAAACAATCTAGAGTCACTCACCTGAATTACCGAGAGACTGGTTAAGCAATCAAAAGTCCAACTGTAAATTCAGAAATCGATATGGGAGGAAGGTTTTCAGAAATCTTGCTAAAGCGAGGACTCACCAGGGGAGAGCCATATTCTTCTTAGAAATTGGTGGTCGTTTACATTAAAAAACGGTCTCCGTATGCATCAGGGCACCCCACAGGGGAGAAGACATTTTCCTGTTCATAAATGTGGGAGGTCTTTTGGCAAAAAATCATATTTCTAGGGCATCAAAATCACGACAGGGAGAAGCAATTTTCTGTTCAGAATGTGGTGAGGTGTTTCGTCAAGAATCAACTTCTAATGCATCAAAATCACACGGGGAAAAACAGTTTTCATGTTCGGAATGTGGGAAATGTTTACTCCAAAATCTTGTCTTATTACCCACCCAGAGACTTCACACAGGGGAGAAGCCATATTCATGTTTCAGATTGTGGAATGCTTTAAGTGCCATGCATCATCTCTTGCTCAACATAAGGAATTCACACAGGGGATAAGACCATTTTCATGTTTAGAATGCGGGAAATGTTTATCCAAAAATCACACTTATTATACCCAAGGCAGTCCACACATCGGACAACCCCTTTTCATGTCCAGAATGTGGAATGCTTTCAGCATGCATCATCTCTTGCTCAACATGAGAAAAGCCACACAGGGAAAGCCATTTTTTCTGTTCAGAATGCGGGAAATGTTTTATCCAGAAATCCGATTGGTTAAACCTCAAAGAAATCTCACACAGGTGAGAAGCCTATTCATGTACAGAATGTGGGAGATGTTTTTAACAACAATGACAGAATCTGGTGAAACATCAAAGAACTCCACCCGGGGAGAAGCCGTAATTCATGTTCAGAATGTGGGAAATGGTTTTGGTCATGAGATCAATTTTGTTAATCACATTTTAAAGTTCACACAGGGAGAAGCCATTTCATTCAGAATGCGGAAAATGTTTTTGATCGTAAAACAAAACTTGTTTCATCATCAAAGTCCTGCCATAATGGAATTTCTCAGATGTTATACACCTGGGAATGTTCAAACTCAGATCACTTAATACTCCTCAAAAACTAATACAGGACGATAAAGTCAAAATTGATTGTTTGCAAAGGAAAACCTAAATAAATGTATAATGCTGAATATAATGTATAATAATTGTAATCAGGGAACGCGTATCTCAACTTTTTACATTTGGATAGCCAGTGAGAACCCGCAACACTTGGTGGGATCCATCTGTGACCCTTATCAGAAATGATATACCCCAAATGAATTGAATGTCGTCTGGTTGAACTGACACTTCTGGAGTTTGGCATATATTCGATTGGTCGTTAGATACCTAGAACTTGTCCTGCATGGGCCTGAATGGGATTTCCAGTCAGTAGAGAACACCAAAAAACATGCAGTAACACACCACTAGAGACCGCAAAAAAAGCCCTTTGACTATAGGCAAATTATATTTATAAATGCACGGTACCGCATCAGGACAGCCAAACAAAGTAGCTGTCCTAAATGAAGACCTATGAGTGTAGTAATTACCTTGTATAAATTTGTGGCCCGTCTGTTTCCTTGGAATCCTGGACTCCACGATCGGTCTGTATTTCTTTCACTTGTCTCTACAAGCTGTTGGCGGTCCTGTGATGCCTCGGCTACTCACAAGTCCAGCGGTGCTGTTGCACTCAAAATGACGCCCCGCCGTGGCTAGCACTACACTCTCAACCTGTTTAAGTCTTTGAAAACGCGTTTTTCAGGTAGCGGAACCTTGGCGGGATCCATGGCCTGGATCTTACGGTCACGGGTCAGGGGTAGTGGACCCACTGAACCACTCGTTACATAAGCCGACGCCTGGAGCGGAGTTAAGTGGCACCTGTTTTTTAAACGGGTTGGAATTGCTGCTGCGTGGTACACCAGGTCCACTCCACAGTCACGACTTTTACCAAGGTGTAGTCGAATCGTGAGGCAAGGACCGAGTTGTGGACAACAGAAGTCAGAACAGGCAGCAGAGATCAGAGTCTGGGACTTAGCAGAGGTCAGGCGGCGGTAAAGATCGGAGTCAGGTAAACAGGAATCAAGGTCACAACAGGAAATCACAATAAAATCGCTGGAAAACACAGACAAACTTACCCCACGGCATGAGTCACAAGATCCGGCAGGGGTGAACAGAAAGAGCAGGGATTTTTTAGATCAGTGGATGGCCAGCGTCCCAATTAAGCGGTGCACTGGCCCCGTTAATTTCAGGAGCCGCCTCATGTGCCCTCTAGAAGCAGGATAAGGAACACGACACACCATCACAGTCCGTGGGAAGGTGCCTGCCGTGGCCATACTGAGGCACAGGGAGGTATAGAGTTTATTGTTTTAATGTAGTGATATGTGGGTGGGTGAATGTTTGTCCTATTTTGGAATTGTTAACAATTTAACTACTGGCATATAACAATTACCAAGCCCCGCTATATTCAAAGGGATACATAATATCCCGCCACTCTCATTTTTCTTTTTCCTTTCGTTTAACCTTCTTCCCTTTCTCCATTTTCCCCTCCCCTTGTTTTGGTAATTTTTGTTCTATGTTGTTTTCAGTTTTGCTGTCTACTAGCCCACCAACATTGATGTTACCATGAGCCACTAGACATTTTTGCTGTTAACAACACTATCTTTCATTTGTATTTAAGCAGATATTATTTTCATTGATTTTTTTTTTTCAAATTTTGACCAAGAGGAAACAAACAGAACAATTACAGACACTCAGTCCCGCACGTTACATCATGGACAGCAAAGAGACCAGTGCTGTTTATACAACACATCCCCATGTAGAGTACAGTATCCTCCATAGTGTACACAAACCATAATTAAGAGGCAAGACAGAGGGTCACTAAACTTCAATAGTAACTGAAAACTGGTGCGCATCAAGCCTAATACCCTTACATAGAGGTCCCTAATTCCCCTACATTCCCACGTCATGTGAAGAGAGCCCATTCCGCACCCCGGGCATGATGAGTCATCTAACTCCTCTCCGGGATAGTAAATGAGGGGATGTAATGCGCCGATAACCGTAGTAGATGATCATTCTGTGGAGCTTCACTGGGGAAAAAATCAGGTACCATTATTAGATTGATGGACCCCCATATCCCTTCCTCAACTTACGGCAACATTTCAAAGAGAAACAGCCTTTACCACCGAGTCACTAAGCCTACCGTATAGGAAGAGATACTGAGCCCTCGATAGAGATAACCCGCAGAACCCTTGCTCTCACGCGCTTCTGAGAATCTCGCCCAATCATTGACTATCACATGCTCAGGACTCATCAAAGGTCCCTTTTATAAGCTTCGCCAGAAGCAGAACCTGAACCCAGACTCCTCCCACACATGGGGCGGATCACACGATCATGAACATCATCACAGGTCCTTTACCTCTAAAATTCAGCATACTGGGTAAATATTGTGCACAACTTTTGTATTTCATTTTTAAAACCTTATATGTTTTACTTACTTTGTCTTATCTTCTTTCTCTTCAGGATCAGACAATGGACAGGGACAACGATGGTGGAGAGAATATTCCAGCTCACCCAGAGAGTCTCTTCTATATTAAAACTGGGATAGGTGAGGAGATGTTGAGGGTCACTGACATCATTATCCCTATGGTATAACAGATGAATAGGACTGGAGAGGTGAAGATTCTGGAAATGTATGGAGGGAGATTATCAATGTGTCTCCTCCTAACCATGATTACACAGTAGTGAAGAAGCCCTCTAGTGGGCGCTGTCCCGGGCCCCTGTGTATGAGGACGGGGGAAACCCTGAGCACACTCCCGGCTTCCTCCACCTCACCCCCTGATATCTGATTACATCAATGAATCAGAAATACCTAGAAGTCACCCACAAGATGATGGATCTGTGACTGGAGAGGTTAAAACTGCTGGGTAATGCGGGACATATACGTAACCTCTATGAAGGGATCTGGGTGATGACGGTCATTGTGTGGGTCGGTTCTATAAGGTTGTTTCAGGATGTGGCTGTCCTATTTCTCCATGGAGGAGTGGGAGTATTAGAACTCGACACAAAGATGTGTCAAGGACGTCATGATGGAGGACCCACAGCCCTCACATCAGCATGTAATAACAGGACTAAATCCCACACGTCCTTTCATTATGGTAATGGAAAGAAAGGATTCATCTCTGTCTGGATGTTTCCTATCAGGGTAGATCCAGTAAGAGAACATCACCGGAGAGATGTCCCCAGTCCTCTTCTTCTAACCACAGGATTGTTCATAGGAGAAATATGTCCCACAGTATCATCAGTAATGGAATGAGACTTCATGACATCTTCCTTCCCTTGGGGAAAAAATCTGTGTGGGTTTATTTTATTAATAAATGGTATATTGTAAAAAAAGCCCTGTCCATATATAGTCACACAATTGTGTGTTTGGATCCTGTTTTCATTATTGAGGCCTTGTTCTTTTTGTAACTCCTCCTCTGTGTAACTTCTCTTCTCCATTGTCTGGTGACTTCTTACAATATTTTGGTTTCTTCTCAGTTTGGGTGGTAATCAGGGTGAGATGTGAAGAATAATTCCGCCCCAGACATATGTGGAGGGCGATGAGCGATGTAAGGGGAGATTCCTACAGGTAACTGCCCAGGTGAGTAGTACCCACTGATAAAACTATTGAAGTTCTAAGAAGATAGGACTCCTTTGCCTCTCAGATGGGCTCCTTTAGGGGGTAAGGCTAAATTTGAACTTTTGGCATTCCTCTGTTGGAAGAGGGCTTTTTATGGTATTATGTTCATGTGTATATGAATATGTTTGTACTATGGTAAGTGGTTTGGTCTGAATGTGATACAGAGCCTTCAGTACAATTTTCTTTCTTCTCATTTTTTTTCCCACTGTTATCCTACAGATTTTAATTGGAAATCGTTATTGAGAGATGTCTCCAACATTTGATTTAGTATTTTAATATAAATAAATATTGATGCAGCCAGCGCTGTCGCAGATCATGGGCCAGTACAAAGAGAATCAGACATTACAGAGTAATGCATTGGCAGATGTCACAATATGAGTGAGGGTCCCTGCTCTCCAGAGCTTAAAGGGGTATTCCGGTAATATGAACGTCTGACACAAAAACCCTTAATGATATAAATAAATGAATACCACAATACTCAATGTCATTAGTCACAAAACAGAGCTAAAATAATATGATTTTTATGATTTACAAATTTATGGCCTCTCTAAAGTAGGTGGAGTTATCACTAAGATGGCCGCCACTGGAAACTACAAGTTCCATATCCTTTATTTCTCAGTAACTCCTCCTACCACTTATGCTCTGCTAACAGTGCTGAGTAAACAGGTTTTCCTTGCTCTGTTACAATAGTAATGATGTGTACTAACGCCATCACCTACAACACTGATCATACTGGATGCAACTGCACCAACCCCGACTACAGCCAACTTAGTTCATGATCACATGACCCTCCTGCCCAGGCAGGTAAGGACATGTGAATGTGGACATGTAACCAGCGGCCATGTTTTTTACTGCGACGACGCGCGCGGAGGAATTAACGGACTGATTAAAGGGCGGTAGCATTTTAATTCTCATTAACAGTCTATGTCACAGCATTTTCTGCTGACGGGGAGCCAAATTTTAAATACAACTAATTACACATAAGCTTTATATTTTGAGTGCCCACTTGTATTGAATTAATGCTGATTCCCTGGAATACCCCTTTAAGTAACTTTTTCTTTTTTCTAATTCTACGGAGGCGATGATTCCATCCCTATGATTTAAAGTTGCGTTTGTTGTATTAAGATGTGTAACTTATTAAAATAAAAACTATGGAGCATCTTTCTCACATGTTGGTGCACCAAATGACAGTGCATGATCAACCCCCCTCCTATGTGTTTATGTTCTGCCGTATATACTCAACAGACTCCGGCCTTATATTTCTGGCAGGGGCGGCTGCGGATGTGCAATTTCTACTCCGTCCTGCCAGGCGCTATAAACTGTATCAACCTAACACACAACTAATGGGAGTGGTACTACCCCTCCTCGCCACTAGCTTCCAACTTGAAAAACCATGCGATATCCCTCACACTGAGCGAATTATTTAGGTTTTCACTTGCTCATTGTTTTTCCTAAAATGAGGCAATGGTAGATCAGAGAGCTGGTTGGCAATCTGAAACGCTTTCTTCACTAGTTTTATCCTTCGTGCTGTAACATCTCTGCCAGCATCGTCTTATGTCTGAAGAATTAGACTCAGAAGGCCGTGGAATCTGTTGTGTGTGTGTGAACTGTAAACTGTGGTCGGGATTCATCGAGCCACACCCATTCCCCCGCAGGGCCCCGCCCTTGTCTAGTAAGGGTTAATTAAGTGACGGAATGGCTGATCCGGTCAGCTGGCTGGAAGCGCAATCCCTGAACTCCTCTGCCAATTGTCCCAATTTCATATATCGTGCTGTTTTCTACTATCTCTTAGTGTTCTGACCTCTGCTTAGTTTTTGAACACTTTATTTTCATTGTCAGATACTGTACAGGAGTTTAGAGGACCGTCTCAATCTTTCAGATGTTAATCAAAGGATCTTATCGCACCCAGATACATCTGAGAGCCTGACGATACCCCAAATGCATCCTCAGAACTTCACTGGACAATGTTATTTAGAAACTGTTAATCAATCAAAAGTCCCATTAGAAAGTGGTAACACAGAGGATAAGATTTCGAATATCAAACACTTCAGAAACCAATGGAAGGGTTTCACAGCAAAAGTAAATCTTGTGAACCGAGTAATCCAAAGGGGAGAAGCCATGTGTTCTTTTTTAAGAAAGTGATGGTCAATTTAGCATTACAGCAGGTTTCCTCCCGGATGCATCGTAGAAAACCCACACAGTGGGAGAAGAAATTTCCTTGTTCTGATGCGGGAGTTGGTTTCGCCAGAAATCAATCTTCTAGGCATCAAAGATTCACACAGGGGAGAAGCAATTTTTCCATGTTCAAATGGTGGCAAATGTTTTTAACCAAAACGAACTCTTATTCTCACACAGAGTTCACACAGGGGGAAGCCATATCCATGTTCAGAATGTGGAAATGGTTTTATATTTCCCAAATCGATCTTGTTAAACTCAAAGGACTCACACAGGAAGAGAACCCATATTCATGTTAGAATGTGGGAAATGTTTTTACCCGAAGTCAATCTTGTAAACATAGAGAAGCCACACATGGGCAGAGCCATATTCCGGTTCAGAATGTGGGAATGTTTTGGTCAGAAATCACAGTGCCGTTCCTCATTTGAGAATTCAACAAGGGAGAGCAGTTTTCCTGTTTAGATGTGGGAAAGGTTTTAACCCACAAAGGTACTCTTCGTAAACAACCAGAGAATCACACAGGGGAGAGCATATTCATGTCAGAATGTGGGAAATGCTTTGCTCAGAGATCAATTTTGTTAGTCATTTAAGATTCACACAGGGAATTATCAATTTTCGTGTTTCTGAACGGTGGAAATGTTTTGTGGTCCGTAAAAAAACATTAGTATTAACCTAGGAAATGTTTTTTTTTAACCTCAGTCATATTTTGAATATCTCTCAATTACGAGATATAAACGCGGACCATTACGGTCAAAATAGAACGTATTCCAAAAGAAAACCAAAATACATGCAATAATACTGAAGAATATGTAAAATAAGTGCATCAGAGACTTGTATACCTTTTTTTTTCTGATGTTAACCCGCCGCCCAACAGGAACAAACTTTAATGTGTGCTTAACAGGGAGAATTACTTGGGATCCCTAGTTCTGATAACATAGTTGCTGTCACGGCCACGTGTCCCCTCGACCCAATCTTTGGTCGCACTCGTGTACCTTACTGTGCCCCTGGAGCCTGCCTGCCCGTTAACTTACCTCTCCACCTCTCCAGTCGGTGGCCTCCCTCACTCCCCGAAGTCCATCGTGCATGTTCCCGTTTGCTAGGGTGCACGCCAATAACTGGCTTGGCTGGCCCGCCCCCTGCCCCTTCCTGTGTCCACTGCCAGGATCTTTGGCTTCTATGCTTAACGGAGGTATTTTCCATCTGGGCATTTACATTTAATTTAATCATTTGCCACATGTAAACATTTCTTCATTGGATTTTATTAAAACCAATGTTCCTGTGTGAAGATAATTTCTCCTAAATTAGTCTGTTGTCCCCTTATAAACCAGGCAGCAGTGACCAGACATGCACTATTGAGCCCTTCTTCCGGACGCACCTGGATTCAGCAATCATTACCAGAGGACGGCTGTGGACATGCAGTAACTCCCATACATTTCATATACACAAACTCTTTGTTTCTTTGTGCCTCCTCCACCAGCAGAGGTGTCGTATCCAAGGAGCTCTCTCGGTTATAAGGGACAACATGGCTACATTTATGGAAATTATCTTCACACAGGAACAGTTATTTTAATAACATCTAATTGAGAATGTTTACATGTGGCAATGAATTAAATGTAAATGCCCGATGGGAATACCCTTTAGAGAAAGCTTAGTTTCCATGTGCCCTTTGTGCAATTATTCCTGATTTCCCATGTGACCCCGATACAATTCCTGACTCCATTTTCTGTGCTGCCTGTCTGACCACCTACCCTCTATACATTCCCTATTCTGACCCTGTGCTGCCTGTCCTCGACCTTCTTCCTGTCCCCCTACCCAGATTTGCCTGACAGTCCTGTACTAAGTCCTTGGCTGTTCCCGGCAGACATGTTGTGGTCTGTGGAACAACCTGGTGTTAACCACCGCAGTAAGTCCAACCCCTTGCAGCAGGCTCTGATGAAACTGGGGTACCACTTGGAGACAGCTCCACCACCATCGCAGAAGAGAACACAGGACTCCCCGGCACCAGGTCACGTTGGAATCTTTATTGGACAACACAGAGCAGGGCGATACACTCCACGACTAGCGAGACGGCTTGTTTGGCGCACATCAACACTGATCTTACACCCACAGTGGCCGCAGCAGTCCCAGCAGAATTGCGCGTTCAGGCAAAAGCCACTCTTACAATGGCCTCCATGTTTGCAGCAGTGGATGGCTACTCAGCACCAGTGTCAAGTTTCCTGTGGTTTCTTCTGTTCTGCTACTAGCTTTACTTCGGTTTGCCTGCCCTCCACTGAACCCAAGCTAGACATTCTATGCTGTCTAAATAATGATTAGGGTTCCCAAGTTCTGCAGGGTCTTTTATTACGCAGTTCTCCTTGCACATTGAACTCATGGCCTACGCAGTTCGTCACAGAACGGTCTATATGGGCTTTCATCATCACCATCCTCTCTGGAAGCCCTGGCAATGGTCCTACTTCACTCTGGGACAGGAAAGACGGCTAATATCCCACCTTCTCTGCCGAGTCCGGTCTGTCTTGATGAAACCACCTGGCGTCTTCTGCTGAGGACGCAACCCTGCTTAACTTGCATCAAGGGGTGACTATATGTTCAAGTTCCATACCCCTACTTCTAAGTCTAGCCTGGAACGAAGCGCCTTTGTCGCAACCTTTTAAAAAGGGGCTTTCTGGACAATAAAGACACACTGTCCTGCATTGGCCTTCATCTACTTTGATGAGCGATCTCATTTCTCTGGCCACTCAGATCGACAATCTGGTTTACTGAGTGCTTTGAGTAGCCAGCGCTCTTGAACAGTGCGGCTTCCTGTCTTCCAATGGCTACCTCGGCCGGCCCTCCGGGTCTGCTGCTGAGGACCCCTGCAGGGGATAAATAGCGCTCCCGAAGACAGGATAACCGTTGCCTCTATTGTGGTGAGCTCTACACTTTCTTTTGAGTCTATCCCAGTCCTGTCCCAGTGACGGAACCGCACGCACCTAGGATTCTTGGGAGGAGCTGATCCACAACTGAACTTGCTGTTTTTACTCAGCTCCAGAACAGGTACTCAGTTTCAAGCCACCCTTCTTTGATTCTGGGTTCCGCAGGAATTTTCGTGGATGCGGCCCTGTTATCCCAGTATCTCTTGCCTTGTGGTCCGCCTAGAGAAGCTGTGGCTATCTCCTCCATCATGAACAGGTCCTTAAATCGATCCAGTATAATTACCCGCATTCGAGCTTCTGTTTCTGCAAGTTGGGGCTTGCCAAGGGTACACTGTCCATTTTAATGTGCTTCATCATCAAACCGATCTACGCCTGCCATTTTCTGTTGGGGTCGCCCGTGGTTACAACCGCAACCACGCTCTAGTGATCGACTGGCAAGACTGGGGTGATTCTTTTCTGGGGTCCGAGTAACCCGGTCTCCACATGGTGGGTCTCCCCACTTTCCAGATTGGGACATTTGCTGACGTCTTCTCAGAAAAACAAGCAAAGACCTGCCACCCCCGCAACCTCCCTACACAGCCCATATTGGCCAGGCCCGTTCCTCCACGGGGTCGGTGCTCCACTACACAATCCTCTTCTCCTGCTTGTGCAGGATTCTTATTTGTGGCCAAAAGGATGGGTCACTCCGTCCTTTGCATAGACTATACTATCGCGGCCCTTAACAAGATCACCGTGAAGAATCACTACTCCTTTGCCATTAATCACGGAATTGTTCGAGAGAAGTCCAGCTTCTTGGAGCCCCTTTGCCTTTTACCAAACTAGAACCTACTGGTGGTGTATAAACCTCATCCAATATCCACAAAGATATGAGTGGAAGACCGCCTTCAATATCTCGTGCTGGTCCATGCCGTTTGACTACCAGCTGTTTTTCGAGGCGTCGGTAATGCCTTTTAGGTATTTGTGTTGTTTTCTCTCTCGGACCTCGGTCCCACCAGTCGAACATATGCAAGTCCTTAGACGTCTAAGGGCCAATAGCCTTTATGCTGAAACTCGAGAAGTGGCGTTTCGTCAAAAGAGTCTTCTTCCTTTCCTTGGGTACATCAACCCTGACAAGGACTTTTATGGATCCTGCCACGTTATATCTCTGCGTACTTTCAGTCGCGCTCAACTGTAGGACTAGGTGCTATCCAAAGTTTCTGGGCTTCGCACCCTACCACCGCAGTATATACCGCATTTTCTCCCTCTGTGTCTCCATCGTGACGGCTGACTAAGAAAATACCAATCCCAAAAAGGCAAGCTCTGGCCTCGGCGTCTTTGAATAAGCTTTCTCTCCAAGCTGAGTCTGCCATTGCCTCTGCTTCCGCCCTCACCCAGCCTGATACGGAGAGACTGTCCTGCTCGAGGTTTGACGCCTCATCATTTGGTGCTGGAGCCGTTCTAACCCAGAAAGGGTCCCCAAATATCAACCCTCAACTTGTGGCTTCTTCTTCCAAGACCTTCTCTGCCCGCAGAAGGAAATTATTCCAAGGCAATTGTGGAGCTTCTGGCCCCCCCCTCCCATAAAAGCTAGCCTTGGAGGATGGCATTATCTTCTGGAGGGAGCTCGTTATCCAGTCTGTATTACACAGAACCACAAGATCTCAGCTATCCCCAGAATACCGCTCAGCGTCTCCAATCCTCTACAGACTTCGTTCCCTTTTCTTCTCCACCGCTTCAAAACTTTAAATGAAACACTTTCATTCTTGCAGAGAAGAATTCTAAGGAGGCTGTGTCCCTCATCGCATGCTTCAATGTAGTTGGGGGAGAACCACAGTTTCCTAGACAACATATTGGGGGCTTATTACTAAGGGTTCCCGCGGCCGCTTCCCGTCGGTTTTCATCAGGCGTTTTCAGGGATACCTGGGCAGTTAATTTTGGTGGCCGTTTGTGCCATGCGCAATCCAATTGTTAGGCCATCCAACAGTTCGGACAAACCGCAGGATTGTGTCGCAAGCTATGCCACTTACATACCTCAGTCACTCCAGGCTATAGCTCCTCAGGCCTCAGTCCCTCCCGGCTGTAGCTCCTCAGGCCTCAGTCACTCCATTCTGTAGCCCTCAGCCCCTCATCCCCCTCCAGGCCGTAGTCTTCAGGCCTGTCACTCCAGCGGTAGCTCTCAGGCCTTGGTCACTCCAGGCTACTGCTTTCAGGCCTTGGGTCACTCCAGGCTAGATTAGCTCTTCTTAGGCCTTGGTCACTCCAGGCCGTAGCTCCTCAGGGCTGAGTCACTCCATGCTATAGCTCCTCAGGCCTCAGTCATCCAACTATCGTGCCTCAGGCCTCATTACTCCAAGCTATCGTTCCTCAGGCCTCGAGTCACTCCAGCTATCGTCCTCAGCCTCAGTCACTCCAAGCCTATCGTTCCTCAGGGCCTCAGTCACTCCAAGCTTATCGTCCCAGGCCTCAGTCACCCAAGACTATCGTTTCCTCAGGCCTCAGTCACTCCAAGCTCGTTCCTCAGCCCCTCAGTCAAGGCCAGCTCAGTCGTTCCTCAGCCTCAGTACTCCAGGCTTTAGTTCCTCAGGCCTCAGTCACTCCAGGCTATAGCTCCTCAAGCCTCTTAACTCAGCTATGGCTCCTCAGGCCCGTCACTCCAGCTATAGCTCCTCAGGCCTCAGTCACTCCAGGCTATAGCGCCTAGGCCTCAGTCACTCCAGGCTATAGCTCCTCAACCTCAGTTCACTCCAGGCTATGCTCCTCAGGCCTCAGTCCCGTCCCGGCGTAGCTCCTCAGGCCTCATCCACTCCAGGCTATAGCTCCTCAGACTCAGTCACTCCAGGCTATAGCTCCTCAATATCTCACTCCGAGCTATAGCTCCTCAAGCCTCAGTCACTCCAGGCTATAGCGCCTCAGACTCAGTCACCCAGCTATAGTCCTCAGACCTCGTCACTCAGCTATAGCGCCTAAGGCTTCAGTCACTCCAGGCTATGCGCCTAAGGCCTCAGTCACTCCAGGCTCTAAGCTGTCAGTCTCAGCACTCCACCTGGCCTCAGTCCCTCCAGGCCGTAGGTCCTCAGGCCTCAGTCACTCCATGCTATAGCTCCTCAGGCCTCAGTCCCTCCAGGCCGTAGCTCTTCAGGCCTTGGTCACTCCAGGCCGTAGCTCTTCAGGCCTTGGTCACTCCAGGCCGTAGCTCTTCAGGCCTTGGTCACTCCAGGCCGTAGCTCTTCAGGCCTTAAGAGGCTGAGATGTTACATCAGTAATAATACAGAACCTTTTGGTTCACTGGAAAGAGTTTTCTCACAGCCACTGTTCATTTTTTGCAGATGACTGTACCAAGAGCTCAGAGGAACATATGATATCAGAATCTGAAGCAGAGGAACCTTATATTATAGTAGATACATCCGAAAAGCAGGACAACATCCCAGATGAATCCTCAGACCTTCACAGGACCAATCCATCGCCTGATCCTATTAAATTGGATCTATCTACAGAATCATCTGCAAAGAACATTATCATAAGTCATACAGCGGAACTGCTATTTATATGTTCAGAATGTGGGAAATGTTTTACAGGGAAAAGAAATCTTTTAAGACATCAAAGAAGTCACACGGGGGAGAAGCCATTTTCATGTTCAGAATGTGGAAAAGGTTTTTACCAGAAATCAGATGTTGCTAGACATGAGATCATTCACACCGGGGAGAAGCCGTATTCATGTTCAGAATGTGGGAAATGTTTTACTCGAAATAATGAGCTCCTTATTCATCAAATGAACCACACAGGAGAAAAACCATTTTCATGTTCAGAATGTGGAAAAGGTTTTAGGCAGAAATCACATCTTAACAAACATCTGAGAATTCACACAGGGGAAAAGCCATTTTCATGTTCAGAATGTGGGAAATGTTTTCCAACCATGAGAAATCTTGTTAGACATCAGAAAATTCACACAGGGGAAAAGCCATTTTTATGTTCTGAATGTGGAAAATGTTTTTCCTGCACTGAAAATCTTGTTAGACATCAAAGAAGTCACACAGGGGAAAAGCCATTTTCATGTACAGAATGTGGGAAATGTTTTGCCCAGAAACCAAATCTTGAACGACATCAGAGAATTCACACAGGGGAAAAGCCATTTGTATGTTCTGAATGTGGAAAATGTTTTTCCTGCATTGAAAATCTTGTTAGACATCTGAGAAGTCACACAGGGGAGAAGCCATTTTCATGTTTAGATTGTGGAAAATGTTTTTCTCGGAAACCGGATCTTGTTAACCATCAAACACACGTCCACAGTGGTAAAGAAGAATTCACGTTATAAATCGGGGGGGGGGAAATGTTTTGGCAACAGATCGCAGATGTTTTAGCCTTAGATTGTGTGACGTACTAAAAGGAACACGTTAAAAAACTGAAGATTCCTAGTCATATCTATATTTAATTTTAAGATCTAAGAACTTTTTACTAGTTACCAGACATTTACTTAAAAAATATAATTGTCACTGCCCCATTTTAAAGAAATGATGATGATGAAACAGACAGCTTGGGCTCTCTTTATAGTAGCTGAAGAAATCAGAAATAACTTCATTATACACCTTAACACTAGAGATGGACTTGGCCCTGACAGTGTTTTCTGATGTAGTGCTGAGGCTTTTCCACATTTCCTGCTGAGTATTCCTGTGTCCAGTGTGTGCCTGTGTTGCGGTTTTCCTGTGTTACCACAGCTCCTTTGTGTTGCTGTGTTCCTGATTTCCTCTGTTGCTGGACCTCCCGTTGCTGACCCCGGATTGGACATGACCTTGCATCTCTGCCACCTGCTCTGACCTTGTGCCTGGAACTGACCACGAGACTGTCTTCTGTTAAGGAACCTCAACCTTGGCTGCCACCTGTGAAACGACCTGGTGGTACCCTGCCTCAGCAAGACCATCTTGCTTTGCGGCGGGCTTTGGTGAAGACCAGGTGCCACTTAGATTTCGGTCCCAGGTGTCAGCTAGTACCACCTCCCGCGGGGGTCCAAAGGATCCACTCATCCCGAATCCTGACAGTAAGATCCGACCATGGATACTGCTGATGTTCCGCTTCCCGGTCGGCCCGATCTTGCCATCATCATCGTCCAGCAATCCCGGCAGATTGGCGCTCAACGCGAACAGCTGGGACAGGTCACCCCATGCTGCGACAGCTGCTAGCCGCTCAACATCAGCAACAGGTTCCTGAGACTCCTGCAGCTGCTGCTACACCAGCCACTCTTCCTGCCACTGAACCTAGGCTATGGCTGTCTATGCCCACCAAATATGATGGAGATCCCAGGCTGTGCAGAGGCTTTGTAACCCAGTGCTCCCTGCACATAGAACTCATGCTGTCTCAATTTGTCACGGAGCGATCCTCCTGGGCTGAGCGAGTCTCCTCGGCTGAGACTGCGCTGTTGAATCTGCGCCAGGGGAACTCTTCCGTTGGATAATATGCTGTCTAGTTCTATACCCTGGCCTCGGAACTCTGCTGGAACAACACGGCCTTGTCCGCAGCTTTTAAAAAGGGACTCTCCTCTCACCTGGATTGACGTGCGGTTTAGGGAGTGTGCCGAAGAGTTACGCCTAAAGCAACCCCAAGCCCGCCCACGACGCCTTCCTCACCTGGCTCCTGCTTTCCAAAGGCCGCTCCAGCGGAGCGGAGGAGCCTATGGAGGTGGACAGAGCCAGACTCTCTTCTCAGGAGCATATCAGGTCTTGCCCTATCCATCCCCAGCATCTGGGAAACACCAGCACCTAGGGTTCTTGGGAGAAGTGTCCCTAGGTGTAAGCAAAACTTCTGCACACCTCAATATTCCGGAGTCTTCTTGGACTCCGGCTCTGCAGGGAACTTTCTGGATGCCGCTCTGGTCTCCCGGCACCACATCCCAGTGGTTCGCCTCGAGAAGCCCTTGGTTATCTCCTCTGTCAGTGCCCAAATCCTCTCTGACCCGGTCCAGTATTGCACCAAGCCTTTATACTTGCAGGTTGGTGTGCTGCACAAGGAGAGACTGTCTTTTTGTTTGCTACCATGGTCCACACCCTCCATCATGTTGGGTCTACCATGGTTGCAGCTCCATGCACCCGATCTTAAGTGGAAGATGGTGGAGATCCTTCAGTGGGGTCCTGATTGCCAGTCTCACTGTGTGGAGATACCTCATCCAGTGCCAGTCTTCTCTCAAGCCCCTGGAGGGTCTTCCCGCTTGCTATAAGGACTTTTTTGACGTCTTCTCGAAGAAGCAGGCCGAGACGTTACCGCCCCTATGACTGTCCTGTGGATCTGCTGCCGGATACATCCCCTCCACGGGGCCGTGTGTACCCACTCTCAGTACCAGAAACCGCAGCCATGTTGGACTAAATCAAAGAAAACCTGCAGACGGTATTCATACGCAAGTCCTTTCCATCGGCTGGTGCAGGCTTTTTCTTTGTGACCAAAAAGGAAGGGATTGCGTTGTATTGACTACCGCGGTCTTAACAAGGTCACAGTTAAGAACCGCTATCCGTTGCTGTTGATCACAGAGCTGTTTGACCGTCTTCGTGGAGCCAAGATCTTCTCCAAATTGGATTTTTGTGGGGCCTACAACCTCATTCGTATCCGCCAGGGAGACAAGTGGAAGACTGCTTTTAATTCCCGTGATGGACACAGGTAATGCCGTTTGGACACCTGCTGTCTTCCAGGAATTTGTTAATAACATCTTCAGAGACTTGCTTTATGTCTGTGTAGTGGTCTATTTGGACGACATTCTGGTATTCTCTCCAGACCTTGAGACACACATACGGCAAGTCCTCAGTCGTTTAAGGGACAATTGCCTTTATGCCAAACTTGAGAAGTGCCAATTCCATCAGCAGAGTCTTCCATTTCTCGGCTATATCATCTCAGACAGAGGTCTCCGGATGGATCCTGCCAAGCTATCTGCAGTTCTTCAGTGGCCTCATCCTGTAGGACTACGCGCTATACAGCGGTTTCTGGGCTTCGTAAATTACTACCGGCAGTTCATCCCGCACTTCTCCTCTGTGGTGTCTCCTATTGTGGCGCTCACCAAGAGGGGTGCCAACCCCCGTCTCTGGCCTTTGGCAGCTGAGGAGGCCTTCAAGAACTTAAAGGGGACTTACCACCACGATTCTACCTATAAAGGTAGAACGGGTGGTAGGTGGATGAATGGGACATAAGGATAGCCCTTTTTGGGCTAATCCTTACATCCCGGCTATCATTTTGTAAACTTTAATGTCTTTATATGCTAATTTTTTTTAAGCGGCTACTGGGGCGTGTAGCCGGTTTGCTTCAGCTCCAGTTGTTGTACGTACCAACGCAGAGAGGCCTTTCCATCTGGAAGTGGATGCCTCCTCAGTAGGGGCCGGTGCGGTGCTCACGTAGAAGGGTCCCAAAAGCCGAAGCCTCACCTGTGGATTTTTTTCCAAGACCTTCTCCGCTGCAGAGAGGAATTATTCTATAGGAGAACGAGAACTGCTGGCGATAAAGCTCGCCTTAGAAGAGTGGTGTTGCCTCATGGAGGGAGCTCGTTTTCTGGTCAGCATTTACAAGGCCCACAAGAACCTCCTCTATCTCCAGACTGCTCAGCGACTCACTCCACGTCAAGCTCGCTGGTCACTCTTCTTCTCCCGGTTCTATTATATCATTCATTTCCGTCCGGATGAGAAGAACATCAAGGATGACGCCCTCTCTCGTGCCTCGGATGTCATTGGGGAAAAACTGGCTCCTCAGCATGTCATCCCTCCTGAACAACTGGTACTGACCGCGCCTGTGGATCTTCGACAACTACCTCCTGGCAAGACCTATGTACGACCTGCTCTATGGAGGAAGATTCTGACTTGGGGACATTGCTCACGTGTGGCTGGGCATCCTGGGGTGCAGCGCTCTATTGTCCTCATTTCCCGATTCTACTGGTGGCCAGATCTGGCCAAGGATGTTCGGGACTTTGTGGGTTCCTATGCTTAAGTGTGCTGATTTTCTTCTGACATTGCCGATACAAAACTGTCCGTGGACTCCTGTGGCCATGGACTTCATCAAGGACCTGCCGCCATCATCAGTCAATACCGTCATCCGGGTCGTGACATTTTTCGAAGATGTCCCACTTTGTTCCTCTGCCAGGTTTGCCATCTGCTCCACGTCTTACACGCCAGTTCTACCGTCACATCTTCTGATCCCATGGACTTCTCCAGCTTATCGTCTCTGACTGTGGGGTTCGTCTCTACATTGTGGCGTTCTCTCTGCAACCAACTTCAAGTGAAATTGGACTTCTCTTCCGCCTATCATCACAAGTCTAATGGGCAGATGGAAAGAGTTAATCAGATTCTGGGCTGCTAACTACACCACTTTGTTTCTGCCTGTCAGGACGATTGGTCCACTCTTTTGCCATGGGCAGAGTTCTCTTACGACTCCTTGGACTCTGCATCCGCAGGCTCCGCCCCATTTCTTCCTCCCTGTGTCATCGTATGTTCCTGCTGTTGAGGAATTTGTACAGGACCAAAAGTCCACCTGGGAGCAGACTTGCCTTTCTTTATTACAGGCTTCGACCCGAATCAAGCACCAGGCCGATAAAAGATGCAGGCCTCCTCCTGTCTTCGCTCCTGGTAACAAAGTCTGGTTGTCCTCCAAGTATGTCTGAGTCGCATCAATCCGGTGTCCTAAATGCTGCGCCTTCCTCCCACCATGTACATCCGAACTCCTTCCATGTCTCCCTGCTCAAGCCTGTCATCCTGAACTGCTTCACCTGACAAGTGTCTCCTCCTGCTCCTGTGACCGACTCCTCTGACATCTATGAGGTAAATGAGGTCCTTGATATGAAGACGGTGAGGGATAAGCGGTTCTTCTTGGTTGACTGGAAGGCGTTCAGGCTGGAAGAGATATCTTGGGAGCCCGAGGACAATATCCTGGACCAGGACCTCCTGCAGAGATTCCTCCAGCCCAGGAAGAGGGGGAGGCCAAAGGGGGGGGTTACTGTCATGGGTGGTCCTGCGACCCATATAGCAGGTCACATACCCGTGCCCCTCTCTCATCGTTCCCGACTACTAGGGCGCGCACCGGCTTCAAAAGGTTAAAAGGGCCAGCACCTCGCTAATTGGCTCTGCCCATTTTCAGGTAATCTATTTAAGCCTGCCTCTTCCTGATAACCCTGCTGGATCTTTGTGCTTACGCCATTGAGAAAGTTTCCTTGCGACATTCCTGAGTATTCCTGCATTCCAGTGTTCCTGAGTTCCTCCGTGTTGCTGTGTTTCTGCGTTCCTGTGTCCCGTGTGCCTGTTCCCATCTGCCTGGACAGCTCTGGTTGCTGACCCCAGATTGGACTTGACCTTGCATCTCTGCCGCCTGCCCTGACCTTGTGACTGGACCCGACCACGAGACTGCCTTCAGTTAAGGTACCTCGGGCAAGTCGCACCTGTGGAACGACCTGGTGGTACCCTGCTGCAGCAAGACCATCCCTTTGCGAAGGGCTCTGGTGAAAACCAGGTGCCACTTAGACTTCGGTCCCAGGTGTCGGCTAGTACCACCTCCCGCGGTGGTCCAGTGGATTCACTCATCCCGGATCCTGACACTAATGGACAAGAAACAGTTATCCTCCCAAGGAAGGAAAGAAAGGTGGAACAGAGGTCAATCAAAACTTCTACCTTAAGCAACTGTAGGTACATAACCATCCAATGAGGTACTATCAGTTAAGTGTTTACACAGTGTTTCCACAGACCTATTCATATTAATATGTCTGAGAACATATATATGAACAACAAAAAAACTGAAACAATACAAGAAAACATATCTACTATAAGAGAAGGGGGGGCAAGGGAAAGAGAGGGGTCGAGTAGCGGAAGAGATAACTAACTCAGGTGAAGGTGTTGAACTCAGGGGGTCAGTGAAAAGTCATCCACGGACCCAAATTCTGGAGTTGTTTTATTAACGTAACATGTTTGAATGCTGTAAGCTCCTCCATTCTTTGGAGTGATAATATTTCTCGGAGGATGTCCATAGTAAGTTTTCCATAGCCTGGGGTTCAGGACATGCTCCGCAATAAAGATGAAGCCCATGAGAGAGCATCTGTCTGAAGGTATTGAGCGGGATATTATGGATAAAAGCAAGGGTGTTGGGTCATTTTGTAGCTTAATTCCAGTGACTTTATGAATCAATAATGGCTAGACTCCAGTATGCTTGTAATGGGGGACACTCCCATCAGATATGTAACATTGTACTGGGGGCTTGCTTACATCTCCAGCTCTCCATGAGTGGAAGTGGGGTAGTTGTGTGTTTTCCCACCTGGAGGTCGCCAAGACCAGTCAATCAGGTTTCCTCAATGGATGAGATTGAGGCAGATTGTATGAAAAATAAGCCTATTATTGGCTCTGAGGGGTGACCGGTTGACGAGACCAGTAAGAGGGCTGTCGTCGGCAAAGAGTTGGTAAGGCTCAGGTAGCTTTCTTAAACTCCTTAGGGTCTGCTCCATGACGTAAGGGAGCTTTGAAAGGTGGTGTTCGTGTGTAAAGGAGGGATTGCAGAAGGCTTGGGGCAAGTATAGTCTCCAGTTCTATCCATACCTTTGTTGTAATATAAATAAAGGATGCGAGCTTGAACAGTCGCGTAGGTCTGTACTTTTAAATGATGGTGATAAGGCACCAGCCTTCTAATTTTTAATATCCAGTCTGAATGTAACAAGAAGTAAGAAACCAGAGCCCATCTCGATGGGGAGGTTTACGCGTCAGTCAGCCTGGAGGTTCTCATGGTTTGGGGAGATGACTACAGGATGTTTAACTCCTTCCAGCAGATCTCTGCTCTTTGTGAATTTTATCACCATCAGTTCTGTTTTTTTATTTTTTTTGTATGCAGAAAAAGCTGTAAGGATCTTTTTTCCCTTCTATCTCAAATCAGTCAAGTATATCAGGATGTCATCAGTAGTAAGTTAAAATATAGGTGATTTGGGCGGTAGCCTGGTGCCCATGGCCACCAAAACAACCCACCAAGTTTTATACTAAGAAGGACCTTCACCCATGTAAGCTTTGTATGTTTCTTCATGGTCTCAATACACATGTACATAAGAGCCATTTCAGGACCATTGAATGTTTTCCAAATGTCCTGAAACTGCAGATTGAAAACAGAAGCAGAAAGGACGCATCCCCCATTCTCCAAAAAGCTTAATTCAAGTACAAGATGTAGGAAGTGATTCGAGAGTTCACATAGCTCAGGACCCATGGGTGCACCACAAAACAAATATAAGATTTCAGGCAACTCTGTTAACAAATTCTGGAAAGACAGCAGAAGTATTGCAGTGAGAGGTCGAACAACATGACCAAGTGTTCTCAATAAACTCGTCTTAGGTGTTGAAACAGGTATTCTCCACGTCGCCCCCCTCTAATGTGGATGAGAAAATGTGTTCGGTAAAGAAACAGACACTTTAATTTCATATTTAGTCAATAGTTCTATTGCTTTCCGTTATTACACCACGTGGGGAACTTGTCGCTGGTCAGAACTTCTACACACACGAGGATTAGGGATAGCCCTGCTTCTAGCAACATGTCCTGGAACCTGAATCCTTCCACACATATGACTAATCACATGACTATGACATCATCACAGGTCCTATAGCTTCTCCACCGCCGAAGCTGTACGCATCCCACACAAAGGGATGATCACATGACTAAGACATCATCACAGGTCCTTTCCTCCTCCCACATATATCTGGTGCACAGCTCTGCAGTTGTAGGTATGTATGTAGTCACCGGTGTTGTCTGTCAGGATTACCGGGGGACATTTATCAGTGACCCCTCACTTCCATCTATCTAATTGCAGTAATTAGTATTACTGTACTTTATTATTATAAGATACAATACAATAGTACTTATTGATCCCCTGGGAGGAAATGGTTTTGTACATAGTGTTATGGCAGTTGTTACACACAGGACAGACGTAATGTTACAGTTACATACATACACTACGAGAGGCGCATTCTTACATGTTGCTAGTTCATTAGTTACAAACCAATGTTTACAGGACTAGCAGGTCAACGAGACCACATTACATGACATAAGGAGAAACAATTACAGTACGAAATACAATAGTGACAGTAACAAATGGACACAATCTCAACAGACATGCATAAGGGGTACTAAAGAAGGCGTGCCGGTGCGGCGCTAACAGTGATTGGGGGAGTCATGGTACAGTGTTCCTCCTGATTTGTGATAAGGCTCTGGTTCTGATGCTTCTGATTATTTCCATTCCAGAAAAATTTCCTCACTGGCCCGTCAGCGATGGACAGATTTAAGATGTCAGAGAGAATAATAAACCTCACCCTAGAGATTCTCTTCTTTATTACTGGAGAGGTGAGAGATTGTGATGTGGGTCAACATTACAGCTCTTCTCGATGTGATCAGAACAATGATAGGACTGGAGAGGTGAGAGAGATTCTGATGTATGGAGGGATTTTCAATGTGTCTCCCATAACCAGGATTACACAGTATGAAGAAGACCTCTAGTGGGCGCTGTCACGGCCCCTGTTATGAAGGACGGGGGAGAACCCTGAGCCAATCCCAGCCTCCATCTCCACGCCCACCCCTGATACATGATGACATCAATGAGCAGAAGATCCTAGAAGTCACCCACAAGATGTGATTGACTGACTGCGAGAGGTGACAACTGCGGGAATGCTGGGACATTATACATTACGCTTGAAGGGATCGTGTTGATGACGAGATATGGTGTTGTCAGGTTCCTTCAAGTGTCAGGGATGTGGCTGTCTATTTCTTTCTCCATGGAGGAGTCGAGTATTTAAAGGACACAAAGATGTGTACACGGGAGCGTCAATGCATGGGACCCCAACCCCTCACATCAGCAGTAATGACAGACTAAATCCAACGTCCTTCATTATCTGATAGTGGAAGAAGGAATTCAGTCTCTGGATGTTTTTCCTACAGGTAGATCCATTAGAGAACATCACGGAGAGATGTCCCATCCTCTTCTTCTACCACAGGATTGTTCAGATGGAAATAGGTCCCACAGGATCATCAGGTAGATGAGATAAGACTTCATGGCAGGTTTCCTCTGATCTGTGCGGGTTTTTGTCATAAAATTAGGTATATTGGTAAATCTACTTTCTATATGTGGTTCAGTTTCACATTTTGATTCTTTGTGGACAATAAATGTTTTCTTGTAATGAAGAGATGGAGATGAATTATATCTGACCTATAGCCATTATAGAGGTCTGGATCTCTGATGGATTTGGTCTATAGTGTTGGTTGGTTAAAATAAGGAAATCAAATGGTGGGAAGCTGCAGCTGTTGTCTCCGATAACTTTGCCATAGGTCATTTAGTCTTACTTGTTTTGTAAGCCTTACTTGTGAACTAGTCTATTCTGTACTTTTTCTTTACAGTTTTCGTACCAGGATGAAGAATGTGAAGAATATTCCTGCCCCAGAGACATATGTGAGGGGCGATGAGCGATGTAAGGAGGAGATTCCTACAGGTAACTGCCCAGGTGAGTAGTAACCACTAGATAAAATATTGAAGTTCTAAGAAGATAGGACTCCTTTGCCTTCTCAGATGGAGCTCCTTTAGGGTAAGGCTAAATTATGAACTTTGGATTCTCTGTTTAGGAAGAGGCTTTTTATGGTATTAGGTCATGTTGTATATGAATAATGTGTGTACTATGGTAAGTGGTTGGTCTGTAATGTGCTACAGAGCTTCAGTGCATGTTTTTTCTTCTCCTTCTTTCCACTGTTATTCCACAAACTTTTAATTGGAAATTGCCTTTCGGGGGATGTCCCTAGATATGTGGCTTTAAGCATTTAAATATAATTATTCATGCAGTGCCCGTTCCTTTTGCAGGGAATAGCTATTGAGTAGACGCAGTACAGAAACATGTCAGTGGGGACATGAGGTGGGAAAATTGCAAATCCTACCATATAAATAATGGGAGTTTAAGACTACCCCTGCCAATATCTAACCAGCTAAAAAAATCATGCAGAGCTCCTAACATTACATAAAAAATAAACATCTGTTGACACAAATGGATCTCACTTACATTTATGTAAATCAGAAAGCTGGTTCCACCAGAGGTTGCCTTCACTTCACTGGTTTGATCTCCGTGCACTGCCCCCTGATGTTCCCAATCCTTCCCAATGCTGTGACGTTATTGATCCACAACTCATAATCTCAGATAGACGCGGATAGCCAACACATTTACGAGGAGCCGCAGCTAGTTGGTCAAGTCATATGCTGCAGGTCAGTGGGAGGAACAGTCAAGAAGAAAAGCGGTACCACCAGCACTAATAAATCACTAATAAACACAATGTATAGAAATGTAGTTTTCTGATTTATGAACCATCAAATTCTGCCAATAACATTATGATATAATTCACCGTGGTCTATGCATGGTTGTGTCATTGGGTGGAGGGCACTGGGGGGGTGATCACCGTCACTCATGCCTTTTTTTTCTTTGCAGATGACTGTAGCCGGAGCTCAGAGGGAAATTTCATATCTTTAGACTTTAAGGCAGAGGATCGTTGTGTCGCACCAGATACATCTGAAGAGCTTGAAAATATTCCAGATGCATCCTCAGACCTTCACCAAAACAATCCAGTCCCATCAACTAAATTATCAGAGACTGTTAAACAAATCAAATGTGACACTCAAAGAGGTGTATATCAAAGACATAACACAGAGGAGATTTCTGTATATAAAAATTCAGAAATCAGTAGGAAGGGTTTAACCGCGAATGGCAATCTTGCTAAAGCGAGAACTCACACAGAGGAGAAGCCATGTTCTTCTTTAGAAAGTGGTGATCAGTTTAGCATTGAAGCACTTCTCCGCACGCATCAGGATACCCACACAGGGGACAAAACACTTTCCTTTTCAGAAGGTGGGAAATGTTTTATCCAAAAATCTAAGAGCAATAACACAGCGGAGAAAAGATTTTCATGTTTAGAATGTGGGAAATCTTTTAACCATAAATCAATTCTGGTAACACATCAAAGAACTCACACAGGGGAGAAGCCATATTCATGTTCAGAATGTGGAAAATGTTTTATTGAAAAATCTACTCTTATTAGACACCAGAGAATTCACACAGGGGAGAAACCATTTTCATGTTCACAATGCGGGAAATGTTTTAACCATAAATCTACTCTTATAAAACACCACAGCAGTCACACAACAGAGAAGAAATTTTCATGTTCAGAATGTGGGAAATGCTATAAGCAGGCATCATATCTTGTTAAACATAAGAGAAGTCACACAGGGGAGAAGCCATTTTCATGTTCAGAATGTGGGAAATCTTTTAACCAAAAATCTATTCTGGTTACACATCAAAGAACTCACACAGGGGAGAAGCCATATTCATGTTCAGAATGTGGGAAATGTTTTATCCAGAAATCAATTCTGGTTACACATCAAAGAACTCACACAGGGGAGAAGCCGTATTCATGTACAGAATGTGGGAAATGTTTTACAATGATCACAAATCTTGTTAAACATCAAAGAACTCACACAGGAGAGAAGCCATTTTCATGTTCGGAATGTGGGAAATGTTTCACCCAGAAACCAACTCTCGAACAACATCAAAGAACTCACACAGGAGAGAAGCCATTTTCCTGTTCGGAATGTGGGAAATGTTTTACCCAGAAATCAAATCTTGAAAAACATCTGAGAAATCACACAGGGGAGAAGCCATTTCATGATTAGACTGCGGGAAATGTTTTCCCCGGAAAGGGGATCTTGTTAACCATCAGAAGTCGTCACACAATGGTAAAGCCGAATTCATGTTATAAATCGGGTGGAAATGTTTTGGCCAAAGATTTTATGATGTAATATAAGAAACATGTTCGAAAATGTATGATTGTAAGTCATATCTATATTTTATTGTAAAATCTGAGAACCTGTTACCAGACTGTCCAGGTTCAGGATCTGTGGACCCTCTGGACCATCGCGGGAGATGGTACTAGCCAACACCTGGGACCGGAATCTAAGTGGCACCTGGTCTTCACCAGAGCCCGTCACAAAGGGGGATGGACTTGCTGCGGTAGGGTGCCACCAGGTCGTTCCACAGGTGCGACTAGATCGCGGTGGCAGCCAAGGTTGAGGTACAGATACAGCAGGAAATCTCGTAGTAGGATACAGGTACATAGTCAGGGCAGGAGGCAGAGAAGCAAGGTCAAAGTTCGAGTCCAAGGTCAGTAACAGGAGATCAGCATAAAAGAAAACAAGGAACATAGGAGCAAACGCAGGGCAAAGGAAGCTTTCTCTTCTCCCCATAGTTCAAAGATCCGTCAGGGAATCCTGGGAACAGCCGGCCTTTAAGGAAACCCGAATGTGCAGTCCGGACGGGAGTGGGAGCGTGGAGAGGTGAGTTTGGAGCGGGGGGCGGGGCAGCGCCACGGAGAGGGGCACGGGTGGGCACCCATGACACAGACATTTACATCTAAAATATAATGGTCACTGCCCCATCTTAAAGGGATTATAAGTATAATGATAAAACAGACAGCTTGGCCTCTGTTTATAGTAAATCAGATGAATAACTTCATTATATCTCAACACTAGAGATGGACTAAGCTCTGACAGTGTTTTCTGATGCTCTGCTGAGGATTTTCCACATTTTGTGCTGAGGCATCTCAGGATTGATAGCAGTGCACAAGTGACACTACATGGAGCACAGGCTGCCAAAAATGCAGTTTATTTGCTCCACTTCTTCTGTAACAGCTTAAAGAGCGCTATTAGGCCATAGGGAGCACACAGTTTTTCATTGTGACCCCAAAGATAGAATTTTCTGCCTTTTGGAAGCGGAAACAACAATATCCCCCATACATATGCCCCTCGGGGTAAACTTGAGCCAGAGACACCAGACAAGAATGGTCTATTATATGTTTTGGCTTGTACAACTGGTCTGTAGTTTTGAATGATGGTGATAAGGCACCAGCCTTCATATTTTTTACATCCAGTCTGAATGTAACAAGAAGTCAAAAACCAGAGCCCATCTCGGTTACGAGTGGTCATTCTGGAGGTTCTCATGGTTTTGGGAGATAACTAGAGGATGTTTAGCTCCTTCCAGGAGATATCTCTGCTGTTTGTGAGTTTTATTACCATCAATTCTCTGCATATTTGCATTTTTTTTTTTTATGGAGAAAAAATACTGTGAGGGACTTTTTCCCCTTTCTCAAATCAGTCAATGAGGCTACAGCTTCTCAGGCCTCAGTCACTCCAGGCTACAGCTCTTCAGGCCTCAGTCACTCCAGGCCGTAGCTCCTCAGGCATCAGTCTCTCCAGGCTATAACTCCTCAGGCCTCAGTCACTCCAGGCTATAGCTCCTCAGGCCTCAGTCCGTCCCGGCTGTAGCTCCTCAGGCCTCAGTCACTCCAGGCTATAGCTCCTTAGACCTCAGTCACTCCAGGCTATAGCTCCTCAGGCCTCAGTCACTCCAGGCTATAGCTCCTCAGGCCTCAGTCACTCCAGGCTATAGCTCCTCAGACCTCAGTCACTCCAGGCTATAGCTCCTCAGGCCTCAGTCCCTCCCGGCTGTAGCTCCTCAGGCCTCAGTCACTCCATTCTGTAGCTCCTCAGGCCTCAGTCCCTCCAGGCCGTAGCTCTTCAGGCCTGTCACTCCAGGCCGTAGCTCTTCAGGCCTTGGTCACTCCAGGCCGTAGCTCTTCAGGCCTTGGTCACTCAGGGTATCGTCTTCAGGCCTTTGGTTCACCTCCAGGGATATAGCTCTTCAGTTCCTTGGTCACTCCAGGCCGTGCTACCTCAGGCTGAGTCACTCCATGCTTATAGCTCCTCAGGCTCTCAGTCACTCAGCTTCGTACTCAGGCCTCAGTCACTCCAAGCTATCGTTTCTCAGGCTCATCACACTCCAAGCATCGTTCCTCAGGGCCTCCAGTCCACTCCAAGCTATCGTTTCCTCAGCCTCAGTCACTCCAAGCTATCGTTCCTCAGGCCTCAGTCACTCCAAGCTATCGTTCCCAGGCCTCAGTACTCCAAGCTATCGTTCCTCAGGCCTACAGTCACTCCAAGCTACGTTCCTCAGGCCTCAGTCTCTCAGGCTTTAGTTCCTAGCCTCAGTCACTCCAGGCTATAGCTCCTCAAGCCTCAGTAACTCCAGGCTATGGCTCCTCAGGCCTCAGTCACTCCAGGCTGTAGCTCCTCAGGCCTCAGTCACACCAGGCTGTAGCACCTCAGGCCTCAGTCACACCAGGCTGTAGCTCCTCAGACCTCAGTCACACCAGGCTGTAGCACCTCAGGCCTCAGTCCCGTCCCTCCGGCTGTAGCACCTCAGGCCTCAGTCACACCAGGCTATAGCTCCTCAGACCTCAGACCTCAGTCACTACTCAGGTCTATAGTCTCCTCAGATCTCAGTCACTCCAGGCTATAGCTCCTCGAGCACTCAGTCACTCCAGGCTATAGCTCCTCAGACCCTCAGTCACTCCAGGCTATAGGTCCTCAGACCTCAGTCACTCCAGGCTATAGCGCCTAAGGCTTCAGTCACTCCAGGCTATAGCGCCTAAGGCCTCAGTCACTCCAGGCTATAGCTCTTCAGGTCTCAGTCACTCCAGCCTATAGTTCCTCAGGTCTCAGTCACTCCAGGCTATAGTTCCTCAGTCTCAGTTCTCGGTATAGTCCTCGGTCTCAGTCACTAAGCTATAGCTCCTCAGGTCTCAGTCACTAGCCAGGCTATAGCTCCTTCAGGTCTCCAGTCACTTCAGGCATAGCTCCTCAGGTCTCATCACCCATGTATAGCTCCAGGCCTCAGTCAACCAGGTTATATGCTCCTCAAGCACTCATTCCCTCCAGGCTCCAGCTCCCTAGGCACTCAGTCACTCCGGCTCATAGACTCCTCAGGCCTCAGTCAACTCCAGGCACGCTCCTAAGCGCCTCAGTCACTCAGACTATGGCTCCTCAGGCCCAGTCCCAGACTACAGCTCCTAAGGCTCAGCAGTCACTACCAGGCTATAACTCCTTCAGCCTCAGTCACTCCAGGCTACAGCTCCTAAGGCCTCAGTCACTCCAGGCCATGGCTCCTCAAGACCTCAGTCCTTAGGCTTGTGACAGGAAACTGTTTTCAGTCATAGAAAGACAATTGCAACTATCGACACTAACCTAATATTAACTTTAGTTATGCTCATACGATGATTCACTTGAGGCTAATCAGTATCAGTACACTCAGGTAACTACTGTGGCCCCTGCAATGTACTCCACACCAACTAATAATGTTTCCTCACAGGCCTAAACTATCCCTCTCTCCATGTAACTGTATCTCATCTCACTCTCCAAGTGCCAGCCAATCAGAGGCAAACACCAATCTTTGTCAGGTCAGAACTTCTCCTCACATGAGAAGCAGGGATGGCCCTGCCCTTAGCAACACTTCCTGGAGCCTGACTCCTCCCACACATGTGACTAATCACATGGTCAGAAAATCATCACAGGTCCTATAACTTCTCCACCAACGAAGCCAGGAGCCTCACTCCATCCACACATGATCACATGACTATGACATCATCACAGGTCCTGTCACATATATCTGGAGCTCTGCAGGTGGAGGTAGGTGTGTAGTCACCAGGGACATTTATCAGTGACCCCTCACTTCCATATCTCCGGCTCACCTCCTTTTGTATTAGGCACACAAGCCTGGCCTCCCACTCAATTATCAATTAGTGAGATAATGACCCATGTTCTTATAAACGTAGGAGGTTCAATTGTGTATAGTGAATAATAATCAATCTTTTAAATCCGGGTCAAATTATCTCTTTTATCTAAAGGAATTGTGATAAATTCTGGACGTCTAATTCTAAATGAATAGCAAATAATTTGATTTCTCCTACTTCAAACCTTCACCCTACATCGCTGCTCTACAAAGTCCAAGTCTGACGATTGGATGACTGTAACAGCTCTAAAACAATCCAATATCACCAGTGCAAATGTTATTAGGAGTAAAGGACAAATTAACAAATGATAGAACATAGGAAGCTCATCTGTGTGTAACTACAATCCCCAGCGTATCCACGCTGAATACCTCCTAGTATTAAATTCAGATACAGATACAGATGCTACAGAAAGTTACACCAAACAGGATTTCATCTCAGTCATAGAGAAACTCGTATTCGTACAAGAGCAAAACCACCACTGATCACATAATCATCCGTGTTTTCTTATATTGATTTCAATAATTGTATTTTATATGTTTTTACTTTGTCTCATCTTCTTTTCTTTCAGGATCAGACAATGGACAGAGACACGAGGGTGGAGAGAATCTTCCAGCTCACCCTAGAGATTCTCTTCTATATTACTGGAGAGGTGAGAGATTGTGTATGAGGTCACATACATCATTATCTATGGGAATAACAATGATAGGACTGGAGGGTGAGAGATTCTGGAAATTATGGAGTGATAGTTATCACTGTGTCTCCTCAATAACCGGATTACACGTAGTGAAGTAAGACCTCTAGTGGGCGCTGTCAGGCCCCTGTGTATGAAGGACGGGGGAGAACCCTGACCGCACATCCGGCGCCTCCACCTCACCCCCTGATACATGAATGACATCATAGCAGAAGATCCCTAGAAGTCACCCACAAGATGATGGAGCTGCTGACTGGAGAGGTGACACTGCTGGAATGCTGGGACATTATACAGTAACGCTTAAGGGATCTGGGTGATGACGGGATCATTGTGTGTGTCAGTTTCCTATAAGGTGTCAGGATGTGGCTGCTTTGTCTATTTCTCCATGGAGCGTGGGAGTATTAGAAGGACACACGATGTGTGTACAAGCGTCTATATGGAGGACCACACCCCTCACATCAGCAGGTATAGTACAGGACTAAATCCACACGTCCTTCATTATCGGTAATGGAAAGAAGGAATTCAGTCCTGGATGTTTTCCTACGGTAGATCCAGTCCAAGAGAACATCACCGGAGAGATGTCCCCCGTCCTCTTCTTCTACCACAGATTGTTCAAGGAGAATGTCCACAGGATCATCAGGTAGATGGGATAAGACTTCATGCAATTTCTCTGATCTGTGGGGGGTTTATTATCATTAAATTAGGTATATTGTAAAACTTTTTTACATATTCTATTGGTTCCAGTTCCATTTTGATTCTTTTGGACAATAAATGTTTTTTTTTCTGTTTACCCCTTAACCCCCCCAGGGACACCCTTCCGTTTATTTTTTTTCATGTTAACTTTGGACTTGTCAGCAGATGTGATCGCGGTTGTTTTCTGCCTCCAAATTTCCCTTCATAATGCACAGGTATTATTCTTTCCAATGCCATTACGGGGAAAGCGGGCCAAAAAATTCAAATTGCGGGTGATTGGTGGAGAAAACATTTTTGCCCTATTTTTGGTGGCTTGGATTTTTCGGCTTTTCATTGCTGCACGTCCCGTTGACATGTTCTTCATTCTTTTGGATCGCACCACATCACAGGGTACCAATTTTTTATCGGTTTTATCTGTATTCCAAATCACTTCCTACAATATTCAAACCTCCTGTCCAATCAATTCTTAATTTGCTCGTTCAGAGCGCTAATAACTGTTGTGGGTGTCCTTTTTTGTGAGATGGCAGGTGAGTTTTATGCTACATGTGAGGTACTAGTTTGGTCTTTTGATCACTTTTTCTCACATGTTTTCGATTTGGCAAAATGGGACCTGAAAATAACACATTCTTATTTTGACTTTGGGCTCTATTTTCGCGGGATAAACGCTATTATTTCAGATAAAGGGGCGCTAGCCAATACCAAAAATGTTTTGATTTTAAAATGTTTATTTTATCAGTTCTGGTGAACGTGGAGTGATTTGAATGTTTTGCTGTTTTTTTTTTTTATGTCATTTTTTTTTATTTTTCCGAAACCCTAGTATACATTCATCCTTGCCTGCTCCTACAATTAATACTCAATAACTAACTTATTGCAGGTCATGGGATTTTACACATCTTCTGTTCAGTTGTGTAAAATCACAACAATTTATCAGGCTAAACTCAGACGCCTCAGGTTTTTGTATGACCTGCGGCGTTAGTGTACACAATCGCCGCTTCCCTGATGCACAGGGAATCGACGATCTAAGCCATATGGTCGGCACCCAAGCGCCGCGCTTTTTGAATACCCACTGACAGCTTCATTGGCCGCGAGATCGAAACGGATAACACCTGCGATCATTGCTAGCATCGTCGTGGTTGTCCCAGTTGGTATTTGCTGCATATCCGCAAACACCCACCTTGCTTGGTTAGAGAGACTCAGATGTGTACCCTTTCCCATACACCTGCAGCCGGCATTTGACTCCTATAGGTCCCGAAGTAAGGGGTTAACCCTCAAAAGGTAACAACACGTACAGCAGAAAATGCAGGGTTATTGTTTGCCATGACATTAGCTGAGGATCGGCGAAGGTCTTCTGCTTCTGTTCTGGTTTGTTGGTTTAAATCCAGTCAACACTGTTGGATGCACCTGCGCGTGTTCTCCAATAATCTCTCCAACCGATACTTGCCTTTCAGTTTCTTTATCTCGGCATGGAAGCGTGAAGAATTACTGCTCCAGAGACATATGTGCGGGCGATGATGTCGATGTAAGGCAGGAGGATTCCTACAGGTAACTCCCAGTGAGTTTATACCACTAGATGATGGGCTCCCCGGCCACCCCCAATGGTGCCCCTGTCCTCTCTTTAGATTAAGGAACTTTGATTGCTTTTTAGGGAGGAGCTTTTTAAGGTCATTAGGTCTGTTGGTTATGAATAATTTATATGTTCACTATGGTAAGTGGTTGGTCTGTAATGTGCTACAGGACCTCTGTGCATGTTTTATCTTCACTTTTTTCTTTGGTTATCCCCAATTTTTCCGTGGATATCGCCTGTTCAGGGACTGTGCTTCTGACATGTGCTTTAGTTTGACATATGGAGAGGTCCTCAAAGGTTAAGGGTTGACCAGCATATCAGTCTGACGGGTTGGCGTGGAGGAAGGGCAGTGAGAAGCTATGGAGATGGTTAACGGGCAATGTTATATCGGCTACTTCCGCCTTAAGGGACTTTGTGAACAGCGAGGTTAGTGAAGCCTATTGGGCCTGGGGATTTGCCCTGGCGGGGAGATTTTACTGATCTTCAAATTCCAATGTCCTCGGCAGTTCCTCTGTCAACCGAGTAGGGCTGTGTTAGCGACCATAACCTCATCTATTTTGTCCTGCGCCCTAGCTATCTAGTAAAAGGATCCTGAAGTTCTATAGTGCTGGATAGTAACTTTCAAAGATAGTAGTAACAGGCATGAGTGTCAGTTGATCTGAACGATCTTTAAATGCGCGGTACATTAAGTGGCAGTTGAGGCGTGTCAGTCACAGATACCTAGATATTGGTTCTCCCACAACCTGTTGAAATGTTTCATCAATGCTGATTCGGGAGCTCCTCAGTTTCCTCAACGAGTGTTCAAGAAGCTCGTTCAGCAATCTCCGAGGGACCCACCAGCCTTGTTATCCAGAGTGGCATTTTAGACAAGTGGCCAGGGTCTTGACGATCTTTTCTCGCGCATCAAGCCCCGTGTTTAGCCCTGAGCACCGATTGAGTGAAACGGTTTGTACTGAAGGAGAACCTATCTGCCTGCGGAGTTTCACAAGACAGACTGAATCTTTTCAGACGGTTGCCATTAAGGCGCCAACACCAGGGGAGATGAGCGTGGGTCTGTGATGGAGGAGGCTATATGGACCCTGGTTGCCAGGTGAGGGCATGATGACTAAATAAAGAACAGTCTATTGGCTGTATGACATGCGTAGGGTAATAGTATGCAGCTCGGAACGGGTGAAGGTCCCTCTACAACATCACTTAAGCCGGGAGTCCTACAGAATCTCTGCAATTTTACGCATCGGAGTATGGGCTAAGAATGACGTGTCGCACGCCAGGAATTGCTGCAGCTGTGGTTGTGATAGATAAGTTGGGGTTGGAAGGAAGCTAAGAAGCCAGTCCTGTTAGAGATTTCCGGTAGGTAAGTGCAGCCGAGGAACCCCTAGGATCTCGTGGGTCACCGAGGGTGTCATATGCCATCTTTTCGAACTGAAACGTCTGAATAGCATATCGTACCCACTATGCGGTAATCTGTGTGATTGGTGATTATAACAAATATGTATATTTTTTTTTAAGGTAGAATGGGGACCAAATTGAGAAGGCTGCTATGGGGACCTGCTCTCCTATCAGAGTACACCCCTGATAGCCAGCAACTGCCCTGGATGTTCCCACTCCTCCCAATGCTGTGACGTTGTAGATTCACAACTCAAAAAATCTCAGACACTTTTCGATAAACATTTGCAATGAGCAGCAGCTACTTGGGCCCGCTTTACACATGCTCACGCATGGGAGCAATAGGCAGAAAGAAAGTGCCCAGCACCTCCATACTAACCAAAATGTATAGAAATGTATATTTCTGATTAAATCGCTCATCAGCAGTGTATATAATTCATGGGGCTTTGCATGTTGTGTCATTGGTTAGAAGGCAAGGGTGATTGTTCTTTTTTTTTTTCTTTGGTTCAGATGACTACATCAGGAAGCGCAGAAGAACATCTGATATCTTTCAGACTTTTAAGGCCAGAGGATCGTTGTGTCGCACCAGATGCATTACAGAGCATGAAAAATATTCCAGATGCATCCTCAGAACCATCACGGAAACAATCTAGAGTCACTCACCTGAATTACCGAGAGACTGGTTAAGCAATCAAAAGTCCAACTGTAAATTCAGAAATCGATATGGGAGGAAGGTTTTCAGAAATCTTGCTAAAGCGAGGACTCACCAGGGGAGAGCCATATTCTTCTTAGAAATTGGTGGTCGTTTACATTAAAAAACGGTCTCCGTATGCATCAGGGCACCCCACAGGGGAGAAGACATTTTCCTGTTCATAAATGTGGGAGGTCTTTTGGCAAAAAATCATATTTCTAGGGCATCAAAATCACGACAGGGAGAAGCAATTTTCTGTTCAGAATGTGGTGAGGTGTTTCGTCAAGAATCAACTTCTAATGCATCAAAATCACACGGGGAAAAACAGTTTTCATGTTCGGAATGTGGGAAATGTTTACTCCAAAATCTTGTCTTATTACCCACCCAGAGACTTCACACAGGGGAGAAGCCATATTCATGTTTCAGATTGTGGAATGCTTTAAGTGCCATGCATCATCTCTTGCTCAACATAAGGAATTCACACAGGGGATAAGACCATTTTCATGTTTAGAATGCGGGAAATGTTTATCCAAAAATCACACTTATTATACCCAAGGCAGTCCACACATCGGACAACCCCTTTTCATGTCCAGAATGTGGAATGCTTTCAGCATGCATCATCTCTTGCTCAACATGAGAAAAGCCACACAGGGAAAGCCATTTTTTCTGTTCAGAATGCGGGAAATGTTTTATCCAGAAATCGGCGCTTGTTAAACATCAAAGAAATCTCACACAGGGAGAAGCCCTATTCATGTACAGAATGTGGGAATGTTTTTAACCAAAATCAGATCTGGTGAAACATCAAAGAACTCCACCCGGGGAGAAGCCGTAATTCATGTTCAGAATGTGGGAAATGGTTTTGGTCATGAGATCAATTTTGTTAATCACATTTTAAAGTTCACACAGGGAGAAGCCATTTCATTCAGAATGCGGAAAATGTTTTTGATCGTAAAACAAAACTTGTTTCATCATCAAAGTCCTGCCATAATGGAATTTCTCAGATGTTATACACCTGGGAATGTTCAAACTCAGATCACTTAATACTCCTCAAAAACTAATACAGGACGATAAAGTCAAAATTGATTGTTTGCAAAGGAAAACCTAAATAAATGTATAATGCTGAATATAATGTATAATAATTGTAATCAGGGAACGCGTATCTCAACTTTTTACATTTGGATAGCCAGTGAGAACCCGCAACACTTGGTGGGATCCATCTGTGACCCTTATCAGAAATGATATACCCCAAATGAATTGAATGTCGTCTGGTTGAACTGACACTTCTGGAGTTTGGCATATATTCGATTGGTCGTTAGATACCTAGAACTTGTCCTGCATGGGCCTGAATGGGATTTCCAGTCAGTAGAGAACACCAAAAAACATGCAGTAACACACCACTAGAGACCGCAAAAAAAGCCCTTTGACTATAGGCAAATTATATTTATAAATGCACGGTACCGCATCAGGACAGCCAAACAAAGTAGCTGTCCTAAATGAAGACCTATGAGTGTAGTAATTACCTTGTATAAATTTGTGGCCCGTCTGTTTCCTTGGAATCCTGGACTCCACGATCGGTCTGTATTTCTTTCACTTGTCTCTACAAGCTGTTGGCGGTCCTGTGATGCCTCGGCTACTCACAAGTCCAGCGGTGCTGTTGCACTCAAAATGACGCCCCGCCGTGGCTAGCACTACACTCTCAACCTGTTTAAGTCTTTGAAAACGCGTTTTTCAGGTAGCGGAACCTTGGCGGGATCCATGGCCTGGATCTTACGGTCACGGGTCAGGGGTAGTGGACCCACTGAACCACTCGTTACATAAGCCGACGCCTGGAGCGGAGTTAAGTGGCACCTGTTTTTTAAACGGGTTGGAATTGCTGCTGCGTGGTACACCAGGTCCACTCCACAGTCACGACTTTTACCAAGGTGTAGTCGAATCGTGAGGCAAGGACCGAGTTGTGGACAACAGAAGTCAGAACAGGCAGCAGAGATCAGAGTCTGGGACTTAGCAGAGGTCAGGCGGCGGTAAAGATCGGAGTCAGGTAAACAGGAATCAAGGTCACAACAGGAAATCACAATAAAATCGCTGGAAAACACAGACAAACTTACCCCACGGCATGAGTCACAAGATCCGGCAGGGGTGAACAGAAAGAGCAGGGATTTTTTAGATCAGTGGATGGCCAGCGTCCCAATTAAGCGGTGCACTGGCCCCGTTAATTTCAGGAGCCGCCTCATGTGCCCTCTAGAAGCAGGATAAGGAACACGACACACCATCACAGTCCGTGGGAAGGTGCCTGCCGTGGCCATACTGAGGCACAGGGAGGTATAGAGTTTATTGTTTTAATGTAGTGATATGTGGGTGGGTGAATGTTTGTCCTATTTTGGAATTGTTAACAATTTAACTACTGGCATATAACAATTACCAAGCCCCGCTATATTCAAAGGGATACATAATATCCCGCCACTCTCATTTTTCTTTTTCCTTTCGTTTAACCTTCTTCCCTTTCTCCATTTTCCCCTCCCCTTGTTTTGGTAATTTTTGTTCTATGTTGTTTTCAGTTTTGCTGTCTACTAGCCCACCAACATTGATGTTACCATGAGCCACTAGACATTTTTGCTGTTAACAACACTATCTTTCATTTGTATTTAAGCAGATATTATTTTCATTGATTTTTTTTTTTCAAATTTTGACCAAGAGGAAACAAACAGAACAATTACAGACACTCAGTCCCGCACGTTACATCATGGACAGCAAAGAGACCAGTGCTGTTTATACAACACATCCCCATGTAGAGTACAGTATCCTCCATAGTGTACACAAACCATAATTAAGAGGCAAGACAGAGGGTCACTAAACTTCAATAGTAACTGAAAACTGGTGCGCATCAAGCCTAATACCCTTACATAGAGGTCCCTAATTCCCCTACATTCCCACGTCATGTGAAGAGAGCCCATTCCGCACCCCGGGCATGATGAGTCATCTAACTCCTCTCCGGGATAGTAAATGAGGGGATGTAATGCGCCGATAACCGTAGTAGATGATCATTCTGTGGAGCTTCACTGGGGAAAAAATCAGGTACCATTATTAGATTGATGGACCCCCATATCCCTTCCTCAACTTACGGCAACATTTCAAAGAGAAACAGCCTTTACCACCGAGTCACTAAGCCTACCGTATAGGAAGAGATACTGAGCCCTCGATAGAGATAACCCGCAGAACCCTTGCTCTCACGCGCTTCTGAGAATCTCGCCCAATCATTGACTATCACATGCTCAGGACTCATCAAAGGTCCCTTTTATAAGCTTCGCCAGAAGCAGAACCTGAACCCAGACTCCTCCCACACATGGGGCGGATCACACGATCATGAACATCATCACAGGTCCTTTACCTCTAAAATTCAGCATACTGGGTAAATATTGTGCACAACTTTTGTATTTCATTTTTAAAACCTTATATGTTTTACTTACTTTGTCTTATCTTCTTTGCTCTTCAGGATCAGACAATGGACAGAGACGGAGTGGTGGAGAGATATTCCAGCTCACCCAGAGGTCTGCTATCTATATAACGGAGGTGAAGGAGATTGTGATGAGGTACATGACATCATATCCTATGGATATAACAGATGAAAGGACTGGAGAGGTGAGAGATTCTGGGCAAATGTAGGAGGGAGATTAATCAATGTGTCTCTCCTAACCAGATGACACAGTAGTGAAGAAGACCCTCTAGTGGGCGCTGTCCCGGGCCCCTGTGTATGAGGACGGGGGAAACCCTGAGCACACTCCCGGCTTCCTCCACCTCACCCCCTGATATCTGATTACATCAATGAATCAGAAATACCTAGAAGTCACCCACAAGATGATGGATCTGTGACTGGAGAGGTTAAAACTGCTGGGTAATGCGGGACATATACGTAACCTCTATGAAGGGATCTGGGTGATGACGGTCATTGTGTGGGTCGGTTCTATAAGGTTGTTTCAGGATGTGGCTGTCCTATTTCTCCATGGAGGAGTGGGAGTATTAGAACTCGACACAAAGATGTGTCAAGGACGTCATGATGGAGGACCCACAGCCCTCACATCAGCATGTAATAACAGGACTAAATCCCACACGTCCTTTCATTATGGTAATGGAAAGAAAGGATTCATCTCTGTCTGGATGTTTCCTATCAGGGTAGATCCAGTAAGAGAACATCACCGGAGAGATGTCCCCAGTCCTCTTCTTCTAACCACAGGATTGTTCATAGGAGAAATATGTCCCACAGTATCATCAGTAATGGAATGAGACTTCATGACATCTTCCTTCCCTTGGGGAAAAAATCTGTGTGGGTTTATTTTATTAATAAATGGTATATTGTAAAAAAAGCCCTGTCCATATATAGTCACACAATTGTGTGTTTGGATCCTGTTTTCATTATTGAGGCCTTGTTCTTTTTGTAACTCCTCCTCTGTGTAACTTCTCTTCTCCATTGTCTGGTGACTTCTTACAATATTTTGGTTTCTTCTCAGTTTGGGTGGTAATCAGGGTGAGATGTGAAGAATAATTCCGCCCCAGACATATGTGGAGGGCGATGAGCGATGTAAGGGGAGATTCCTACAGGTAACTGCCCAGGTGAGTAGTACCCACTGATAAAACTATTGAAGTTCTAAGAAGATAGGACTCCTTTGCCTCTCAGATGGGCTCCTTTAGGGGGTAAGGCTAAATTTGAACTTTTGGCATTCCTCTGTTGGAAGAGGGCTTTTTATGGTATTATGTTCATGTGTATATGAATATGTTTGTACTATGGTAAGTGGTTTGGTCTGAATGTGATACAGAGCCTTCAGTACAATTTTCTTTCTTCTCATTTTTTTTCCCACTGTTATCCTACAGATTTTAATTGGAAATCGTTATTGAGAGATGTCTCCAACATTTGATTTAGTATTTTAATATAAATAAATATTGATGCAGCCAGCGCTGTCGCAGATCATGGGCCAGTACAAAGAGAATCAGACATTACAGAGTAATGCATTGGCAGATGTCACAATATGAGTGAGGGTCCCTGCTCTCCAGAGCTTAAAGGGGTATTCCGGTAATATGAACGTCTGACACAAAAACCCTTAATGATATAAATAAATGAATACCACAATACTCAATGTCATTAGTCACAAAACAGAGCTAAAATAATATGATTTTTATGATTTACAAATTTATGGCCTCTCTAAAGTAGGTGGAGTTATCACTAAGATGGCCGCCACTGGAAACTACAAGTTCCATATCCTTTATTTCTCAGTAACTCCTCCTACCACTTATGCTCTGCTAACAGTGCTGAGTAAACAGGTTTTCCTTGCTCTGTTACAATAGTAATGATGTGTACTAACGCCATCACCTACAACACTGATCATACTGGATGCAACTGCACCAACCCCGACTACAGCCAACTTAGTTCATGATCACATGACCCTCCTGCCCAGGCAGGTAAGGACATGTGAATGTGGACATGTAACCAGCGGCCATGTTTTTTACTGCGACGACGCGCGCGGAGGAATTAACGGACTGATTAAAGGGCGGTAGCATTTTAATTCTCATTAACAGTCTATGTCACAGCATTTTCTGCTGACGGGGAGCCAAATTTTAAATACAACTAATTACACATAAGCTTTATATTTTGAGTGCCCACTTGTATTGAATTAATGCTGATTCCCTGGAATACCCCTTTAAGTAACTTTTTCTTTTTTCTAATTCTACGGAGGCGATGATTCCATCCCTATGATTTAAAGTTGCGTTTGTTGTATTAAGATGTGTAACTTATTAAAATAAAAACTATGGAGCATCTTTCTCACATGTTGGTGCACCAAATGACAGTGCATGATCAACCCCCCTCCTATGTGTTTATGTTCTGCCGTATATACTCAACAGACTCCGGCCTTATATTTCTGGCAGGGGCGGCTGCGGATGTGCAATTTCTACTCCGTCCTGCCAGGCGCTATAAACTGTATCAACCTAACACACAACTAATGGGAGTGGTACTACCCCTCCTCGCCACTAGCTTCCAACTTGAAAAACCATGCGATATCCCTCACACTGAGCGAATTATTTAGGTTTTCACTTGCTCATTGTTTTTCCTAAAATGAGGCAATGGTAGATCAGAGAGCTGGTTGGCAATCTGAAACGCTTTCTTCACTAGTTTTATCCTTCGTGCTGTAACATCTCTGCCAGCATCGTCTTATGTCTGAAGAATTAGACTCAGAAGGCCGTGGAATCTGTTGTGTGTGTGTGAACTGTAAACTGTGGTCGGGATTCATCGAGCCACACCCATTCCCCCGCAGGGCCCCGCCCTTGTCTAGTAAGGGTTAATTAAGTGACGGAATGGCTGATCCGGTCAGCTGGCTGGAAGCGCAATCCCTGAACTCCTCTGCCAATTGTCCCAATTTCATATATCGTGCTGTTTTCTACTATCTCTTAGTGTTCTGACCTCTGCTTAGTTTTTGAACACTTTATTTTCATTGTCAGATACTGTACAGGAGTTTAGAGGACCGTCTCAATCTTTCAGATGTTAATCAAAGGATCTTATCGCACCCAGATACATCTGAGAGCCTGACGATACCCCAAATGCATCCTCAGAACTTCACTGGACAATGTTATTTAGAAACTGTTAATCAATCAAAAGTCCCATTAGAAAGTGGTAACACAGAGGATAAGATTTCGAATATCAAACACTTCAGAAACCAATGGAAGGGTTTCACAGCAAAAGTAAATCTTGTGAACCGAGTAATCCAAAGGGGAGAAGCCATGTGTTCTTTTTTAAGAAAGTGATGGTCAATTTAGCATTACAGCAGGTTTCCTCCCGGATGCATCGTAGAAAACCCACACAGTGGGAGAAGAAATTTCCTTGTTCTGATGCGGGAGTTGGTTTCGCCAGAAATCAATCTTCTAGGCATCAAAGATTCACACAGGGGAGAAGCAATTTTTCCATGTTCAAATGGTGGCAAATGTTTTTAACCAAAACGAACTCTTATTCTCACACAGAGTTCACACAGGGGGAAGCCATATCCATGTTCAGAATGTGGAAATGGTTTTATATTTCCCAAATCGATCTTGTTAAACTCAAAGGACTCACACAGGAAGAGAACCCATATTCATGTTAGAATGTGGGAAATGTTTTTACCCGAAGTCAATCTTGTAAACATAGAGAAGCCACACATGGGCAGAGCCATATTCCGGTTCAGAATGTGGGAATGTTTTGGTCAGAAATCACAGTGCCGTTCCTCATTTGAGAATTCAACAAGGGAGAGCAGTTTTCCTGTTTAGATGTGGGAAAGGTTTTAACCCACAAAGGTACTCTTCGTAAACAACCAGAGAATCACACAGGGGAGAGCATATTCATGTCAGAATGTGGGAAATGCTTTGCTCAGAGATCAATTTTGTTAGTCATTTAAGATTCACACAGGGAATTATCAATTTTCGTGTTTCTGAACGGTGGAAATGTTTTGTGGTCCGTAAAAAAACATTAGTATTAACCTAGGAAATGTTTTTTTTTAACCTCAGTCATATTTTGAATATCTCTCAATTACGAGATATAAACGCGGACCATTACGGTCAAAATAGAACGTATTCCAAAAGAAAACCAAAATACATGCAATAATACTGAAGAATATGTAAAATAAGTGCATCAGAGACTTGTATACCTTTTTTTTTCTGATGTTAACCCGCCGCCCAACAGGAACAAACTTTAATGTGTGCTTAACAGGGAGAATTACTTGGGATCCCTAGTTCTGATAACATAGTTGCTGTCACGGCCACGTGTCCCCTCGACCCAATCTTTGGTCGCACTCGTGTACCTTACTGTGCCCCTGGAGCCTGCCTGCCCGTTAACTTACCTCTCCACCTCTCCAGTCGGTGGCCTCCCTCACTCCCCGAAGTCCATCGTGCATGTTCCCGTTTGCTAGGGTGCACGCCAATAACTGGCTTGGCTGGCCCGCCCCCTGCCCCTTCCTGTGTCCACTGCCAGGATCTTTGGCTTCTATGCTTAACGGAGGTATTTTCCATCTGGGCATTTACATTTAATTTAATCATTTGCCACATGTAAACATTTCTTCATTGGATTTTATTAAAACCAATGTTCCTGTGTGAAGATAATTTCTCCTAAATTAGTCTGTTGTCCCCTTATAAACCAGGCAGCAGTGACCAGACATGCACTATTGAGCCCTTCTTCCGGACGCACCTGGATTCAGCAATCATTACCAGAGGACGGCTGTGGACATGCAGTAACTCCCATACATTTCATATACACAAACTCTTTGTTTCTTTGTGCCTCCTCCACCAGCAGAGGTGTCGTATCCAAGGAGCTCTCTCGGTTATAAGGGACAACATGGCTACATTTATGGAAATTATCTTCACACAGGAACAGTTATTTTAATAACATCTAATTGAGAATGTTTACATGTGGCAATGAATTAAATGTAAATGCCCGATGGGAATACCCTTTAGAGAAAGCTTAGTTTCCATGTGCCCTTTGTGCAATTATTCCTGATTTCCCATGTGACCCCGATACAATTCCTGACTCCATTTTCTGTGCTGCCTGTCTGACCACCTACCCTCTATACATTCCCTATTCTGACCCTGTGCTGCCTGTCCTCGACCTTCTTCCTGTCCCCCTACCCAGATTTGCCTGACAGTCCTGTACTAAGTCCTTGGCTGTTCCCGGCAGACATGTTGTGGTCTGTGGAACAACCTGGTGTTAACCACCGCAGTAAGTCCAACCCCTTGCAGCAGGCTCTGATGAAACTGGGGTACCACTTGGAGACAGCTCCACCACCATCGCAGAAGAGAACACAGGACTCCCCGGCACCAGGTCACGTTGGAATCTTTATTGGACAACACAGAGCAGGGCGATACACTCCACGACTAGCGAGACGGCTTGTTTGGCGCACATCAACACTGATCTTACACCCACAGTGGCCGCAGCAGTCCCAGCAGAATTGCGCGTTCAGGCAAAAGCCACTCTTACAATGGCCTCCATGTTTGCAGCAGTGGATGGCTACTCAGCACCAGTGTCAAGTTTCCTGTGGTTTCTTCTGTTCTGCTACTAGCTTTACTTCGGTTTGCCTGCCCTCCACTGAACCCAAGCTAGACATTCTATGCTGTCTAAATAATGATTAGGGTTCCCAAGTTCTGCAGGGTCTTTTATTACGCAGTTCTCCTTGCACATTGAACTCATGGCCTACGCAGTTCGTCACAGAACGGTCTATATGGGCTTTCATCATCACCATCCTCTCTGGAAGCCCTGGCAATGGTCCTACTTCACTCTGGGACAGGAAAGACGGCTAATATCCCACCTTCTCTGCCGAGTCCGGTCTGTCTTGATGAAACCACCTGGCGTCTTCTGCTGAGGACGCAACCCTGCTTAACTTGCATCAAGGGGTGACTATATGTTCAAGTTCCATACCCCTACTTCTAAGTCTAGCCTGGAACGAAGCGCCTTTGTCGCAACCTTTTAAAAAGGGGCTTTCTGGACAATAAAGACACACTGTCCTGCATTGGCCTTCATCTACTTTGATGAGCGATCTCATTTCTCTGGCCACTCAGATCGACAATCTGGTTTACTGAGTGCTTTGAGTAGCCAGCGCTCTTGAACAGTGCGGCTTCCTGTCTTCCAATGGCTACCTCGGCCGGCCCTCCGGGTCTGCTGCTGAGGACCCCTGCAGGGGATAAATAGCGCTCCCGAAGACAGGATAACCGTTGCCTCTATTGTGGTGAGCTCTACACTTTCTTTTGAGTCTATCCCAGTCCTGTCCCAGTGACGGAACCGCACGCACCTAGGATTCTTGGGAGGAGCTGATCCACAACTGAACTTGCTGTTTTTACTCAGCTCCAGAACAGGTACTCAGTTTCAAGCCACCCTTCTTTGATTCTGGGTTCCGCAGGAATTTTCGTGGATGCGGCCCTGTTATCCCAGTATCTCTTGCCTTGTGGTCCGCCTAGAGAAGCTGTGGCTATCTCCTCCATCATGAACAGGTCCTTAAATCGATCCAGTATAATTACCCGCATTCGAGCTTCTGTTTCTGCAAGTTGGGGCTTGCCAAGGGTACACTGTCCATTTTAATGTGCTTCATCATCAAACCGATCTACGCCTGCCATTTTCTGTTGGGGTCGCCCGTGGTTACAACCGCAACCACGCTCTAGTGATCGACTGGCAAGACTGGGGTGATTCTTTTCTGGGGTCCGAGTAACCCGGTCTCCACATGGTGGGTCTCCCCACTTTCCAGATTGGGACATTTGCTGACGTCTTCTCAGAAAAACAAGCAAAGACCTGCCACCCCCGCAACCTCCCTACACAGCCCATATTGGCCAGGCCCGTTCCTCCACGGGGTCGGTGCTCCACTACACAATCCTCTTCTCCTGCTTGTGCAGGATTCTTATTTGTGGCCAAAAGGATGGGTCACTCCGTCCTTTGCATAGACTATACTATCGCGGCCCTTAACAAGATCACCGTGAAGAATCACTACTCCTTTGCCATTAATCACGGAATTGTTCGAGAGAAGTCCAGCTTCTTGGAGCCCCTTTGCCTTTTACCAAACTAGAACCTACTGGTGGTGTATAAACCTCATCCAATATCCACAAAGATATGAGTGGAAGACCGCCTTCAATATCTCGTGCTGGTCCATGCCGTTTGACTACCAGCTGTTTTTCGAGGCGTCGGTAATGCCTTTTAGGTATTTGTGTTGTTTTCTCTCTCGGACCTCGGTCCCACCAGTCGAACATATGCAAGTCCTTAGACGTCTAAGGGCCAATAGCCTTTATGCTGAAACTCGAGAAGTGGCGTTTCGTCAAAAGAGTCTTCTTCCTTTCCTTGGGTACATCAACCCTGACAAGGACTTTTATGGATCCTGCCACGTTATATCTCTGCGTACTTTCAGTCGCGCTCAACTGTAGGACTAGGTGCTATCCAAAGTTTCTGGGCTTCGCACCCTACCACCGCAGTATATACCGCATTTTCTCCCTCTGTGTCTCCATCGTGACGGCTGACTAAGAAAATACCAATCCCAAAAAGGCAAGCTCTGGCCTCGGCGTCTTTGAATAAGCTTTCTCTCCAAGCTGAGTCTGCCATTGCCTCTGCTTCCGCCCTCACCCAGCCTGATACGGAGAGACTGTCCTGCTCGAGGTTTGACGCCTCATCATTTGGTGCTGGAGCCGTTCTAACCCAGAAAGGGTCCCCAAATATCAACCCTCAACTTGTGGCTTCTTCTTCCAAGACCTTCTCTGCCCGCAGAAGGAAATTATTCCAAGGCAATTGTGGAGCTTCTGGCCCCCCCCTCCCATAAAAGCTAGCCTTGGAGGATGGCATTATCTTCTGGAGGGAGCTCGTTATCCAGTCTGTATTACACAGAACCACAAGATCTCAGCTATCCCCAGAATACCGCTCAGCGTCTCCAATCCTCTACAGACTTCGTTCCCTTTTCTTCTCCACCGCTTCAAAACTTTAAATGAAACACTTTCATTCTTGCAGAGAAGAATTCTAAGGAGGCTGTGTCCCTCATCGCATGCTTCAATGTAGTTGGGGGAGAACCACAGTTTCCTAGACAACATATTGGGGGCTTATTACTAAGGGTTCCCGCGGCCGCTTCCCGTCGGTTTTCATCAGGCGTTTTCAGGGATACCTGGGCAGTTAATTTTGGTGGCCGTTTGTGCCATGCGCAATCCAATTGTTAGGCCATCCAACAGTTCGGACAAACCGCAGGATTGTGTCGCAAGCTATGCCACTTACATGCACATAGTAATCTCAAAGATTGCAAAACTTTTTTCAAATGAATTAAAATACAAAACTATTATAGAGACATCAGTATCTCTTCACTTTTTGAAAGTTTTTTTTATTTTGGAATTTGTCACGTTTATTATTGGATCATTTTCTTTGCTCTCAGGATCAGACAATGGACAGAGACACGAGGGTGGAGAGAATCTTCCAGCTCACCCTAGAGATTCTCTTCTATATTACTGGAGAGGTGAGAGATTGTGATGAGGTCACATGACATCATTATCTATGGGAATAACAGATGATAGGACTGGAGAGGTGAGAGATTCTGGAAATGTATGCAGGGAGATTTATCAATGTGTCTCTCCATAACCAGGATTACACAGTAGTGGATTGGAAGTTTATCCCTCTCAGGGCGCGCTGCTCATCCGCCCTCCTGTGTTGAAGTGTACGGGGGATGTTACCCCTGAGTCCCATACCTGCGCTCCATCCCACGAGCGCACCCCCTGCATCCCTGAGCGCAACATCAAGTGGATTAAACACGAAATATCCTAGAACTCACCCACAGAGATGCGCACTGCTGACCCAGTGGGAGTGACAACTGCTGGGGTAATGCTGGTACATTATACAGTCAAAATCGCTTCGACAAGGGACCTGGTGTATAGACACGTGGATCATTGTGTGTGTCAGGTTCCTATAAGGTGTCAGGATGTGGCTGTCTATTTCTCCATGGAGGAGTGGGAGTATTTAGAAGGACACAAAGATGTGTACAAGGACGTCATGATGGAGGACCACCAGCCCCTCACATCAGCAGGTAATAGACAGGACTAAATCCACACGTCCTTTCATTATCTGTATGGAAAGAAGGAATTCAGTCTCTGGATGTTTCCTACAGGTAGATCCAGTAAGAGAACATCACCGGAGAGATGTCCCAGTCCTCTTCTTCTACCACAGGATTGTTCAGAGGAGAAATATGTCCCACAGGATCATCAGGTAGATGGAGATAAGACTTCATGACATCTTCTCTGATCTGTGGGGGTTTATTATATTAAAATTAGGTATATTGTAAAACTTTTTTTACATATTTCTATGGTTCCAGTTACACATTTTGATTCTTTTGGGGCAATAAATGTTTTTTTTTTTCTGTTAACCCCTTAACACCGAGGCAGGTTTTAGTTTTTTCATGTTACTTTAGTTACTTGTAAAGAGATGTGTGACGGCTTGTTTTCTGCATAACAAATTTCACTTCATAATGACAGTATTTAATATTCCATGCCGTGTACTGGGAAGCGGGAAAAAATTTCCAAATTCGGGGGAAATTGGTGGAAAAATTTTTTGCCCTATTTTTGTGGACTTGGATTTTTCGGCTTTCATTGTGCACTCCAAGTGACATGTCTTCATTATTCTTTGGATCGGCACAATCACAGGGATACCAAATTTTTATAATGTATTCATACATTTACAAAAATTAAAACCTCCTGTACAATACAAATTTCTTAATTTTGCTTCGTTCAGGCGCTAATAACTGTTTGTGGTGTCGTTTTTTGTGAGATGAGATGACGTTTTCAATGTCACCATGTCGAGGACTGTTTGGTCTTTTGATCAATTTTTCTAAAATGTTTTAGATTTTGCAAAATGGTGAAAATCTGTTATTTTTTACTTTGGGCGCTATTTTCCGCGGACAAACGCTATTATATTTTGATAGATGAGACGCAGCGATACCAAAAATGCTTATGATTTTTACTGTTTATTCATATCCGTTCTAGGGAGTGGGGGTGATTTGAATTTTTTTTTTGTTTTTTTTTTTTCATCTGTTACAGTGTGTAAATCGCATTTTAATAGGCTAAAATCAGACGGCCTCAGGATTTTGTATAACCTGTGTATTACTGTAACAGATTGCCGCTGCCCGATGATGTCACAGGAAGCGACGATCTAAGCCAATATGGCGGCGCCCAATATGGCGGTTGGTATTTGCTGCAATATACAGCAAACACCCATGTTTACCTTTTCCATACACCTGCAGCCGGCATGTGACATCCTAATATGTCACACATGAGTAAGGGGTTAATAAGAAGGTAAGAGATGAAGGGTTATATTTGACCATAGACATTAGATGAGGTCTGGAGCGTCTTACTGCTTCTGTCTATAGAGTTTGTTGGTTTAAATAAGTAACAACATGATGGAGACCTGCAGCTGTGTCTCAGATATCTCCAACGATACTTGCCTTTCAGTAAAATCTAATTTCTATATGTGGTTCAAGTTTCACATTTTGATTCTTTTTGGACAATAAATGTTTTCTTTGAGGTCTGGATCTTCTGATGGATTATGTCTATAGTGTTTGTTGGTTAAAATAAGGAAATAACATGGTGGGAAGCTGCAGCTGTGTCTCGGTGCTGAGATGTTACATCAGTTGAGGTGTGAGTAGTCGTCGTGGACGAGGATGGTGAGACTGGCCTCCTGTGCTGGAGTGAAATGAGATGTTTGAGAGTTACTACTGAGATTGTTACATCAGTAATATACAGAACCTTTTGTTCACGTGGAAGGAAAGGAGTTTGTCACAGACATCCGGTTCATTTTTGCAGAATGACACGGTACATGACCATGAGTGACCAGAGAGCTCATCAGAAGGGGAACATTATGATTTATCCGAGGGTCAGGGTGAGGGAGGAAATAATGATATCAGAATCTGAATGAAGCAGAGGAGGAACCTCATATATTTATAGTAGTAGATAAATCCGAAAAAAAAAGGCGAGACAACCTCCCAGAATGAATCTCAGACCTCCTTCACAGGACCAATCCAACGCGCTGGATCCTATGTAATTGGACTATTACAGAATATCTGAAAGACATTATACATAAGTCATACAGCGGAAATGCTCTTATTTATATGTTCAGAATGTGGGAAAATGTTTTTTTACAGGGAAAAGAAAAGAACATTCTGTAAGACACTCAAAGAATAGAAGTACACGAAGGGAGGGAGACTGAAAGAAGGGTGACAGATAACGGGGTACAAGGGAGAGGGAGAAATAGGGAGAAGAACAAGAGGGAGAAGGGAGAAAGAAGAAAGAAAAGGAAGGAGAAAATGAACTGCAGAGTATGGTGAGAGAAAGAAGCAGAAGAAGAGAGAAGAAAGAGAAAGGAAAGAACGGGAGAAAGAAGAAGGGGGAGATGCGGGAGGAGAGAGCCACATTTTCTATAAGTTAGAAAGAGAAGAAGCCATATTTTCGTTCAGAATGTATGGAATAAGGTTTTTACCAGAGGAAATCGATGTTGCTATTTGCAAGACAGCAGAGCATCACCACAGGGGGAGAAGCCGTTATTCAATGTTTCAGAATGTGGGAAATGTTGTTACTCGAAACTATTTGAGCTCCTTAATTCAATCAAATGATCCACACAGGGAGAGGCTAAAACCATTTTTCTATGTTCAGAATGTGGAAAAGGTTTTGCCCGAAACGCAACATCTCCAAACATCTCGAGAATTCACACAGGGGAAAAGGAAAAAGCCATTTACATGTCAGAATGTGGGAAATGTTGTTTTAATACTTCAGAAATACTTGTGTAGTACATCAGAGACACGCTCACAAACAGGGGAAAAGGACATTTTCATAGGTTACAACGACTTGTGGGAAGATAGATCTTATCTCCAAAACCAAGTGATGAGCCAAATTCTTGACTTAGAACATCAGAAAAATTACAAAAGCCAAGGGGAAAAAGCCCTGATTTAGTCTGGCACATGTGGAAAAAATGTTTTTCTGGCATCACTGATAAATCCTTGTTTAGACATAGCAAAGAAGTCACATCAAATGGGAGAAGCCATATTTCATGTAAAGAAGAGATGTGGGAATGTTTTGCCAGAAACCAAAGCTTTACACGGACATTGTCACAGAAATTGCACACAGGGTGAAAAGCCCACTATGGCACTCTTGATCATGTAAGTGGCGAAAATGTTTGTTCATCAGTAAAAAATCTGATTATCCATTCTTGATAAAGTCAGACACGGTTATAAGCCATGTTCACTTTTAATATTTTTATAATTAAAATTTTTTTCTCGGAAAACCTGACTTTTTTTAACCACAAACGTTCGTACAATTTTAAATCAGAATTCACTTATCAATCGTTTGTGACAGTTGCAATTTTTGGCAACAGATTGCAGAGGTTTATCAGGCCTAGAATTGTGTGACGTACTAAAAGGAACACGTTAAAAAATGAAGATTCCTGTCATATCTATATTTATTTTAAGATCTAAGAAACTTTTGTATAGTTACAGAATTTCCTTAAAAAAATAAATGTACTGACCCCATTTAAAGGAAATGATGATGATGATGAAACCAGGACAGTATGGCTCTCTTGTATAGTAGCTTAAGAAAATCAGAAATAACTTCATAGTACACCAACATAGGGCTGGACTTGGCTCCTGTACCAGTGTTGTTGACTGTAGTGCTGAGGCTTTTCCACATTTCCTGCTGAAGGCATCTCAGCTTCAATAAAGTTCTTTTTGTTGGCGAAGATTTCCTGAGCATATCACTGGTGTTCACAGCGACGCTGTGCCCAATGTGTTGCGGTTTTCACTGGTATTACCAAAGCTCCTGGTGTTCGCTGTGTCCAAAGATTTCCTCTGTTGCGACCTCCGTTGCTGACCCCGGATTGGACATGACTTTGCATACTCTTGCACTGCCTGATGCGACCTTATGCGCACGCTGCAAGTCTGGCCCAAGTGAGCTGGGATCTTCCGTTAAGAGAACCTAACATTAGGCCGCCAACCTGTTGAAAACGACCGGTGGTACCCTGCTCAGCGCAAGACCATCTTGATCGTGGGCGGGGCTTTGGTGAAGACCAGGTGCACTTGGAGATTTCCTAGTTCGGCAGGGGTCATGGCGTTCCAACGTACCACCTCCCGCGGGGGTCACAAAGGATCCACACTCCATCCCGAATCTGACAAAAAGGTAAGGATCCGACCATGGATACCTTGGCTGAGGTTGTCCGCTGTTCCCAGGTTTCGAGCACAGATAGCTTGACCCTCATCTACGTACCAGGCTAATCCCTGCGGCCAGTCATTGGCGCTCAAACTTGGCGAACAGCGGTACAGGTTCACCCCTCTATGACACTGTCAAACAGCTCGCTAGCCGCTGCAACATCCGCAACAGGGTTCTGAGACTCATGGCAGTGGAATATGTTCTTGCTAGCAGTGGACACCAGCACTCTCCTGCCACGAACCTAGGCTGATGGCTGGTTAGCCCAACAAAATGATGAGATCCGAGGATGTGCAGAGGTTTAGTACCCAGGGTGCTCCTGCAGCAGGAGAACTCATGCTTGTCCTACACAATTTGTTCACGGACGCGATCCTCACGGGACTGAGAGCGAGTCTACCTGCAGCCGATCTTGAGGAGTGCGCTGTTTTGAATCTGCGCCAGGGGAAACTCTCGTGGGATAATATTCTGGTCTAGTATCTATACCCTGGGCTCGAACTCGCATGGAACAACATCCGGCTCTTTGCTGTCCGCTAGCTTGTTAAAAAGGTCACTCTACACCACTAATTCAGACATGGATTGACGAGGGCGGTAGGGAGTGTGCACGAAGCGTGAAGCCCTTAAAGCAACCCACAGCGCGCCTGCCCACACACGACACGCCCTTACCTGTCACTCGGCTGACTCTGCTTTCCAAATGGGGACACTCCCAAGCGGTCAGCGGAAAGAGCTATGGAGGTGGACAGAGCCAGACTCTCTTTTCTGAGGAGAAGCATAATCAGGTATGCACACGCTTATTCCATCCCCAGCATCTGGGAAACACCAGGGATACTAGGGAGTGTACTGTGGAGAGAGTGTCCCCATTGGTTGTAAGCCGCAAACAGACTTCTGCACAACACCTCTAATATTCCGGTGCTTTGCAGCGTATTTGGCACACAGGCACCAGAGATTTCAAGGTCTCTCGTCTGTTCTTGGAACTCCGGCTCTGCAGGGAACGTTGCTGGGATGCGCTATGAGGCTCGTTCACCCAGACAACCACAATGCCTCACACCAGTGGTTCGCCTCGAGACTGGAGCCTATGGTTATCGTCCTCTCGTCAGTGGCCCAAATCATCTCTGACTCGGTCCAGTATTGCCCAAGCCTTTAGTACTTGCAGGCTGGAGTGATGGCACAAGCGAGAGATGAATTGTCTTTTTGTTGCTACCATGTCAACACCCTCCATCATGTTGGGTCTACCATGGTGCAGCTCCATGCACCCCGATCTTCAGTGGAAGAATGGTGGAAGGATCCTTCAGTGGGGTCATGATGCCAGTCTCGCTGTGTGGAGATACCTTAAACAGTGCCAGTATTCTCTCAAGCCCCTGGAGGGTCTTCCCGCTTGCTATAAGGACTTTTTTGACGTCTTCTCGAAGAAGCAGGCCGAGACGTGTACCGCTCCTATGCCGGTCTGTGGGATCTGCTGCCGGATACATCCCCCAGGGACGTGGGTACCCACTCTCAGTACCAGAAACCGCCCAGCCATTGTTGGATCTAAAGTCAAAGAAGAAAATTGCAGCGGGTATTCGATAGCAAGTCCTTTCACCGGCTGATCGGGCCGGCTGTTCTATTTGTGACCAAAAAGCAAGGGATTGCGTTCTGTATTGACTACCGCGGCTTAACAAGGTCACAGTTAAGAACGCTATCCGTTGTGCTGTTGATCACGGAGATGTGTTTGACGTGATTCGGGAGCAAGATCTTCTCCAATTGGATTTTATGTGCGGGCTACAACCTTCGATCGGAATCCGCCACGGGAGCACTCAAGTGGGAAGAGCTGCTTTTAATTCCCGTGATGGCGAACACAGGTTAAATGCCGTTTGACGTACACCTGTCTTGTTCTTCAAGGAATTGTAAGTAGACTCTTCTAGACGACTTCTTAGAAGTGTCGGTGATGAATGTAAGCGGGTTCTGATGTTCGGACGACATACGTCTGGGATTAGCTCTCCCAGATCCTCCGTCTGTGAGATCCACACATACGGCCAGTCCTCAGTTCGTTTTGTAAGGACAATGCCTTTAGTGCCGCGTCAAACTCGGAAGTGCCCATTTCCTGATCAGCAGGGTCTTCCATTTCTCTGGTCTATATCATCTCAGACAGCGGTAGGAACTGGATCTGCCAAGCATTCTGCAGTTGTTCACGTGGAGCACTGCGAACGGCACGATAGGAGGTACAGTTGAGAGACTAAGCGCGTATACAGCGGTGTCTGGGCTCGTAAATTACTACCGGCAGTCCGTTCATCCCGCCCTTCATTCCTCTGTGGTGGTTCCTATGTGGCGTAACCAAGAGGGGTGACAACCCCGATATCTGTGCCTTTGGCCAGCTAGAGGAGGCCTTCAAGAACATTAAAGGGGGAGATTACCACAACGATTCCTAAGCCTATATCACAACCGGTAAGAAAGACTTAAATGCGGAAGAAGAGGGGTGTAGGTGGATGATATGGGATAGTACAGTGAGAGCCCTTTTTGGGGCTAAAGTTGCACATACCGTACCGGCTATCATTTTGTAAAGACTTTAATTCCGATCTTTAGAGTGCTAAATTTTTTTAGAGCGGCTACGGGGGGTGTAGGCAGTTTGCTTCAGCTCCAGTTGGCTCTTGCTGATACGTACGCGCAGCGCATGAGTGGTCCTTTCCATCTCTGGAGAAGTGGATTAGCCCTCGCGTACAGTGTATGGGCCGGTTGCGGGGTTGCTCAGTAGAAGGGGGTTACGCAAAAGACAAAGGTCCTGACACATGCGTGAGATTCTTTTTCCAAAGACCTTCCGCTGCAGAGGGGCCCCAGGGATATGTCTAAGGAGAATCAGAGAATGCTGGCGATAACGCGACGCCTTAGAAGAGTGGTGTTTGCTCATGGAGGGAGCTAGTTTTCTGGTCAGCATTTACAAGGCCCACCAAGGAACATCCTCTTATCTCCAGACTGCTCAGCCGAGCGGCTCACTCAAGTCAGAAGCTCGCTGTAGTCACTCTTCTTCTCCCGGTTCTAATTATATCATTCAAGTTTTCGTCGGAATGGAAGTATACCATCAAGGATGATCGTTCCTCTCCTGCGCTGCAGGATGTCATTGGGCGGAAAAAACTGGCTCACTCAGCATGTACCCTCCTGAAACGACTCGGTACTGACGCGCCTGTGGATCGTCGACAAATTACCTCCTGGCCAGAGACTCATGTACGACCTGCTCTATGGAGGGAAGATTTGACTTGGGGACGAATTGCTCACGGTGGCTGGGCATGGGGGTGTGCGCGCTCTATTGTCCTCCATTTCCAGCGTTCTACTGGTGGGCAGATCTGGCCCAAGGACATGTTCTTCAGGGGACTTTGTTTGGGTTCCTCTGCCTAAGTGTGCTGATTTTCTGTCGCTGACATTGCACAGATACACAAAAACTCGTCCGTGGACTCCTGTGGATGGACTCGTATCACAAAGACCTGCCGCCCTCATGTCAGGCAATGACGTCATACAGGTGATGACATTCTTTTTGAAGATGCACCCATTTGTTCCTCTGCAGTTTAGCCAGTTCTGCTCCACATCGTACCCGCCAGTTTACAGATCACATCTTCGGAATCCAATGACTTCTCTAGCTTATCGCTATGACTGTTGGGGTTGTCTAAATTGTGGCGTTCTCTCTGCAACCAAAACTCAAGTGACATTGGAATTCGCTTCGCCGCATATCATCACAATTTAAGGGCAGAGGAAGAGTTAATCGGAATGGGCTGCTAACTACACCACGTGTGTTTGCGGTCAGGAAGATGGTCCATCTTTGCAATGGGCTCCGAGTTATCTTACGATGCTTCCTTGGACTCTGCATGCCGCAGGCTCCGCCCATTTCTTCATCTGCCTGGTTATCGATGTTCCGGATGGTGGAGGAATTTGTAAGGATGCCAAAAAGATCCACCTGGGAGCAGACTTGCCTTCTTCATTACAGGCTTCGACCCGAATTCAAGCACGCGGCCGATAAAAGATGACAGGCCCCTCCGGTCTTCGCCGGGACAAAGTATGGTTGTCCTCCCAGTAATTATGTCTGTAGTCGCATCAATCCGGTTGTCCTTAAATGTGCGCCGCTTCCTCCCACCATGACATCCGAAATCCTTCCAGTGTCTCCCTGCTCAAGCCTGTCATCAGAACGCTCACTGACAAGTCGTCTCCTACTGCCTCCGGTGAGCCGACTCATGTCGACATCGAATGAGAGTGAAATGACGTTCGGTCCTTGTTCACATACTTTGAAGACGGTGAGGGATAAGCGGTCTTCTGGTTGACTGGAGGCGTTCAGCCTGGGAAAGAGATATCTTGGAGACTCCCGAGCGGACCTATACTTGGCAATTTTCCCAAGGTGACCCTCCTGCAGGATTCTCCTCCAGCACAGGAAGAGGGGGAGGCAAAAGGGGGGGTTACTGTCATGGGTGGTCCGACGACCCATATAGAGGTACATACCCGTGCCCCTCTCTCATCGTAGTCGGGGACTACTAGGGCCAGACGCACGGCTTCAAACGGTTAACAGGGCCAGCCAAACCCCTGCTAATTGCGCTCTGCCTCACGAGTTTCTCAATGCTGGCTTCGTGAATGCTATGTAAAGCCTGTCATCCTGAAGTACAAACCCTGCCCGGGTATTAAGGATTCTTGTGATTACGCCAAATTGGAATAAGTTTCCTATGTGACTCTTTCCTTGAGTGTTCCGGGCATTCCAGTGTTCCTGATGTTCCTCGTGTTGCTGTTGTTTCAGCATTCCTGCTGTCTACCGCTGTGCCTGTTCCCAATTGCCCCATTCTGACTGGAACACCTCTGGTGCTGACCCCAGGATGGACTTGAGTTGCACCGTCCCTATGCCGCCCCTCTGCACTGACCTTGTGTACTGGACCCGCGACCCCAGAGATGAGCCTTCAGTTACTGGTACATCGGGCAGAGATTCCGAAACTGCGGGAACGACCTGGTGATACCTGCTGCACAGAAGGCTCCCTCTGCGAAGGGGCCTCTGGTGGAAACAGGGCACTTAGGACTCCCTGGCCCAGGTGTTCGGCTTTAGTAACAGCACCCTCGGGATGGTCCCAGACTGCGATTCCAGAACTCATCACCGGATCCTGGACACTAATGGACAAGAAACAGTGTATCCTCCCCACCAGGGAAAGGACGAAAGATGGAACAGAGTCCAAAAAAACTTCTACCGTATAGCAAACTGTAGGTACAGTCACCATCCCAATGATGGGAACAATCAGTTAACGTTACCAGTAGTTTCCAAGACTATAGAAACTTTATTATGTCTGAGAAGATATATATGAAAGCAGAACACAAAAAAAACTGAAACAAGACACGAAAAAACATATCTACATAAGAGAAGGGGGGCGAGGGAAAGAGAGGGGTCGAGTAGTAGCGCTCCTCCCGAAGAGATAACTAACTAGGTTGGAGAGGTGGATTGAAACTCAGTGGGTCAGTGAGAAGAAATGATCATGTCACCGTGACCCCAAAAGATCGTGGGAGTGGTTCTATTAACGTAACATAGTATTGAATGCTGCTGTAAGCTCCTCCATCTTGTCCGTCCCCCCCAAAGTGATACTTATTTCTATCGTGGGAATGTGTTCCTACGGTATGGTGTTTACATAGCCGGGGTTCAGGCATGCTTCGCAATATAAAGATGATAGCCCATGAGAGAGCAATCGTGTCTCATGAAGGTATTGAGCACGGGATTAATTCAGTGGATATAAGCAAGAGTGTGGGGTTACATTGTTTGTAGCTTAATTCCCATGACTTTATGAAGCAAATATCCATGTGCTGAGACTCCAGTATTCTTGTAATGGGGAACACTCACCATCAGATATGTGTAAATTTTATCTGGGGGCTAGCTTACATCCTCCAGCTTCTCCACAGAGTGGAAGGGCCCCCGAGGTAGTTGTGTGTGTTCCCACCGGAGGCTGCCATTAAGACCAATCAAATCAGGTGGCATCGAAATGGATTGAAGATTGAGGCAGCTTGTATGGAAAAATAAGCCTTATATTGGCCTCTGAGGGGTGACACGCCCGGTTTTGACGAGACCAGTAAGAGCGGCTGTCGTCGCAAAAGATGTGGTTAAGCGATCAAGGTAGAGCTTTCTTTAAAGTCTTAGGGATTCTGCTCCATGACGTAAGGGAGCTTTGAAAGAGGTGGTTTCGTGTGCAAAGGGAGGGATGTTGCGAGCTTGGGGCAAGTATAGTCCTCCAGTTCTATCCATACCTTGTTGTAATATAAATTAAAGGCATGCGACGCTTGAACAGTCGCTAGGGTCGTAAGATTTTAAATGATGGTGGATAAGGCACAGCCTTCTAATTTTAATAGCCGTACTAGAATGTAACAAAGAAGTAAGAAACCGAGCCCATCTCGATGGGGGGGTTTAGGCGTCAGGCAGCATGGAGTTTGCTGCATGGTTTGGGGAGATGAAATACAGGATTGTTACTCCTTCCAGCAGAGCATCTGCTCTTTGTGAATTTATCACCATCAGTTCTGTTTTTTTATTTGTTTTGGTAGCAGAAGAAAGAAAAGCTGCTGTAAGGATCTTTTTCCTTCTATCTCAAATCAGTCAAGCATAGAGGATGTATCATAGTGGGTTAAGAATAAGGTGATTTGGGGGGCGGTAGCCTGTGCCCATGGCCACCACAAACAAATGGTGTTGCCCCACCAAGTTTTATCCTATAGAAGACCTTCACAAATGTGAGCTTGTAGTTTCTTCATGGTCGTGAAATACACATGTACATAAGAGCCAAGTTCAGGACCATTGGAATATCTCCAAATTGTCTTGAAAAACTGCAGATTGAAAACAGAAGCAGAAAGGTTACGATCCCTCCAGCTCCAAAAAGCTTAAGTTCATAGTACAAGATGTTTTGGAAGATGTGAATCGCGAGTTCATAAGCTCAGGACCCATGGGTGAACAACAAAACAAATATAAGATTGCAGGCAACTTGTTAACATAATCTGGAAAGACGAGCAAGCCAAGTATTCAAGTTGCGAGGGTCGAACAACATGACCAAGTGTTCTCAAGAATAACTCGTCTAGGTGTTGAAACGGGATCTCCACGTCTCCCGCCCTTTAATGTGGGATGAGAAAATGTGTGTTCGGTAAAGAAACCAGACTCGTAATTTCATATCTTAGGACACTAGTCTATAGGCTTTCCGTCTATTACACCACGTCGGGGTGGAACTATGTCGCTGGTAAGAATTTCTACCAACCACACGAGAGTAGGGAAGCCTGCTTCTAGCAACATGTCCTGGAACCTGAATCCTCACACATGGACTAATCAAATGACTATGACATCAAAACAGGTCCTATAGCTTTCCCCCGAAAGCGTACGCATCCCACACAAGGGCCTATACAATGCACTAAGACATGTCAATCACAGGTTCCTTTCCTTCCCTCCCACATATATCTGCGTGCAAGATCTGCAGTTGTAGGGTATGTATGTAGTCACCGGTGTTTGTTGTCTGTCAGAATTACCGGGGACATTTATCAGTGACCCTCACTTCCATCATATAATTGCAAGTAATTAGTAGAACTGTATGTATATTAGAAGTACAAGTTATATGAACCTTATTGATCCCATGGGGGGGAAATCGTTCGACGTACCCTCCATTAGGTGTGATGGTCAGCAGTTGCTTACCACCAACAGCGGAAGACGTAATGTTGACAGTTACAACATACACTACGAGAGGCGACATCTTACACTGTTGCGGTTCATTAGTACAACCAATGTTAAGGACCAGTGCAGGTCACCGAGTGACCGACCACATTACATGAAATAAGGTGATTGAACAATGACAGTACGAAAATACAATAGTGACAGTAACAAATGGGACACCAATATAAACAGGACATGCATAAGGGACGGATAAAAGAAGGCGATTGCCGGTGTGCGCGTAACAGGGATGGGGAGTCATGTACAGTGTCCTCATGATTTGTGATAAGGCTCTGGTTCTGAATGCTTCTGATTATTCCATTCAGAAAAAATGTCCCACTGGCCGTCAGCGATGGACAGGATATAAACTGCAGAGAGATGAGTAGGAAGTCGCTGGCTCCCCTAGATGATGTCGGGTCTTCGTATATTAGTGGGAAGGTGACGGGAGGATGTGTGATTAGGTCACATACATCATTATCTATGGAATAACAGATGATCAGGAGCTGGAGGAGGGGTGAGAGGATTCTAGAAATGTATGGAGGGAGATTATCAATGCCGGTGTGGCTCTCTCCATAACCAGGATTAACAGAAGTGAGAAGACCTCAGGTGGGCGCTGTCAGGCCCTGGTATGAAGGACGGGGGAGCACACTGAGCACTCCAGCTATTCACCTGCACCCCCCTGATACATGGATGACAATTCAATGAGCCGAAGATCTAGAGTCACCAGAGCGCAAGAATGAATGAGACTGCTGACTGGAGAGGTGAAACTGCGGGAAGGCTGGGACATTTACAGTACCCGACTATGATAGGGATCGGGTGATGACGAGATCATTGGGTTTCAGGGTTCTATAAGGTGGTCGAGGGATTCTGGTCTTGTTCTTTCTCCATGGAGGAGTCGGGGAAGTATTTAGAAGAGCGACACAAAAGATGTGTTGTACAAAGAGCAAGAAGTCATGAGGGGACAAGGACCACCAACCCTAGATACTGAAACCTCCTCGATCAGCGAAGCCCATGAGCAGAGCCTGTACGAGATGAGAAGCAGGTGTAAGACACAAATCACCGTCCTTCATATCATGTAAAGTGGCTGCAAAGAAGGAATTCAGGTTCTCTGGATGTTTTCCCTGACATGTGTGATCACCAAGTAAAGAGCGAACATCACCGCGAGAGATAGTCCCAGTCCCCTTTCTTCGACACCTATGGACATTGTTCAGAATGAGCGACGAAGTATGGGTCCCCAACAGGGTATGTAAAATATGTCCCACAGGATCATCAGGTAGATGGAGATAAGACTTCATGGCAGATTCTCTGATCTGTGCTGGTTTGTTAGTCATAAAATTAGGTATATTGTAAAATCTGATTTCTATATGTGGTTCAAGTTTCACATTTTGATTCTTTTTGGACAATAAATGTTTTCTTTGTTAATGAAAGAGATGGAGATGATTTATATCTGACCATAGACTTTAGATGAGGTCTGGATCTTCTGATGGATTATGTCTATAGTGTTTGTTGGTTAAAATAAGGAAATAACATGGTGGGAAGCTGCAGCTGTGTCTCCGATAACTTTGCCATTAGGTCATTTTAGTCTTACTTGTTTTGTAAAGCCTTACTTGTGACTAGTCTATTTTGATACTTTTTCTTTAACAGTTTGTGTACCAGGATGAAGATGTGAAGAATATTACTGCTCCAGAGACATATGTGAGGGGCGATGAGCGATGTAAGGAGGAGATTCCTACAGGTAACTGCCCAGGTGAGTAGTAACCACTAGATGATAGGGCTCCCCGGCCAACCCAAATGGTGCCCCATGTCTCATCCTTTAGGATTATGAACTTTGGATTCTGTTTTTAGGAGGAAGCTTTTTAAGGTATTAGGTCATGTTGTTTATGAATAATTTATATGTACTATGGTAAGTGGTTGGTCTGTAATGTTCTACAGAGCCTCTGTGCATGTTTTATCTTCACTTTTTTTCTTTGGTTATCCCACAAATTTTTCCGTGGAAATCGCCTTTCAAGGGATGTGCTTAGACATGTGGCTTTAGTTTGCATATATGGAGAGGTCCTCAACAGGTTAAGGGTTGACCAATATTATAGTCTGCAGGGATTGGCGTGGGAGGAAGGGCAGATGGTAAGATGGAGTTAAACGTGCGAGTTAATATATTGGCTAGTTCCGCCTTAAGGACTTTGTGAAAGCGAGGAGTGAAGCCATCTGGGCCTGGGGATTTGCCCGCTGGGGAAGATTTTATGATCTTCAAATTCCAATGTCTCGCAGTTCTCGTCTGTCAACTGAGTAAGGGCTGTGTTACGGACATAAGCCTCTATCTTGTCCTGCGCCCTAGCCGAGTCTAGTAAGGGATCCTGAAGGTTCTATAGGTCTGGATAGTACATTTCAAAGATAGTATTAACAGCATGAGTGTCAGTTGATCTGAACGATCTTTAATGCGAGGTATATAAGTGGCAGTTGAGCGTGGCAGTACAGATACCTAGATATTGGTCTCCCACACCTGTTGAAATGTTCATAAATGCTGATTCGGGAGCTCCTTCAGTTCCTCACGAGTGTTCAAGAACTCGTTCACAATCTCCAAGGACCCACCAGCCTTGTGATCCAGAGTGGATTTTAGACAAAAGTGCCAGGGTCTTGACCGATCTTTCTCGCTGCAGTCAAGCCCCGTGTTTAGCCCTGAGCACCGATTGAGTGACGGTTTGTACTGAAGGAAACTCTATCTGCCTGCGGAGTTCAGCAAGACAGACTGAATCTTTCAGAAGGTTGCCATTAAGGCGCCAACACCAGGGAGATGAGCGTGGGTCTGGGATGGAGGAGGCTATAATGGACCCTGGTTGCCAGGTGAGGGCATGATGACTAATAAAGAACATGTCTAATTGGCTATATGACATGCGGGCAGGGGAAAAGTAAGTGCAGTCTCGGAACTGGGGTGAAGGACCCTCTACACATCACTTAGCCGGGAGTCCTACAGAGATCTCTGCAATTTACGCATAGGAGTATGGGCTAAAGAAGGACGTGTTGCCCGCCAGGAATTGCTGCAGCTGTGGTTGCTGGATAGATAAGTTGGTTGAAAGGAAGCTAAGCCAGTCCTGTATAGAGATTTCCAGTAAGTAAAGTGCAGCGAGGAACCCCTGGAGATCTCGTGGGTCACAGAGGGTCGTCATATGGCCATCTTTTCGAACCTGAAAGTCTGATAGCGTATCGTACCCACTATGCTGTATCTGTGTGATTGTGATTATACAAATATGTATATTTTTTTAAGGTAGAATGGGGACCAAATTGAGAAGTCTGCTATGGGGACCTGCTTCTCCTAGTTACACCCCTGATAGCCATCACTGCCCCTGATGTTCCCAATCCCTCCCAATGCTGTGACGTTGTAGATTCACAACTCAAAATCTCAGACATGTTTCGATAACACATTTGCAATGAGCAGCAGCTACTTGGCCCAGCTATTACACATGCTGCACGTCAGTGGGAGCAATAGGCAGAAAGAAAGTGCCCCAGCACCTCCATAATAAACACAAAATGTATAGAAATGTATATTTCTGATTAATGCTCCATCAGCAGTGTAATATAATTCATAGGGGCTTTGCATGTTGTGTCATTGGTTAGAAGGCAAGGGTGATTGTTCTTTTTTTTTTTTCTTTGCAGATGACTACATCAGGAGCTCAGAAGAACATCTGATATCTTCAGAGGCAGAGGATCGTTGTGTCGCACCAGATGCATATGAAGAGCATGAAAATATTCCAGATGCATCCTCAGACCATCACGGAAACAATCTAGTCCCATCACCTGAATTACCAGAGACTGTTAAGCAAATCAAAAGTCCAACTGTAAATTCAGAAATCGATAGGAAGGGTTTCAGAAATCTTGCTAAAGCGAGGACTCACACAGGGGAGAAGCCATATTCTTCTTTAGAAATTGGTGGTCCGTTTAGCATTAAAACAGGTCTCCGTATGCATCAGGGCACCCCCACAGGGGAGAAGACATTTTCCTGTTCAGAATGTGGGAGGTCTTTTGGCAAAAAATCATATCTTCTAGGGCATCAAAAAATTCACACAGGGGAGAAGCAATTTTCATGTTCAGAATGTGGGAGGTGTTTCGTCAAGAAATCAAATCTTATAATGCATCAAAAAATTCACACAGGGGAAAAACAGTTTTCATGTTCGGAATGTGGGAAATGTTTTATCCAAAAATCTGTTCTTATTACACACCAGAGACTTCACACAGGGGAGAAGCCATATTCATGTTCAGATTGTGGGAAATGCTTTAAGCAGGCATCAGCTCTTGCTCAACATAAGAGAAGTCACACAGGGGAGAAGCCATTTTCATGTTTAGAATGCGGGAAATGTTTTATCCAAAAATCTACACTTATTATACACCAGAGCAGTCACACATCGGAGAAACCCTTTTCATGTCCAGAATGTGGGAAATGCTTTAAGCAGGCATCATCTCTTGCTCAACATGAGAAAAGCCACACAGGGGAGAAGCCATTTTTATGTTCAGAATGCGGGAAATGTTTTATCCAGAAATCGGCTCTTGTTAAACATCAAAGAACTCACACAGGGGAGAAGCCATATTCATGTACAGAATGTGGGAAATGTTTTAACCAAAAATCAGATCTGGTGAAACATCAAAGAACTCACACCGGGGAGAAGCCGTATTCATGTTCAGAATGTGGGAAATGTTTTGGTCAGAGATCACATTTTGTTAATCATTTGAAAGTTCACACAGGGGAGAAGCCATTTTCATGTTCAGAATGCGGAAAATGTTTTGATCGTAAAACAAAACTTGTTCATCATCAAAAGTCCTGCCATAATGGAATTTCTCAGATGTTATAAACCTGGGAATTGTTTTAACTTCAGATCACTTCATACTCCTCAAAAACTAATACAGGACAGATAAAGTCAAAATTGATTGTTATGCAAGGAAAACCTAAATAAATGTATAATGCTGAAGAATATGTATAATAATTGTATCAGGGAACTCGTTATCTCAAACTTCTTTACATGTGGATAGCCAGTGGAGAACCGCAAACAACTTGGTGGGATCCATCTGTAGACCCTTATCAGAAATGATATACCCCAAGGAATGGAATAGTCTTCTGGTTGAACTGACACTTCTGGAGTTTGGCATATATGCGATTGGTCGTTAGATACCTGAGAACTTGTCCTGCATGGGCCTGATGGGATTCCAGGTCAGTAGAGAACACCAAAAAACATGCAGTAAACACCACTAGAGACCGCAAAAAAAGCCCTTTGACTATAGGCAAATATATATATTATAATGCACGGGTACCGCAATCAGGACAGACAAACAAAGTAAGCTGTCCTAAATGAAGACCTATGAGTGTATGTAAGTACCTGTGTATAAAGTTTGTGCCCGTCTGTTTCCTTGAGAATCCTGAGCTCCAACGATAGGTACTGTATTTCTTTCACTTGTCTGCTACAAAGGCGGTTGCGGTCTGTGATGCATCGGCTACTCACAAGTCAAGCGGTGCTGTTGCACGCAAAATGAAGCCCCGGCCGGTGGCTAGCACTACACTCGCAATCCTGTGTAAGTCTTTGAAACGCGTTTTTCAGGTAGCGGAACCTTGGCGGGATCCATGGCTGGATCTTACGGTCACGGGTCAGGGGTAGTGGACCCACTGAACCACCGATGACATAAGCCGACGCCTGGGAGCGGAGTCTAAGTGGCACCTGTTTTTTAAAGCGGGTTGGAATTGCTGCGGCGTGGTACCACCAGGTCACTCCACAGTCACGACTTTTACCAAGGTGTAGTACAGAATCGTGAGGCAAGACAGAGTTGTGGACAGACAGGAGGTCAGAACAGGCAGCAAGAGATCAGAGTCTGGGACTTAGCAGGAGGTCAAGGCAGGCGGTAAAGAATCGGAGTCAGGAACAGGAATCAAGGTCACAACAGGAAATCACAATAATCGCTGGGAACACAAGACAAACTTACCCCAAGGCATGAGGCACAAAGATCCGGCAGGGGTGACAGAAAGAGGCAGGGGATTTTTAGATCAGTGGATGGCCAGCGCCAATTAGCGGTGCACTGGCCCCTTAAATTTCAGGGAGCCGCCTCATGTGCCCTCTAGGAAGCAGGGATAAGGAACACAGACACCATCACAGGACTGTGGGAAGGTGCCTGCCGCGGCCATACTGAGGCACAGGGAGGTATAAAGAGTTTATTGTTTAATGGTAGTGATATGTGGGTGATGTTTGTCTATTTTGGATTGTAACAATTTACTGGCATATAACAATTACCAAGCCCCGCAGATATTCAAAGGGATACCATATATCCCGCCCCTCTCATTTTTCTTTTTCCTTGTCTTTTAACCTTCTTCCCTTTCTCCTATTTTCCCCTCCCCTTGTTTGGTATTTTTGTTCTATGTTGTTCTAGTTTTGCATGTCTACTAGCCACCAACATTGATTGGTTACCATGAGCAACTAGAACAGTTATGCTGTTACACACTTCATTTTTATTTAAATCAGATATTTTTCATTGATTTTTTTTTTTCAAATTTTGACCAAGAGGAAACAAACAGAACAATTACAGACAATAGTCCCGCACGTTACATCAGTGACAGCAAAGAGACCAGTGCTGTTATAACAACATCCCCATGTAGAGTACAGTATCCTCCATAGTGTACACACCATAATTAAGAGGCAAGACAGAGGGGTCACTTCAATAGTAACTGAAAACATGGTGCGCATCAAGCCTAATACATCCTTACATAGAGTCCCTAATTCCCTACATTCCCACGTCATGTGAAGAGACCATTCCGCACCCTGGGCAGGATGAGTCAGATCTAACTCCTCTCCGGGATAGTAATTGATGGGATTTGTATGTGCCGAGTAACCGTAGTAGATGAGGTATTCTGTGAGCTTCACTGGGAAAAAGAGCAGGTACCAATTCTTAGATTGATGGACCCCATATCCCTTCCCAACTTAGCGCAACATTTAAGAGAAACATCCTTTACTGAGTCACTAAGCCGTACAGTATAGGAAGAGAATACTAAGCCTCGAGTAGAGATAGACCAGCAGAACCCTGCTCTCACACGCTTCTGAGAAATCTCCCAGTCATGTGACTGATCACATGCTCATGACATCATCAAAGGTCTTTTTAGCTTCTCCAGAAGCAGAACCTGAAGCCAGACTCCTCCCACACATGGGGCGGATCACACGATCATGACATCATCACAGGTCCTTTACCTCTAAAATTCAGCATACGGGGTAAATATTGTGCACAACTTTTGTATTTCATTTTTAACCTTATATGTTTTTACTTTGTCTTATCTTCTTTCTCTTCAGGATCAGACAATACAGGACAACGGGAGGTGGAGAGAATATCCAGCTCACCAGAGATCTCTTCTATATTAACTGGAGAGGTGAGGAGATGTGAGGTCACTGACATCATATCTATGGATAACAGATGATGGACTGGAGAGGTGAGAGATTCTGGAAATGTATGGAGGGAGATTATCAATGTGTCTCCTCCATAACCAGGATTACACAGTAGTGAAGAAGCCCTCTAGTGGGCGCTGTCAGGCCCCTGTGTATGAAGGACGGGGGAAACCCTGAGCCAATCCCGGCTCCTCCACCTCACCCCCTGATACTGATGACATCAATGAGACAGAAGATCCTAGAAGTCACCCACAAGATGATGGAGTCTGGACTGGAGAGGTACACTGCTGGGAATGCTGGGACATATACGTAACCTTATGAAGGGATCTGGGTGATGACGGGTCATTGTGTGTGTCAGGTTCCGTATAAGGTGTCAGGATGTGGCTGTCTATTTCTCCATGGAGGAGTGGGAGTATTAGAAGGACACAAAGATGTGTACAAGGACGTCATGATGGAGGACCCACAGCCCCTCACATCAGCATGTAATAGACAGGACTAAATCCACACGTCCTTTCATTATGTGTATGGAAAGAAGGAATTCAGTCTCTGGATGTTTCCTACAGGTAGATCCAGTAAGAGAACATCACCGGAGAGATGTCCCAGTCCTCTTCTTCTACCACAGGATTGTTCAGAGGAGAAATATGTCCCACAGATCATCAGGTAGATGGAGATGAGACTTCATGACATCTTCTCTGATCTGTGGGGTTTATTTTATTAATAAAATTGGTATATTGTAAAAGCCCTGTCCATATATAGTCACAATGTGTGTTTGGATCCTGTTTCACTTATTGAGCCTTGTTCTTTTTGTAATCCTCCTCTGTGACTTCTCCCATTGTCTGGTGACTTCTTACAATATTTGTTTCTCAGTTTGTGTATCAGGGTGAAGATGTGAAGAATATTCCTGCCCCAGAGACATATGTGAGGGCGATGAGCGATGTAAGGAGGAGATTCCTACAGGTAACTGCCCAGGTGAGTAGTACCACTAGATAAAATATTGAAGTTCTAAGAAGATAGGACTCCTTTGCCTTCTCAGATGGAGCTCCTTTAGGGTAAGGCTAAATTTGAACTTTGGATTCTCTGTTGGAAGAGGGCTTTTTATGGTATTAGTTCATGTTGTATATGAATATGTTTGTACTATGGTAAGTGGTTGGTCTGTAATGTGATACAGAGCCTTCAGTACATTTTCTTTCTTCTCATTTTTTTTCCCACTGTTATCCTACAGAATTTTAATTGGAAATCGCTTATTGAGAGATGTCTCCAGACATTTGATTTAGTATTTAATATAAATAAATTTGATGCAGCGCTGTCAGATCATGGGGGACCATGTACAAAAGAATCAGACATTACAGAGTAATAGCATGGGCAGATGTACAATATGAGTGAGGGTCCTGCTCTCCAGAGCTTAAAGGGGTATTCCGGAATATGAACGTCTGACACAAAAACCCTTAATGATATAAATAAATGAATACACAATACTCAATGTCATTAGTCACAAAACAGAGCTAAAATAATATGATTTTATGATTTACAAAATTTATGGCCTCTCTAAAGTAGGTGGAGTTATCACTAAGATGGCCGCCACTGGAAACTACAAGTTCCATGATCCTTTATTTCTCAGTAACTCCTCCTACCACTTATGCTCTGCTAACAGTGATGATGTAACAGGTTTTCCTTGCTCTGTTACAATAGTAATGATGTGTAAACTGCCATCACCACAACACTGATCATACTGGATGCACTGCAACCAACCCGACTACAGCCAAACTTAGTATGATCACATGACCCTGCCCAGGCAGGTACAGGACATGTGATGTGGACATGTACCAGCGGCCATGTTTTTTACTGCGACGGACCGCGCGAGGAAATTAACGGACTGATTAAAGGGCCGGTAGCATTTTAATTCTCATTACAGTCTATGTCATCAGCATTTTCTGCTAGGGGAGCAAAATTTTAAATAACAACTAATTACACATAAGCTATATTTTGAGTGCCCACTTGTATATGAATTATGCTGATTCCTGGAATACCCCTTTAAGTAACTTTTTCTTTTTTCTAATTCTACGGAGGCGATTGATATCCATCCCTATGATTAAAGTGCGTTTGTTGTATTAAGATGTTAATTAATTAAAATAAAAATATGGAGCAATATTTTCACATGTTGGTGCACCAAATGACAGGCATGATAACCCCTCCTATGTGTTTATGTTCCCGTATATATCAACAGACTCCGGCCTTATATTTCTGGCAGGCGGCCTGCGGATGTGCATTTCTACTCCAGGTCCTGCCAGGCGCTATAACTGTACAACCTAACACACAATAATGGGAGTGTACTACCCCTCGCCACTACTGTCCAACTTAAAAACCATGCGATATCCTCACACTGAGCAGAAATTAATTTAGTTTTCACTTTGCTCATTTTTTTCCTAAAAAATGAGCAATGTAGATCAGAGAGCTGGTTGCAATCTGGAAACGCTTTCATTCACTAGTTTTATCTTCGTGCTGTAACATCTCTGCCAGCATCGTCTTATGTCTGAAGAATTAGACTCAGAGGCCGTGGATCTGTTGTGTGTGTGTGAACTGTAACTGTGGTCGGGATTCATCGAGCCACACCCAGTTCCCGCAGCCCCGCCCTGTCTAGTAAGGGTTATTAAAGTGACGGATGGCTGATCCGGTCAGCTGCTGGAGCGGCATCCGGAACTCCTCTGCCCAATTGCCCAATTTCATATATCTGCTGTTTCTACTAGTCTCTTAGTGTATCTGACCTCTGCTTAGTTTGAACACTTTATTTTCATTGCAGATGACTGTAGCAGGAGTTTAGAGGGACTCTCATATCTTCAGATGTTAAATCAAAGGATCTTTATAGCACACCAGATACATCTGAAGAGCCTGACGATACCCCAAATGCATCCTCAGAACTTCACTGGAACAATGTTATTCTCAGAAACTGTTAACAAATCAAAAGTCCCATTAGAAGTGGTAACACAGAGGAAAGATTTCGGTAATATAAAATTCAGAAACCAATGGGAAGGGTTTCACAGCAAAAGTAAATCTTGTGAACAGAGTAATCTCAAAGGGGAGAAGCCATGTTCTTTTTTAGAAAGTGATGGTCAATTTAGCATTACAGCAGGTTTCCGGATGCATCGAGAAACCCACACAGTGGGAGAAGAAATTTCCTTGTTCTGAATGCGGGAGTTGGTTTCGGCCAGAAATCAAATCTTATAGGCATCAAAGATTCACACAGGGGAGAAGCAATTTCCTGTTCAGAATGGTGGCAAATGTTTTAACCAAAATCACTCTTATTCTACACCACAGAGTTCACACAGGGGAGAAGCCATATCATGTTCAGAATGTGGGAAATGTTTTATCCGGAAATCGATCTTGTTAAACATCAAAGGACTCACACAGGAGAGAGAACACATATTCATGTTTAGAATGTGGGAAATGTTTTACCCGAAGTCAGATCTTGTAAACATAAGAGAAGCCACACAGGGAGAAGCCATATTCGTGTTCAGAATGTGGGAAATGTTTGGTCAGAAATCACAGTGCGTTACTCATTTGAGAATTCACACAAGGGAGAAGCAGTTTTCTGTTTAGAATGTGGGAAAGGTTTTAACCAAAAGGTACTCTTTAAACACCAGAGAACTCACACAGGGGAGAAGCCATATTCATGTCAGAATGTGGGAAATGCTTTGCTCAGAGATCAAATTTTGTTAGTCATTTAAGATTCACACAGGGAATTACAATTTTCGTGTTCTGAACGGTGGAAATGTTTTGGTCGGAAAAAAACATTAGTATTAACCTAGGAAATGTTTTAACCTCAGATCATATTTGAATATCTCTCAATTACGAGATATAACGAGGACAGTTACGGTCAAAATAGAACGTAATTCAAAAGAAAACCAAAATAATGCATAATACTGAAGAATATGTAAAATAAGTGCATCAGAGAACTTGTTACCTTTTTTTTCATGATGTTAACCCGCCGCCCAACAGGGAACAAACTTTAATGTGTGCTTAACAGGGAGAACTTACTTGGGATCCCTAGTTCGATAAATAGTTGCTGTCACGGCCACGTGCCCCTCGACCCATATCTTTGGTCGCACTCGTGTACCTTACTGTGCCCCTGGAGCCTGCCTGCCCGTTAACTTACCTCTCCAGCGGTGGCCTCCTCACTCCCCGAAGTCCAGCGTGCATGTTCCCGTTTGCTAGGGTGCACGCCAATAACTGGCGTTGGCTGGCCGCCTGCCCCTTCCTGTGTCCACTGCCGGATCTTTGGCTTCTATGCTTAAAGGGGTTTTCCATCTGGGCATTTACATTTAATTTAATTCATTTGCCACATGTAAACATTTCTTCAATTGGATTTATTAAAAAATGTTCCTGTGTGAAGATAATTTCTCTAATGTAGTCATGTTGTCCCCTTAGAAACCAGGCAGCAGTGACCAGACATGCACTATTGAGCCCTTCCGGACCACCTGGATTCAGCAATCATTACCAGAGGACGGCTGTGGACATGCAGTAACTCCCAACATTTCATATACAAAACTTTTGTTTCTTTGTGCCTCCTCCACAGCAGAGGTGGTCGTATCCAAGGAAGCTATCTCGTTATAAGGGACAACATGGCTACATTTATGAGAAATTATCTTCACACAGGAACAGTTATTTTAATAACATCTAATTGAAGAAATGTTTACATGTGGCAATGAATTAAATGTAAATGCCCAGATGGGAATACCCCTTTAAGAGAAAGCTTAGTTCCATGCCCTTTGTCAATTATCCTGATTTCCCATTGTGACCCCGATACAATTCCTGACTCCATTCTGTGCTGCCTGTCTGACCTACCTACCGCTACATTCCCATTCTGATCCTGTGCTGCCTGTCTCGACCTTCTTCCTGTCCCCCTACCATGATTTGCTGACATCCTGTACTAAGCCTTGGCTGTCACCGCAGACAATGTTGTGTCTGTGGAACAACCTGGTGGTTAACCACACCGCAGTAAGTCCAACCCCTTGCAGCAGGCTCTGATGAAACTGGGTACCACTTGGACGCTCCACGAAGCAGAAGAGAACACAGGACTCCCGGCACAGGTACACGTTGGAATCTTTATTGGACGAACACAGAGCAGGGCGATACACGCCACGACTAGGCGAGCGGCTGTATTGCGCACACAACACTGATCTACACCACAGTGGCCCAGCAGTCCCAGCAGATTGCCGTTCAAGGTCAGCACTCTGACAAGTGGCCTCCATGTTGCAGCAAGTGATGGCTACTCAGCACCAGTGTCAAGTTCCTGTGGTTTCTTCTGCTACTCCGGTTTGCCTGCCCTCCACTGAACCCAAGCTAAGACATTCTATGCTGTCTAAATATGATAGGGGTTCCCAAGTTCTGCAGGGTCTTTATTACGCAGTGCTCCTTGCACATTGAACTCATGCCTACGCAGTTCGTCACAGAAAGGTCTATAATGGCTTTCATCATCAGCCTCCTCTCTGGGAAAGCCCTGGCATGGCTACTTCACTCTGGGACAGGAAAGACGGCTAATATCACCACCTTCTCTGCCGAGTTCCGGTCTGTCTTTGAGGAACCAGCCTGAGCGTCTTCTGCTGAGACCACCCTGCTGAACTTGCATCAAGGGTGACTATATGGTTCAGTTCCATACCCCGACTTCTAAGCTAGCCTGGAACGAAGCCGCCTTGTCGCAACCTTTAAAAAGGGGCTTTCTGGACGAATAAAGACACACTGTCCTGCATTGACCTTCCATCTACTTTGAGGCGATCTCATTTCTCTGGCCACTCAGATCGACATCTGGTTTACTGAGTGCTTTGAGTAGCAGCGTCTTGAACAAGTGCGGCTCCTGTCTTCCAATGCTACCTCGGCCGCCCTCCGGGTCTGCTGCTGAGGACCCCATGCAGGGGATAAAAGCGCTCCCGAAGACAGGAAACCGTTGCCTCTATTGTGGTGAGCTCACACTTTCTTGAGTCTTATCCAGTCTGTCCTCAAGTGACAGGAACGCACGCACCTAGGATTCTTGGGAGGAGCTTGACCACAACTGAACTTGCCTGTTTTTACTCAGCTCCAGAACAGGTACTCAGTTTCAAGCCACAGCCTTCTTGATTCTGGTTCCGCAGGAATTTCGTGGATGCGCCCTGTTATCCCAGTATCATCTTGCTGTGGTCCGCCTAGAGAAGCTGCTGGCTATCTCCTCCATCAGTGAACAGGTCCTTACGATCCAGTATAATTACCGCATCGAGCTTCTGTTTCTGCAAGTTGGGGCTTGCACAAGGAGAACTGTCATTTTATGTGCTTCATCACCGATCTACGCCTGCCATTCTGTTGGGTCCCCGTGGTTACAGCAACACGCTCTAGTGATCGACTGGCAACTGGGGTGATTCTTTCTGGGGTCCGAGTACCGGTCTCCACAGTGGTGGGTCTCCCCACTCCAGATTGGGACTTTGCTGACGTCTTCTCAGAAAAACAAGCAAAGACCTGCCACCCGCACCTCCCTACGACAGCCCATATTGCCAGGCCCGTCTCCTCCACGGGGTCGCGTGCTCCACTACACAAGTCCTCTTCTCCTGCTTGTGCAGGATCTTATTTGTGGCCAAAAAGGATGGGTCACTCCGTCCTTGCATAGACTATACACGCGGCCTTAACAAGATCACCGTGAAGAATCACTACCCTTTGCCATTAATCACGGAATTGTTCGAAAACCAGCTTACTGGAGCCCTCTTTACCAAACTAGACCTACCTGGTGGTGTATAAACCTCATCCATATCCACAAAGATGATGAGTGGAAGACCGCCTTCAATATCTCGTGCTGGTCATGGCCGTTTGGACTCCAGCTGTTTTTGAGGCGTTCGGTAATGCATTTTAGGTATTTGTGTTGTTTCTCTTACGGACCTCGGTCCCACAGTCGACATATGCAAGTCCTTAGACGTCTAAGGGCCAATAGCCTTTATGCTGAACTCGAGAAGTGGCAGTTTCGTCAAAAGAGTCTTCTTCTTTCCTTGGGTACATCAACCTGACAAGGACTTTTGATGGATCCTGCCACGTTATTCTCGCGTACTTCAGTCGCGCTCAACCTGTAGGACTAGGTGCTATCCAGAAGTTTCTGGGCTTCGCACTACCACCGCAGTATATACCGCATTTCTCCCTCTGTGTCTCCCATCGTGACGGCTGACTAAGAAAATACCAATCCAAAGCCTCTGGCCTCGGCGTGCTTGAAGAAGCTTTCTCCAAGCTGAGTCTGCCATTGCCTCTGCTTCCGTCCTCACCCAGCCTGATACGGAGAGACTGTCCTGCTAGAGGTTGACGCCTCATCAGTTTGGTGCTGGAGCCGTTCTAACCCAGAAGGGTCCAAATATCAAACCCTCACTTGTGGCTTCTTCTCCAAGACCTTCTCTGCCCGCAGAGAGGAATTATTCCATAGGCAATTGTGAGCTTCTGGCCATAAAGCTAGCCTTGGAGGATGGCATTATCTTCTGGAGGGAGCTCGTTATCCAGTCTGTATTACACAGACCACAAGAATCTCAGCTATCCCCAGACCGCTCAGCGTCTCAATCCTCACAGACTCGGTTCCCTTTTCTTCTCCCCGCTTCAACTTATGAAACACTTCATTCTGCAGAGAAGAATATTAAGGCTGATGTCCCTCTCGCATGCTTCAGATGTAGTTGGGGGAGAACCACGTTCCTAGACAATATTGGGGGCTTATTACTAAGGGTCCCGCGGCCGCATTCCCGTCGGTTTTCAGGCGTTTTCAGGGATACCTGGGCAGGTATTTTGTGGCGTTTGTGCCATGCGCAATCCAATGTAGGCCAATCCAACAGATTCGGACAAACCGCAGGATTGTGTCGCAAGCTATGCCACTTACATGTTTTTACTTTGTCTTATCTTCTTTCTCTTCAGGATCAGACAATGGACAGGGACACGAGGGTGGAGAGAATATTCCAGCTCACCCTAGAGATTCTCTTTCAGGTAGATGGAGATGAGACTTCATGACATCTTCTCTGATCTGTGGGGGTTTATTTTATTAATAAAATTAGGTATATTGTAAAAGCCCTTGTCCATATATAGTCACAATGTGTGTTTGGATCCTGTTTCACTTATTGAGCCTTGTTCTTTTTGTAAATCCTCCTCTGTGACTTCTCCATTGTCTGGTGACTTCTTACAATATTTGTTTCTCAGTTTGTGTATCAGGGTGAAGATGTGAAGAATATTCCTGCCCCAGAGACATATGTGAGGGGCGATGAGCGATGTAAGGAGGAGATTCCTACAGGTAACTGCCCAGGTGAGTAGTAACCACTAGATAAAATATTGAAGTTCTAAGAAGATAGGACTCCTTTGCCTTCTCAGATGGAGCTCCTTTAGGGTAAGGCTAAATTATGAACTTTGGATTCTCTGTTTAGGAAGAGGCTTTTTATGGTATTAGGTCATGTTGTATATGAATAATGTGTGTACTATGGTAAGTGGTTGGTCTGTAATGTGATACAGAGCCTTCAGTACATTTTCTTTCTTCTCATTTTTTTCCCACTGTTATCCTACAGAATTTTAATTGGAAATCGCTTATTGAGAGATGTCTCCAGACATTTGATTTAGTATTTAAATATAAATAAATATTGATGCAGCGCTGTACAGATCATGGGGGACATGTACAAATAGAATCAGACATTACAGAGTAATAGCATGGGCAGATGTAACAATATGAGTGAGGGTCCTGCTCTCCAGAGCTTAAAGGGGTATTCCGGGAATATGAACGTCTGACACAAAAACCCTTAATGATATAAATAAATGAATACAACAATACTCAATGTCATTAGTCACAAAACAGAGCTAAAATAATATGATTTTATGATTTACAAAATTTATGGCCTCTCTAAAGTAGGTGGAGTTATCACTAAGATGGCCGCCACTGGAAACTACAAGTTCCATGATCCTTTAGTTCTCAGTAACTCCTCCTACCACTTATGCTCTGCTAACAGTGATGATGTAACAGGTTTTCTTGCTCTGTTACCATAGTAATGATGTGTAACTGCCATCACCACAACACTGATCATACTGGATGCACTGCAACCAACCGACTACAGCCAAACTTAGTGATGATCACATGACCCTGCCCAGGCAGGTACAGGACATGTGATGTGGACATGTGACCAGCGGCCATGTTCTTTACTGCGACGGACCGCGCGGAGGAAATTAACGGACTGATTAAAGGGCCGGTAGCATTTTAATTCTTCATTACAGTCTATGTCATCAGCATTTTCTGCTAAGGGGAGCAAAATTTTAAATAACAACTAATTACACATAAGCTTATATTTTGAGTGCCCACTTGTATATGAATTATGCTGATTCCTGGAATACCCCTTTAAGTAACTTTTTCTATTTTCTAATTCTACGGAGGCGATTGATATCCATCCCTATGATTAAAGTGCGTTTGTTGTATTAAGATGTTTAAATTAATTAAAATAAAAAATATGGAGCAATATTTATCACATGTTGGTGCACCAAATGACAGGGCATGATAAACCCCCTCCTATGTGTTTATGTTCCGTATATATCAACAGACTCCGGCCTTATATTTCTGGCAGGCGGCCTGCGGATGTGCATTTCTACTCCAGGTCCTGCCAGGCGCTATAACTGTAGCAACCTAACACACAAATAATGGGAGTGTACTACCCCTCGCCACTATCTGTCCAACTTAAAAACCATGCAGAGCTCCTCACACCGAGCAGAAATTAATTTAGTTTTCACTTTGCTCATTTTTTTTTCCTAAAAAATGAGCAATGTAGATCAGAGAGCTGGTGCAATCTGGAAACGCTTTCATTTCACTAGTTTTATCTTCGTGCTGTAACATCTCTGCCAGCATCGTCTTATGTCTGAAGAATTAGACTCAGATGCCGTGGATTCTGTTGTGTGTGTGTGAACTGTAACTGTGTCGGGATTCATCGAGCCACACCCAGTTCCCTGCAGCCCCGCCCTGTCTAGTAAGGGTTATTAAAGTGACGGATGGCTGATCCGGTCAGCTGCTGGAGGCGGCATCCAGGAACTCCTCTGCCCAATTTGCCCAATTTCATAATATCTTGCTGTTTCTACTAGTCTCTTAGTGTATCTGACCTCTGCTTAGTTTGAACACTTTATTTTCATTGCAGATGACTGTAGCAGGAGTTTAGAGGGACATCTCATATCTTCAGATGTTAAATCAAAGGATCTTTATAGCACACCAGATACATCTGAAGAGCCTGACGATACCCCAAATGCATCCTCAGAACTTCACAGGAACAATGTATTCTCAGAAACTGTTAAGCAAATCAAAAGTCCCATTAGAAGTGGTAACACAGAGGAGAAGATTTCGGTATATAAAAATTCAGAAACCAATGGGAAGGGTTTCACAGCAAAAGTAAATCTTGTGAAACAGAGTAATCTCAAAGGGGAGAAGCCATGTTCTTTTTTAGAAAGTGATGGTCAATTTAGCATTACAGCAGGTTTCCGGATGCATCGGAGAACCCACACAGGGGAGAAGAAATTTCCTTGTTCTGAATGCGGGAGTTGTTTCGGCCAGAAATCAAATCTTATAAGGCATCAAAGAATTCACACAGGGGAGAAGCAATTTTCCTGTTCAGAATGTGGCAAATGTTTTAACCAAAAATCTACTCTTATTCTACACCACAGAGTTCACACAGGGGAGAAGCCATATTCATGTTCAGAATGTGGGAAATGTTTTATCCGGAAATCAGATCTTGTTAAACATCAAAGGACTCACACAGGAGAGAAACCATATTCATGTTTAGAATGTGGGAAATGTTTTACCCAGAAGTCAGATCTTGTTAAACATAAGAGAAGCCACACAGGGGAGAAGCCATATTCATGTTCAGAATGTGGGAAATGTTTTGGTCAGAAATCACAGTGCGTTACTCATTTGAGAATTCACACAAGGGAGAAGCAGTTTTCATGTTTAGAATGTGGGAAAGGTTTTAACCAAAAAGCTACTCTTATTAAACACCAGAGAACTCACACAGGGGAGAAGCCATATTCATGTTCAGAATGTGGGAAATGCTTTGCTCAGAGATCAAATTTTGTTAGTCATTTAAGAATTCACACAGGGAAGTAGCAATTTCTGAACGGTGGAAATGTTTTGGTCGGAAAAAAACATTGTCATAAACCTGGGAAATGTTTTAACCTCAGATCATAATCTCTCAATTACGAGATATAACGAGGACAGTTACAGTCAAAAATAGAATGTCATTCAAAAGAAAACCAAAATAAATGCATAATACTGAAGAATATGTAAAATAAGTGCATCAGAGAACTTGTTACCTTTTTTTTCATGATGTTAACCCTGCCCAACAGGGAACAAACTTTAAATGTGTGCTTAACAGGGAGACATTACCTTGGGGTCCCTAGTTTGATAAAATAGTTGCTTTCACGGCCACGGGTGCCCCTCGACCCATATCTTTGGTCGCACTCGTGTACCTTACTGTGCCCCTGGAGCCTGCCTGCCCGTTAACTTACCTCTCCAGTGGTGGCCTCCTCACTCCCCGAAGTCTAGCGTGATTGTTCCCGTTTGCTAGGGTGCACGCCAATAACTGGCGCTGGCTGGCCGTCTGCCCCTTCCTGTGTCCCCTGCCGGATCTTTGTGCTTCTATGCTTAAAGGGGTTTTCCCATCTGGGCATTTACATTAAATTCATTTGCCACATGTAAACATTTCTTCAATTTGATGTTATTAAAAAAAATGTTCCTGTGTGAAGATAATTTCTCATAAATGTAGTCATGTTGTCCCTTAGAAACCAGGCAGCAGTGACCAGACATGCACTATTGAGCCCTTCCGGACCACCTGGATTCAGCAATCATTACCAGAGGACGGCTGTGGGACATGCAGTAACTCCCAGACATTTCATATACAAAAACTATTTGTTTCTTTGTGCAATCCCTCCAGCAGAGGTGGTCGTATCCAAGGAAGCTATCTCGTTTATAAGGGACAACATGGCTACATTTATGAGAAATTATCTTCACACAGGAACAGTTATTTTAATAACATCTAATTGAAGAAATGTTTACATGTGGCAAATGAATTAAATGTAAATGCCCAGATGGGAATACCCCTTTAAGAGAAAGCTTAGTTCCATGCCCTTTGCAATTATCCTGATTTCCCATTGTGACCCCGATACAATTCCTGACTCCAATTCTGTGCTGCCTGTCCTGACCTACCGCTACATTCCCGATTCTGATTCTGTGCTGCCTGTCTCAACCTTCTGCCTGTCCCCCTACCATAAGTTTGCCTGACATTCCTGTACTAAGCCTTGGCTGCCACCGCAGACAATGTTGTGCCTGTGGAACAACCTGGTGGTATCACACCGCAGTAAGTCCAACCCACTTTGCAGCAGGCTCTGATGAAAACTGGGTACCACTTGGACTCTCCAGCGAAGAAGAAGAACACAGGACTCACCGGCACAGGTAACATTGGAATCTTTATTGGACGAACACAGAGCAGGGGCGATACACGCCACGACTAGGTGACGGGCCGTATTGCGCAACACACGCTGATATTACCACCGCAGTGGCCCAGCAGTCCCGGCAGATTGCCGTTCAAGGTCAGCAACTTTGACAAGTGGCCTCCATGTTGCAGCAAGTGATGGCTAGTTCCTGTGGTTTCTTCTGCTACTCTGGTTTGCCTGCCCTCCACTGAACCCAAGCTAAGACTTTCTATGCCGTCTAAATATGATAGGGGTTCCCAAGTTCTGCAGGGGCTTTATTGCGCAGTGCTCCTTGCACATTGAACTCATGCCTACGCAGTTCGTCACAGAAAGGTCTATAATGGCTTTCACCATCAGCCTGCTGCTGAGACCACCCTGCTGAACTTGCATCAAGGGTGACTATATGGTTCAGCCATACCCTGGCTTCTAAGCTAGCCTGGAACGAAGCCGCCTTGGTTGCAACCTTTAAAATGGGGCTTTCTGGACGAATTAAAGACACACTGTCTGCATGTGACCTTCCATCTACTCTGAGTGATCTCATTTCTCTGGCCACTCAGATCGACATCTGGTTTACTGAGTGCTTTGAGTAGCAGCGTCTTGAACAAGTGCGGCTCCTGTCTTCCAATGTCTACCTCTGCCGCCCTCCGGGTCTGCTGCTGAGGAACCCATGCAGGTGGATAAAGAGCGCTCCCGAAGACAGGAGAACCGTTGCCTCTATTGTGTGAGCTCAGAACACTTTCTTGAGTCTTATCCAGTCTGTCCTCAAGTGACAGGAAACGCACGCACCTAGGATTCTTGGGAGGAGCTTGACCACAACTGAACTTGCCTGTTTTACTCAGCTCCAGAACAGGTACTCAGTTTCAAGCCACAGCCTTCTTGGATTCTGGTTCCGCAGGAAATTTCGTGGATGCTGCCCCAGTATCATCTTGCTGTGGTCCGCCTAGAGAAGCTGCTGGCTATCTCCTCCATCAGTGAACAGGTCCTTAGCGATCCAGTATATTACCGCATCGAGCTTCTGTTTCTGCAAGTTGGGGCTATGCACAAGGAGAGACTGTCATTTTATGTGCTTCACCGATCTACGCCTGCCATTCTGTTGGGTCTCCCGTGGTTACAGCAACACGCTCTAGTGATCGACTGGCAGACTGGGGTGATTCTTTTCTGGGGTCCAGAGTACCGGTCTCCACAGTGGTGGGTCTCCCCACTCCAGATTGGGACTTTGCTGACGTCTTCTCAGAAAAACAAGCAAAGACCCTGCCACCGCACCTCCCCTACGACAGCCCATATTGCCAGGCCCGTCTCCTCCACGGGGTCGCGTGCATCCACATACACAAGTCCTCTTCTCCTGCTGGTGCAGGATTCTTATTTGTGGCCAAAAAGGATGGGTCACTCCGTCCTTGCATAGACTATCGCGGCCTTAACAAGATCACCGTGAAGAATCACTACCCTTTGCCATTAATCATGGAATTGTTCGACCGCTTACGTTGAGCCAAGGTCTTTACCAAACTAGACCTACCTGGTGTGTATAACCTCATCCATATCCACAAAGATGATGAGTGGAAGACCGCCTTCAATATCCGTGATGGTCATGCCGTTTGGACTCCTTAACGCTCCAGCTGTTTTTCAGGAGTTCGGTAATGACATTTTAGGTATTTGTGTTGTGGTTCTCTACGGACCTCGGGTCCCACCAGTCACACATATGGCAAGTCCTTAGACGTCTAAGGGCCAATAGCCTTTATGCTGAACTCGAGAAGTGGCAGTTTCGTCAAAAGAGTCTTCCTTTCCTTGGGTACATCAACCCTGACAAGGGACTTTTGATGGATCCTGCCACGTTATCTGCGGTACTTCAGTCGCCTCAACCTGTAGGACTAGGTGCTATCCAGAAGTTTCTGGGCTTCGCACACTACCACCGGCAGTTTATACCGCATTTCTCCTCTCTTGTGTCTCCCATCGTGACGCTGACTAAGAAAAATACCAATCCAAAGCTCTGGCCTCCGGCGGCTGAAGAAGCTTTCTCCAAGCTGAAGTCTGCCATTGCCTCTGCTTCCGTCCTCACCCAGCCTGATACGGAGAGACTGTTCCGGCTGGAGGTTGACGCCTCATCAGTTGGTGCTGGAGCCGTTCTCACCCACAAAGGGTCCAAAGAACAAACCCTCACTTGTGGCTTCTTCTCCAAGACCTTCTCTGCCGCAGAGAGGAATTATTCCATAGGCAATTGTGAGCTTCTGGCCATAAAGCTAGCCTTGGAGGAATGGCATTATCTTCTGGAGGGAGCTCGTTATCCAGTCTGTATCTACACATACCACAAGAATCTCTATCCCCAGACTACTCAGCGTCTCAATCCTCGACAGACTCGTTGGTCCCTTTTCTTCTCCCGCTTCAACTTTATGAAACCCTTTCATTCTGCAGAGAAGAATATTAAGGCCGATGTCCTCTTGCATGCTTCAGATGTAGTTGTGGAAGAACCAGTTCCTAGACATATTGGGGCTTATTTACTAAGGGTCCCGCGGCCGCATTCCCGTCGGGTTTTCAGGCGTTTTCAGGGATACCTGGGGCAGGTATTTTGTTGGCGTTTGTGCCATGCGCAATCCAATTGTTAGGCCAATCCAACAGATTCGGACAAACCGCAGGATTGTGTCGCAAGCTATGCACTTACATACACCACGAGGAAGAAGGTGAACTTTGGCTGACCTGATCGGGGAAGCAACACATGCAGGATATCAGGCGCACAATCTTAGTGAATCGCACCAGTCTGCCTGATCGGCGGACACTCAGGACCTCGTGAACATAAGCGGCCGGGTAAGTAAATGTTCCCCATTGTTCCTCCTGAACAGCTGGTTCTTGCTGCTCCAGTGGACCTTCGGCAACTTCCTCCTGGCAAGACTTACGCCCAGCCTGCTCTGCGGAAGAAGATACTGACTTGATGACATTGCTCTTGTGTGGCTGGGCATACTGGGGTGCAATGCTCTGTGGCCCTCATTTCCCATTTTACTGGTGGCCAGATCTGGTCAAGGATTAACAGGATTTTGTGGGCTCCTGCCCTTCCTGTGCCCGAAACAAGCCATCTCATCTTAAACCAGCTGGTCTTCTTCAGCCGTTACCGATACCCAGCTTCCCGTGGACTCGCGTGGCAATGAACTTTATCACCGATCTCCCATTGGAGACCGCTTTTCCAAAATGTCCCATTTTGTTCCTCTGCCAGGTCTGCCGTCTGCTCCATGCCTTGCCAGCTTGTTCTTCACTCACATCTTCCCTGCATATTGTATCAGACTGTGGGGTCCAGTTTGTTTCCTAGTTCTGGAGTTCTTTGTGGAGCCAACTTCTGGTGAAATTGGACTTTTCTTCAGCGTATCACTCTCAGTCTAATGGAAAAGTTGAGAGGGTTAATCAGACCCAAGGCTGCAATCTCCACCATTTTGTCTCCGCCAGACAGGACAACTGGTCCACTCTGCTGCCATGGACAGAGTTCTTCTACAACTCCCTGGACTCCGAGTCTGCCGGTGCCACTTCTTTCTTTGTTGTACATGGAAGACATCCATGTCCACCCCTACCATCCATCTTGTTGACTGGAAGGGGTTCAGCCCAGAGGAGAGGTCTTGGAAGCCCGAGAACAACATCCTGGATCGTGTTTTTCTACATAGGTTCCCCCAGTCCAAGAGGGATACTGTCACTGATGCCCCTGCAACCCATATCCCAGGTTGCAGGTGCACCCATGTGCCTTCCTGTGCCACTGGAGCCAGCCCTTCACGATCACTCACCTCTCTGGGCTCCAGCGGCGGTCTCCATGGTCTGGCGTGCGCATTCCCGTCTTCCAGGGCGCGAGCAAGCCGGCTCTTTAAGACCGCCTGCCCTGATAAATTCCTGCTCCTTCCTGTGTTCCCTGCCGGATCTTTGTGCTCGATGCAGAAAGAGAGAGAAAGCTTTGATCCATGCCCTCGCGATTATCCTGATTTCCCGTTGTGACCTCGATTCCATTCCTGACTTTCCTCCTGTGCTGCCTGTCCTGACCTACCACCACATCTCCAACTCCAGTCTCGACCTTCTGCCTGTCCCCGACCACGCTTCTGCATCACAACTTTGTGCTACGCCTTGGCCGCCACCGCGGACAAAGTCGTGCCTGTGGAGCAACCTGGTGGTACTACGCCGCAGCAAGCCCAACCATTTTGTGGCGGGCTCTGGTGAAAACCGGGTGCCGCCTGGACTCCGCTCTCAGGTGTTGGCTTACGTCATCGTCGGGGGGTCCAGTGAGTCCACTACCCCTGGTGCCTGACAACTATGAATAACAAATAGAAGAAGATACCACAGTCCCGGTGCCTGTATCTATGAGTAATGTCCCTGGTTTATCATGATGGAATTGTATGGTAAATTTCTGTAAATTGCAAGCAGATATTCAAGGGTACGTTATGTATACCTGATCGCGCATCAAATATCTTGAATTGTACATAGAAAAGTTGACCTATCTGCTATAAGTATATTGTTTGGGGATACTCATTACGTTTGCCATATTTCATCTTTATACTTTATATTTGCCTTTCCAAACTTTGCTCCGATATTACTGCCCATTGCCATAACGCCGGGCTACACTTCCAGAATGGATACGCATGCGCAGTGATGCCCACTGGGCTTGCGTTCCGGGTATGTGCGTCATGCTCTTAAAGTTTTAGCCACGCTCAGATCCGCATAGTATATCTAAATGATTTGAAACACACGGAGATACGTCCGACCACCTGATCGGGTGCTTTTTAAATGGCGCTTCAGTAAATAGCACTTTTAGTGCACACACTCCCCCTCCCCCCCCGAGAAGATCCTAGAAGTCACCCACAAGATGATGGAGCTGCTGACTGGAGAGGTGACACTGCTGGGAATGCTGGGACATTATACAGTAACGCTATGAAGGGATCTGGGTGATGACGGGATCATTGTGTGTGTCAGGTTCCTATAAGGTGTCAGGATGTGGCTGTCTATTTCTCCATGGAGGAGTGGGAGTATTTAGAAGGACACAAAGATGTGTACAAGGATACAGGTAACTGCCCAGGTGAGTAGTAACCACTAGATAAAGCAGAGAAGTTCTGAGATCGGGCTCCTTGTCCTACCCAAATGGAAATCTTAGATATCTGCATCCAGATTGCTGATAGCGGTTGCTTATTGCTGTCTGTTGTTGCAGGATAATATTTTGCAGCAGGTGGGTGTCACGTTGTAATATCTTGTCAGGTTGGGTCAGGCATCTGTCCTGCCACAGGCAAAAGAGGTTGATCGGCACTCACAGGCTCCGTTAAAGGTGTTGTGCAGCTTTATTCATCCAAAATGTTTACAATGCCGGTAAAAGCCGGTGCAAGGATTGGATGCCATACACATCTACATTAAGATGCCTTTAGGGCAGGTGGAGGATATACCTTTATTGCCAAAAATCGATTTCCTTTTTATTTAATGTTTTGGGGGAAAAAAATTTTGGTAAATATGAAAGCTGGAGGGTGCCTTCACTTCACTGGTTTGATCTCCCTAACCCTCCCAATGCTGTGACGTTATTGATCCACAACTCAAAATCTCAGATAGACGCGGATCGCTAACACATTTACAATGAGCCGCAGCTAGTCGGCCCAGCTGAGGCATGATGATGGTGCACCGGCACATTACTTATTAACACAAAATGGGGCAAATTTCGCGATCCCCATTGTGCGTTGTCCGACGAGGATTCGGATCTGCGGCGATTCACTAAGATCGTGCGTCCAATTTCCTGCATTTGTCGCTTCCCTGCTCAGCTCCGCCGGAGTTCACCTTCTTCTTCCCGGTGCATGTAAGTGCTGATCTTGCGACACAATTTGCTTTTTAAATTCCACGGTTTGTCCGAATCAGACGGGTTGTCCAACGGCCACGCCCCCCCCCCCCCATTTGTGTCACATGCAAGCCGGCGCTGATGCGACACAATCCGATCACGTGCGCCAAAAACCCGGGGCAATTCAGGGCAAAATGGAAAAGAATTGCGAAACCCGACTAAAATACGGACCCTTAGTAAATGTGCCCCAATGTTTAATGCACCATCAATTTCTACCAATCACGTTACAATATAATTCACAGTTGGGGGTTATGAATGGTTGTGTCATTAGTTAGAAGGCAATGGGGGGTGATCGCCTTCAATCAATTATTTATTATTTCCTTTGCAGATGACTGTAGCCGGAGCTCAGAGGGAAATCTCATATCTTTAGACTTTAAGGCAGAGGATCGTTGTGTCACTCCAGATACATCTGAAGAGGATGAAAATATCCCAGATGCATCCTCAGACCATCACCGAAACAATCCAGTCCCAACAAACGAATTATCAGAGACCATTAAGCAAATCAAATATCACACTAGAAGTGATGTATATCAAAGAAATAAGACAGGGGAGAAGATTTCTATATATAAAAATTCAGAAATCAATGGGAAGGATTTCACTGTAAAAGGAAATCTTGTTAAACAGAGAACTCACACAGAGGAGAAGCCATGTTCTTCTTCAGAAAGTGACGGGCAGGTAAGCATGAAAGCAGGTCTCCACACGCTTCAGGGCACCCACACAGGGAAGAAAAAAATTTCTTGTTCAGAATGTGGAAGATGTTTTTACCAAAAAGCATCTCTACTTAAACATCAGAGAAGTCACACATGTGAGAAACCATTTCCATGTTTAGATTGTGGGAGATATTTCAGCCAGAAATCCAAACTTATAAGGCATCAAAAAGTTCACACACTGGAGAAGCAATTTTCCTGTTCAGAATGCGGAAAGTTTTTTACCCGGAAATCAAATCTTATTATACACCAAAGAACTCACACAGGGGAGAAGCCATATTCATGTTCAGAATGTGGGAAATGTTTTAACCAGAAATCAGGTCTTGTTATACATCAGAGAATTCACACGGGGGAGAAGCCGTATTCATGTTCAGAATGTGGGAAATATTTTAACCATAAAGCTACTCTTATAACCCGGAGAGCTCACAAGGAGAGAAGCCTTTCATGTTCGAATGTGGGAAATGTTTTTAAAAATCCAGAAATCAGATTCTTCTTATACATCAGAGATTCACACGGGGAGAGCCTATTCTGTTCATTCATAATGTGGGAAATATTTTAACCATAAGCTACCTTATAAACAACCCGGAATTTCACAAGGGGGTGAGTCATATTCAGAATGCCCATAATGTGGGAATAGTTTTATCCCGAGATCCAGATCTTGTTAAGCATCTGCGAAAGTCACACCGGGAAAGCTGTATTCATGTTCATAGAAGGTGGGAAATGTTTTATCCATAAAGCTACGCTTATTAAACACACCGGAGAGTTCCACACAGGAGAGACCATATCCATGTTCAGAACTGTGGGAATGTTTTAGCCGAAATCATGTCTTGTTGACCAACAAACCATAGAAGTCACACAGGGGAGAAGCCATATTCGTCCTTCAGAATGTGTGGGAAATGTTTGGTCAGAAGGAATCACTGGGGCGTGTATACTACCTTCAAATTCACCAGAATGAAGAAGCAGTTTCATGTTTAGCAAGGTGGGTGCGAAAGGTTTAAACCAAAGTACTCTTTGTATACCCCAGAGAACTCACACGGGGAGAAGCCTATTCATGTTTCAGAATGGGGGAAATGCTTTTTGCTCAGAGTATCAAATTTGGTTTCGTCATTTAAGCAATTCACACAGGGAATCAAGTGCAAGTTTCTGTGAACTGGGGGTATGAATGTGTTGGTCGGAAAAAAAAAAACATTGTCTAAACCTGGACGTTTTAACTCAATCAATTGAAAGTCTCATTAGAGATATAACGAGTGACAGTTACGTTCAAATAATCAGAATGTAATTCAAAGAGAAAATCCGAAATTAAATGCAATAATACTGAAGAATAGTAGAATCTGCGTCATATACTTGGTTCATTGACATGTGTTACCAGCGACCAGCAGGGAACAAACTTTACTTTTGCTAACCAGGGAGACCTTACCACACCGGGTCGCTGGTGCGATACAGATCTTTGCAGGTGCATCCTATTTCAAGAATAGGTTCATGGTATTTGGAGACAGGCAATAGCAAATAACTAGACACTTGAGTCGTTGCAGCTGGGGGAGAAGGAGCTTGACCTAAAGGGATGTCTCTAGATGCACCTTCTAAATGCACCTTTCTACAGGACAACAAGTTATAAGGTCGGTTTTGCAGAACTCCAAATAGTGCTCTGCCAACTACACTGGTACCCTCTTTTTCCATTCATAGTTGCGCATTTTTTGAGGTTGTCACGTCAACAATTGACTAGTTTTAATACATCTGTGTCAGAAGAAGTCAGATGACCACATTATGAGAGTACATTGTCTCTTCTTGCGTATGTCTCTTTTCAAGTTATAAACGTAGCCAAAATCCAACTAAACTTAGTTGGTCTTTGAGTGTATGGTGGCCGCTCATAAAGGGTGGTAGCACTGTTACATCTGGGTCATCATGGGTGTTACTTGATTACACATCAGAGAATTCACACGGGGGAGAAGCCGTATTCATGTTCAGAATGTGGGAAATATTTTAACCATATAGCTACTCTTATTAAACACCGGAGAGTTCACACAGGAGAGAAGCCATATTCATGTTCAGAATGTGGGAAATGTTTTATCCAGAGATCAGATCTTGTTAAGCATCTGCGAAGTCACACCGGGGAGAAGCTGTATTCATGTTCAGAATGTGGGAAATGTTTTATCCATAAAGCTACGCTTATTAAACACACCGGAGAGTTCCACACAGGAGAGACCATATCCATGTTCAGAACTGTGGGAATGTTTTAGCCGAAATCATGTCTTGTTGACCAACAAACCATAGAAGTCACACAGGGAAAGCCTATATTCATCCTTTCATAAGGTGGGAAATGTTTTGGTCAGAATCACTTGTGATACTCCTTTCAAATTTCACCAGTCGAGAAGCATTCATGTTTACAATGTGCGAAATGTTTACCCAAATCTACTCTTGTGATACCCCCAGAGAACTCACACAGGGGAGAAGCCTAGTTGCATGTTCAGAATGGGGAAATGTTTTTTGCTCAGCTTATCAAATTTGTTTCGTCATTTAAGAAATTCACACAGGGAACGTGCAATTTCTGAATGTCGGGTATGTGTGTTGTGCGGGAAAAAAAAAAACATTGTCTAAACCCTGGAACTGTTTTAACCTCAATCAATAATCCTCATTAGAGATATAACGATGACGTTACATTCATAACAGAATGTCATTCAAGGAAAATCCGAAATAAATGCATAATACTGAAGAATAGTAGAATCTGCGTCATATACTTGGTTCATTGACATGTGTTACCAGCGACCAGCAGGGAACAAACTTTACTTTTGCTAACCAGGGAGACCTTACCACACCGGGTCGCTGGTGCGATACAGATCTTTGCAGGTGCATCCTATTTCAAGAATAGGTTCATGGTATTTGGAGACAGGCAATAGCAAATAACTAGACACTTGAGTCGTTGCAGCTGGGGGAGAAGGAGCTTGACCTAAAGGGATGTCTCTAGATGCACCTTCTAAATGCACCTTTCTACAGGACAACAAGTTATAAGGTCGGTTTTGCAGAACTCCAAATAGTGCTCTGCCAACTACACTGGTACCCTCTTTTTCCATTCATAGTTGCGCATTTTTTGAGGTTGTCACGTCAACAATTGACTAGTTTTAATACATCTGTGTCAGAAGAAGTCAGATGACCACATTATGAGAGTACATTGTCTCTTCTTGCGTATGTCTCTTTTCAAGTTATAAACGTAGCCAAAATCCAACTAAACTTAGTTGGTCTTTGAGTGTATGGTGGCCGCTCATAAAGGGTGGTAGCACTGTTACATCTGGGTCATCATGGGTGTTACTTGATTACGCCATATTCATGTTCAGAATGTGGGAAATGTTTTATCCAGAAATCAGATCTTGTTATACATCAGAGAATTCACACGGGGGAGAAGCCGTATTCATGTTCAGAATGTGGGAAATGTTTTATCCATAAAGCTACGCTTATTAAACACACCGGAGAGTTCCACACAGGAGAGACCATATCCATGTTCAGAACTGTGGGAATGTTTTAGCCGAAATCATGTCTTGTTGACCAACAAACCATAGAAGTCACACAGGGAAAGCCTATATTCATCCTTTCATAAGGTGGGAAATGTTTTGGTCAGAATCACTTGTGATACTCCTTTCAAATTTCACCAGTCGAGAAGCATTCATGTTTACAATGTGCGAAATGTTTACCCAAATCTACTCTTGTGATACCCCCAGAGAACTCACACAGGGGAGAAGCCTAGTTGCATGTTCAGAATGGGGAAATGTTTTTTGCTCAGCTTATCAAATTTGTTTCGTCATTTAAGAAATTCACACAGGGAACGTGCAATTTCTGAATGTCGGGTATGTGTGTTGTGCGGGAAAAAAAAAAACATTGTCTAAACCCTGGAACTGTTTTAACCTCAATCAATAATCCTCATTAGAGATATAACGATGACGTTACATTCATAACAGAATGTCATTCAAGGAAAATCCGAAATAAATGCATAATACTGAAGAATAGTAGAATCTGCGTCATATACTTGGTTCATTGACATGTGTTACCAGCGACCAGCAGGGAACAAACTTTACTTTTGCTAACCAGGGAGACCTTACCACACCGGGTCGCTGGTGCGATACAGATCTTTGCAGGTGCATCCTATTTCAAGAATAGGTTCATGGTATTTGGAGACAGGCAATAGCAAATAACTAGACACTTGAGTCGTTGCAGCTGGGGGAGAAGGAGCTTGACCTAAAGGGATGTCTCTAGATGCACCTTCTAAATGCACCTTTCTACAGGACAACAAGTTATAAGGTCGGTTTTGCAGAACTCCAAATAGTGCTCTGCCAACTACACTGGTACCCTCTTTTTCCATTCATAGTTGCGCATTTTTTGAGGTTGTCACGTCAACAATTGACTAGTTTTAATACATCTGTGTCAGAAGAAGTCAGATGACCACATTATGAGAGTACATTGTCTCTTCTTGCGTATGTCTCTTTTCAAGTTATAAACGTAGCCAAAATCCAACTAAACTTAGTTGGTCTTTGAGTGTATGGTGGCCGCTCATAAAGGGTGGTAGCACTGTTACATCTGGGTCATCATGGGTGTTACTTGATTACAAAAAACGTAATACTTACTCTCCGGTGTCCGGATCGCTGGCGTTGGTCCCGATCTTCGGCGAGGTTGCCAACGGCTCCTCTTCTCTCTTCTCTTGCCGGCAGAGTTGCGTCCATGAGATCGGCGGGGCATGCGCACTATAATGATGCAGTGGTGACACCACCGTATCATAGTGTGCACGCGCCGGCAGATTGCATGGATGCAACTCTGCCGGCAAGAAAAGAGGAGCCACCAGGAACTGTGCTGAAGATCGGGACCCGCGCCAACGATCCGGACACCGGAGAGTAAGTATTAGGTTTTTTATTTGACTCGTGTATAAGCCAAGGTGAGGTTTTTCAAGACATTTTTTGTGCTGAAAAACTCGGCTTATTCACAAGTATATATTTCTCCCAAGCAGGCCCACAGAACAGTACCCCTCAATATTTTACTTCCCCTCTGACTCTCATGTCTCCTTTTCCATGTCCCCCCTTCACTGCTATTTACTTGCTGACATTTCATTACCAACAACAAAATATTTGGTATACACTCACCGGCCACTTTATTAGGAACACCTGTCCAACTGCTCGTTAACACTTAATTTCTAATCAGCCAATCACATGGCGGGTCTCAGTGCATTTAGGCATGTAGACATGGTCAAGACAATCTCCTGCAGTTCTCCCGAGCATCAGTATGGGGAAGAAAGGTGATTTGTGGCCTTGGTGGCATGGTTGTTGGTGCCAGAAGGGCTGGTCTGAGTATTTCAGAAACTGCTGATCTACTGGGATTTTCTCATCAGGTAGATGGAGATGAGACTTCATGATATATTCTCTGATCTGTGGAGGTTTATTTTATTCATAAAATTAGGTATATTGTAAAAACCCTTGTCCATATATAGTCACTATGTGTGTTTGGATCCTGTTTCACTTATTGAGCCTTGTTCTTTTTGTAAATCCTCCTCTGTGACTTCTCCATCGTCTGGTGACTTCTTACAATATTTGTTTCTCAGTTTGTGTATCAGGATGAAGATGTGAAGAATATTCCTGCCCCAGAGACATATGTGAGGGGCGATGAGCGATGTAAGGAGGAGATTCCTACAGGTAACTGCCCAGGTGAGTAGTAACCACTAGATAAAATATTGAAGTTCTGAGAAGATAGGACTCCTTTGCCTTCTCAAATGGAGCTCCTTTAGGGTAAGGATAAATTATGAACTCTGGATTCTCTGTTTAGGAAGAGGCTTTTTATGGTATTTGGTCATGTTGTATATGAATAATGTGTGTACTATGGTAAGTGGTTGGTCTGTAATGTGATACAGAGCCTTCAGTACATTTTCTTTCTTCTCCTTTTTTTCCACTGTTATCCTACAGAATTTTAATTGGAAATCGCCTTTCGAGGGATGTCTCCAGACTTTTGATTTAGTATTTAAATATAGATAAATATTGATGCAGCGCTGTACAGATCATGGGGGACATGTACAAATAGAATCAGACATTACAGAGTAATAGCATGGGCAGATGTAACAATAGGAGTGAGGGTCCTGCTCTCCAGAGCTTAAGTAACGTTTTCTATTTTCTAATTCTACGGAGGCGATGGATATCCATCCCTATGATTAAAGTGCGTTTGTTGTATTAAGATGTTTGTTTAAATTAATTAAAATAAAAAATATGGAGCAATATTTATCACATGTTGGTGCACCAAATAACAGGGCATGATAAACCCCCTCCTATGTGTTTATGTTCCGTATATATAAACATCCCTGAACAGGTAGGATCTGATCTACAGTAGAGGTTATGTCTTATCACAGAGAGATATAGAGATCTGTTTACTGTAACCAGGTCTCTAACTCATCTCGAATACCCAAAACCTTGAACCGAAGACATCTGTCAGGTTTGGCATAGGTTATAGGACTTGATGGACCTTATTAACTTTGCAATTATTGAAAGCCAGTACAGGACATTGTAGACTTATCAGATACCGGGTTGGTCATAACAATGTGGAGTGACAGAGATTGGAAAATTACATCTTCTAGACGTTAGGTTTGGATCTTCTCGCTGTCTGTGGCCGTTGAGGCTGTTGGTTGTAATAATAAAATTGTGGTGGTTTTGTACAGGAGATTGGTATTTGTCTTGGATAACGCCTCCGGTCAGGTCATATTTGGTCTTTGTGATTATTACTTGGTATATCAATTCATCTTCTTACAATATTTGTCTCTCAGTTTTTGTATCAGGATGAAGATGTGAAGAATATTCCTGCCCCAGAGACATATGTGAGGGGCGATGAGCGATGTAAGGAGGAGATTCCTACAGGTAACTGTCCAGGTGAGTAGTAACCACTGGATAAAGCAGGGGAAAGTCACAGTAATCGGATTATGAATGAAATGGTCTGCAGCACAAGAGAACATATCACTAGAAGAGAGTTATAGACCGTGCCCATCACCGTCATCTTCTTTACCTCCTCTCCTCATTGTCGTCTTCAATTCTGCTGAAGACAACGTCGTCCCTGACCTCAGTACCTTGGATTTTGTTTGTCTGACACCTGCCCTGACCTCAGTACCTTGGATTTTGTCTGTCTGTTCATTCAGGAAACAACCCGAAATAAATGCATAATCTGAAGAAATGTATAATAATGCGTCAGCAACTGGTGTTTCCATTGAATGTTTTAACCACGCCCAGCAGGGAACAAACTTAAATTTGGGGCTACCAGCGAGACATTACCCCCGGGGTCGCGGCTTTCGTAAAAATCGTTTGAGGGTGCATCCCTATTCAAATAGGTTCTGGGTATTTGAGACAGCAATACAACTATAAACACTTTGATCGTTGCAGCTGGGAGAAGGAGCTTGACCTAAGATGTCCTCTAGATGCATTTGTCTACAGGACACAAGCTATAAGTCGATTTTGCAGAACTCCATTAGTGCTCTGCCACTACACTGTACCTCTTTTTCAGTCATTAGTGGCTGCATTTTGAGGTTGTCACCAAATTGACATAGTTTTAATAACATCTGTGTCAGAAGTCGGATGACCCTGAGGAGAGGACATGGATCTCTTCTTGCTTAGTGTCTCTTCAAGTTATACCGTAGCCAAAATCCAACTAAACTTAGTTGGTCTTTTGAGTGTATGGTGGCCGCTCATAAAAGGGTGGTAGCACTGTAACATCTGGGTCATCATGGGTGTTACTACAGCTGTAGCAGCCATATGCACTGCAAGGGCCTGTAGGTGTCAGCTGGGCCCGCATACGACCTACAACATGACCCTGCTGTCTGCTTCCTCCATGTGGTTAGCAGCTACTGAAACTTCGGGATCTCTGTAAGTTTCTAAATTTATATATCAATGTGTGTTCATGAGTGACCAATGGGTGGTCAACCTCACCGGCCCTTATGGAACACTGTCCAACTGCTCGTAACCACTTAATTTCAATCAGCCAGATCATGGCAGCAATCAGTGCATTAGGCAGGTAGAACATGGTCAGACCAATCTCCTGCATTAAAACGAGCATCAGTCTGGGAAGAAAGGTGATTTGGAGGCATTGGAAGTTGGCTGGTGTTGGGTGCCAGAAGTCTGGTCTGAGTATTTCAGAAAACTAATCTGATCTACTGGGATTTCACGCACAACCAACTCTCTTGGGTTTACAGATAGAGAATGGTCCGAAAAAGAAAAAACATCCAGTGAGCGGCAGTTCTGTGGGCGGAAATGCCTTGTTGATGCCAGAGGTCAGAGGAGAATGGGCAGACTGGTTCGAGCTGATAGAAAGGCAACAGTGACTCAAATCGCCACCCGTTACAACCAAGGTAGGCAGAAGAGCATCTCTGAACACACAGTACGTCAAACTTTGAGGCAGATGAGTGAGCGGCAGTTCTGTGGGCGGAAATGCCTTGTTGATGCCAGAGGTCAGAGGAGAATGGGCAGATTGGTTCGAGCTGATAGAAAGGCAACAGCGACTCAAATCGCCACCCGTTACAACCAAGGTGGGCAGAAGAGCATCTCTGAACACACAGTACGTCAAACTTTGAGGCAGATGGGCTACAGCAGCAGAAGACCACACCGGGTGCCACTCCTTTCAGCTAAGAACAGGAAACTGAGGCTACAATTTGCACAAGCTCATCGAAATTGGACAGTAGAAGATTGGAAAAACGTTGCCTGGTCTGATGAGTCTCGATTTCTTCTGCGACATTCGGATCGTAGGGTCAGAATTTGGCGTCAACAACATGAAAGCATGGATCTATCCTGCCTTGTATCAACGGTTCAGGCTGGTGGTGGTGGTGTCATGGTGTGGGGAATATGTTCTTGGCACTCTTTGGGCCCCTTGGTACAACGCCACAGCCTACCTGAGTATTGTTGCTGCCCATGTCCATCCCTTTATGAGCACAATGTACCCTGTAACATCTGATGGCTACTTTCAGCAGGATAATGCGCCAGGTCATAAAGCTGGAATCATCTCAGACTGGTTTCTTGAACATGACAATGAGGTCTCTGGACTCATATGGCCTCCACAGTCACCAGATCTCAATCCAATAGAGCATCTTTGGGATGTGGTGGAACGGGAGATTCGCATCATGGATGTGCAGCCGACAAATCTGCGGCAACTGTGTGATGCCATCATGTCAATATGGAGCAAAATCTCTGAGGGATGTTTCCAGCACCTTGTTGAATCTATGCCACGAAGAATTGAAGCAGTTCTGAAGGCAAAAGGGGGTCCAACCCGTTACTAGCATGGTGTACCTAATAAAGTGGCCGGTGAGTGTATATGTATATATTCTAAGGTGGTGGGGGGCCCTAGTCAGCTATTGGTCCCGCCTCTCCACTGTGTATCCGCATCTTTTGTCCGTGGTGTGCGACCAGGGAGATGCTGATTCTGTCTGATATAATAATATATTTCCACAAATGTGAGGGGTGTACTCGCCTTCGTGAGATACGGTCAGTGCTGATTCTAGCCGGTCTGCTGCCTGAGGCGAAAATTGAAATGCCGCCCCCCACCACCACCAACACTAGAGCAGAGCACTACTTAAAATTAGTAACTGGACCTCTGCTACCGACACCACACGTGCTAAGAGCCAGTAGTCATTCAGTGACACAGACAATATTGGCATCTAGTACCTCAAAGGTGACAATCAGCTCCATCATTACGTGTTCTCTAGCCGCCGTTTGCGCCCTCTTCCCAGCGCTTCTGCCCTATGTCCGGACGCAGGCAGCGTGATGTCATGCCACGTTGCCTGGGTCATCCAGAGCGCCACAGATTGTGCCGCTCTTTACATTTATTTTATTTTTCATCTGGATGATTCAGGCGGCAATGCCCACGCGAACTCCCAACATCATGGCTCCATATCTTGCCGCCTCCCTCAGGGCTCGGGCGTCTGTGGCCCTGGATACAGTATATCTGTAAGTCATATCTGTTCTACACCACTAAGTAGAAAATAATAGATCCTGGACTTATTTTTGGAGGAAAGCTAGATAATTACAGCACCTTGCAAAAATATTCGGTCACCTTGAACTTTTCTACCTTTTGACACATTTCAAGATATAAAATTGTCATTTTTTTTTTGGTGAAGAATCAACAACAAGTGGGACACAGTGGGGAAGTGGAACGAAATTAATTGGATATTTTAAACTTTTCTAAAAAATAATAAACAGAAAAGTGGGGGGGTGCAATATTATTCGCCCCTTTACTTTCAGTACAGCAAACTCCCTCCAGAAGTTCAGTCTCTGATCTCTGAATGATCCAATGTCGTCCTAAATGACTGATGATGATGAATATGAACCCACCTGTGTGTAATCAGGTCTCCGTATAAATCCACCGGCTCTGCGATAGTCTCAGGATTCTGCATCATGGAGAGCATGGAACACACCAGACATAAAGGGCTAAAAGAAGATGACTATAAAGTGGTAAAAAAAACCATGGCTGCTTTCTTCCAGATCCTCCGCTGACCATCTCTAGTGTGTGGTATTGCAGCTTAGCCCTTTTCTAAACATGGAAACCTCTAAAACCATAATTGTCGCTCTGGTTCACTATTGTCTTGACTGCTGTATTTCTCTACTATACCCTACTCCACTAAACTCTAACGCCCCCACAAGCTTCTTAACACCGCATTTAGACAAATCTATCCATCCAGATGCAACCGGTGCTCTTCTATCTGCCGGGGCTCTTAGATTATTCTCTTCTTTAATTTGAACCTTCCACTTATGTCTCCAGAACTTCTCCCAAAGTGCACCAATTCTCTGGAATAACCCACCCCAGACTTTCAGATTAATACCCAACTACCAAACTTCTCTTTTCACTACTATCCCCTTCCCCACTGGTTTTTCCTCTCGTCTGTGTGGTCCCTTACCGATTTGATACCATTAAACGGGTTAGGCTGCAGGCCCATAGACTCTGGGTTCTGAAAATATAGATAGTGGATGGTGACTATAAACTATATGAACTATAAAGATGCTACAAAGAGGTTTTTAACAAGAAAAATGTATTGATAAAAAGTGCCTGCTTCTTGTAGTCTGAAGGCCAGGTGGATCCAGCACTGCCAGAACCTTCTGACCGCTGTCCTAGAGATCGGGTGAAGTGGTGACAAGGCTCTTCAACCAATCTCAGGGGGAGCAGAGACTTGGCACGTCTCTTACTTCTTAATCATATATATACACTCACCGGCCACTTTATTAGGTACACCATGCTATTAACGGGTTGGACCCCCTTTTGCATTCAGAACTGCCTCAATTCTTCGTGGCATAGATTCAACAAGGTGCTGGAAGCATTCCTCAGAGATTTTGCTCCAGATTGACATGATGGCATCACACAGTTGCCGCAGATTTGTCGGCTTCACATCCATGATGCGAATCTCCCGTTCCACCACATCCCAAAGATGCTCTATTGGATTGAGATCTGGTGACTGTGGAGGCCATTTGAGTACAGTGAACTCATTGTCATGTTCAAGAAACCAGTCTGAGATGATTCCAGCTTTATGACATGGCGCATTATCCTGCTGAAAGTAGCCATCAGATGTTACAGGGTACATTGTGCTCATAAAGGGATGGACATGGTCAGCAACAATACTCAGGTAGGCTGTGGCGTTGTACCAAGGGGCCCGAAGACACCATGACACCACCACCACCAGCCTGAACCGTTGATACAAGGCAGCTTTAGAGATATTTAGGAGGAAAGACTAGCCGGTGTGAATAAGTCGTCGACTGTTAGCAGAACTGGAGCATGGACTAATATGAATAAATATCCAGCGTTGCTGACACAGTTTCATACGGATAAGGGTTAATAAATAATGGAACGCTCTACATTTTGCTGCAAAAAACACAAACCCAGAGGACAACAGTGCTGCAACGAGAATAGACACTTAAAGGGGTTGTCCGAGTTTAAAAAAAAATATATATGTGGCCGGGAGCGGGGTTACTAAAACAATAAAGCTGTACTTACCTCCCGTTGCCCTCCCGTATCCAGCGCTGCTGTCGCTCCGGTCCGGGGGCCATGTAAACAAACATGGCCGCCGGAGCAGCGCTGGATTCAGCTTCCGGCCGGCCGTGGCCGGGTACGCCTATCCGTCCCTATACACAGCATTGTGTATGGGGACCGGAAGGTTGTCGCATCAACTGCAGGAGATTGTCTTGACCATGTCTACATGCCTAAATGCACTGGAGTTGCCGCCATGTGATTGGCTGATTAGAAATTAGGTGTTAACGAGCAGTTAGACAGGTGTACCTAATAAAGTAGCCGGTGAGTGTATATATATATATATATATATGTGTCTTTGCCTCCTTTCATAGATCCATCTTTTTCCTGCCCTCTCTATATAGACAGCTTCACTTCTCTCATTGCTCTAGGCCAGTGGTGGCGAACCTATGGCACGGGCGCCAGAGGTGGCACTCAGGGCCCTTTCTGTGGGCACTCAGACCATCACTCCAGGACAGAGTTCACCAAATAAAGCGACACTTCATTGACCGTTTGGAAATGAGGGAAAAGTGAAAAGGTGTTGACAGAACTGCAATATCTTTAGAGGGTCTCATTCTAGACCCACCATTCTTCCTCTACATACAGAAAGACCCTGGAGAGAAGCTACAATGATAGTCTGAATTTACCCTTCACGGTAAATAAGTGGATTTTGGTTGCAGTTTGGGCACTCTGTCTCTAAAAGGTTTGCCATCACTGCTCTAATGGTGTCGCCGACTGTGTCCCTCTTTTCACATTCCATCCTCAATGACAGAGAGGAGAGGGAGCAGAATTCTTCCTCCCATAATCTCCTGCTGCAGCTCCTCCTCTTCATCAGAACTCACACGGTACAAAAGTAAGTAGCAGGACTGCGGAATCATTTGATGAACATTCAGGGATTATTATTAAGGTAGTAAAGGCACATGGGCAACCTCTTTAAAAGAGTGGTCAACCCCTTTAAGCCCTTTCATGCTGCCCAGGGACGAGGCTTGTGTTTGACCAGCAGGGAATTTTATTTGGTTCAAAATATATATTTTCTTTCTTGGATAACTAAATCTGAGTGCCTATTGTTTCATATGACCCTGTTATTACTCTGTATTGTCTTAATTTGTTTTAATAAGTACCCCATGATCTGTACAGCACAGCAGAAAATCATGGTGCAGTATAAGTAAAGACTTTATTAATTTCTATACAGCTGATCTGCCATATCAGCACGCACCATGGTCTGGTGAGGAGTTTTTTTCGGAAGAAGGCAGCCATGTAGTTCAACCCCATTATATCATAAGAAATTGTGATATCCATCCTTAAAGAGGCGGCACCAAATTGTTACCTTATTTCCTAGAAAGACATTCCTCTTTTTTTATATAAAAATACAAACTGGGTGCATGACTCCTCACGGACACAAAGACAATAAGAAACAAATACAGAAGGATAGGCTCCAGAGCTGGATCACAACCAAGAGGGCAAACGCAACACAAAATCGCAAAAGGCAGAAGAAAAGTCTGAAGACAGACAGAAGATCAGAGACAACATGTTACCTAAATACCAGGAGCTTACTGCAAACTCGTTTATAACAGGTGCAACATCCCCCACCGGGGCCTAGCCTTTTCTTGGGGCATGGAGACAGCCGGGGCCCAGAATACCGGAGTGGCTGGCGATTGCGGCCTAAGCACGCTGCGGTCACGGTGCTTGGTATGGGGACCAGAGGGCTGTCCTATAGCCTGGCAGGTCTCCAGCAGGTGGTGTGTGCAAGAAATTAGATGGGGGAGAGGCTGATGTACTGGTTCTCCCTGGGGCAACCCCTGAGTGTCTGTAGGATGAGTCCCTGTGTGACGGATGGGGAGCCCATGGTGGTAGACAGCCGTATCCAGGGATCAGACGCAGGCAACGTTGTGCAAGTGGTCAGAGATGACTGGCCCTCGGGAAGGTCACTATCAGCCTGGTAGTAACTGCTGGTAAGGATGGAGCTGAGTCCTGATGAGAACCTCCGCTCTGGGGCTTAAGTTTCCTGACTTGCCCTCAGGTATCAGGCAGCGGCCTAAGGTACCTCTTCTTCCTGGCAGTGGGTTTTGAGAGCAGCTCTGCAGGGAGCTGCACACTGGACCTGCTGCTCTATCTATTGACTGGAATCCAAGACCTGTGCTCCAAGATGGAGTCTCTCACTCTCCTGCTCAGACAGACCATGTGCTCCGGGCCCACCAGGGGGTTTATATACTCCCTTGGTCAGGTGAAAGCACTCTCCAATCAGCTTTGGACAATAACATTGGGCATTGTTAACTCTTGCCTCACCAGACAGTGGCTACAGCTGCAATTACAAAGCTCTCCATTACTTGAGGACCTCCTAGAGAAGTGATCAGTCTCCCTAACAGCTCCTGACAAGGAGATGGTTCTATTTGCAGCTACCACCTTGCCTATGCGTTGGCAGGGGTGTTGCACAGGCACAGAACTAAATGCTAGCAGATCATTTTATATTGGCTTCAGGAATGATTGGAGTTCTGTTGCCCAAACAGAACAGCAAGGGAGTGATGTGAGTGATTGGAGATTGTGTCAGTAACAGCAGGTTAAAGGGGTTAACCGAAATTAATAAATAAATCAGGGCCAGGCTGGGTCATGCTTTTTAAAAGTAATAAATGTGAACTCTCCTCCTTCGGCGCTGCTGATGTCCCACACTGCGATCCATCTGATCCGCGCACAGCGTGCTTTCGGCCGGCCAGAAGCTCGATGTAATCAAACAGGGGCACAGATCAGATGGAGGAGGTGAGTACACATTTTTTACTTTTAAAAAGCCCGCCCCAGCCGGGCCCTAATTTATTTATTAATCTAGGTTAGTACATTATGCAAATTAGCTGTTAATTGAGCATGAAGCACATAAGGTTCATTTGCATAATTTCATTAAAGAAGGGTATTTGAAGCTAAAAGAAGAGTGCATCCTGCCAGAGGTGGGGACAACAATATGTCAGTGTGCTCAGTTTACTGTCCTCATCCGTGTACAGGAATATCTCATCCTCCTCCCATTCCCATCCCACAGCCCCAAAGGGTCTTTCCTTAGCATCTCCAAGAGCTCAGACATGTAAGCAGTGAATTGCGGAGAGTGTGCACACAGTACAAAGATAAATAGCAATTACTTGATGAACATTCAGGGATTATCCACAAGGCAGCCAACCCTTTTAAAGTACTCCTGCTTTGTCACAGTGAGGGGGCATATCCCAGGTAGTGGTCTCTTCACAGGTAGTGGACGTTGAACAAGCTGGATGCTTGGCTTGTATGGCCAGGTTGATTGGTGGCTGCTACATGGCATTACTCTGTATAAGCTTGGCATCCCTTGTGGGCAAACACCAATAATATCAATGCGGGTGGAGACCATCAGGTTGTTGTAATTTTAGATATTGTTAGCTGTAGGTCATTGTATGAAGAGGTAGTACAGCGAGGATTTAGTGCCTGTATACAGAAGATGAGGCGTGGTCTGTCATGTTCCTCGCCCTACCATCTATATAACAGCGAGAATAGACTCCTGCTATATATGTCCTTGTCATGGGTGACCCCGCGATCCATGTTGCGGATCACGGGTGCACCCGTGCTCCACTGTGTGCTGATGCTATCCCGCTCCCCCAGGTTGATACTTACATCTCCGGGTTCCTGGCTCCGGCCCGTCTGGCGGCGCTCCTGCTGTCGGACGAACTCATGTGGGTCCCCGCTCTCTAGGGCGCGCGCCCAACTCTCAAAGAATTTAAAGGTCCAGCGTCCTCCTTATTGGCGCTGGCATTCCTGGCTCTGCTATATAGCCTGGCGACTCCCAGCATCCCCTGCCGGATCTTCAGGTCATCCTGCTGAAAAGAAAGCCTCCTGAGCGTTTCCAGACGCCTCCGTGATTCCTGAGCGTTTCCAGATGCCTCCTTGATTCCTGAGCGTTTCCAGACGCCTCCGTGTTTCTGTGGTGTTCCCGTGTTCCTGTGGTGTTCCTGTGTTCCTGAGGCGGTCCTGTAATCCTGTGGGGGTCCTGTAATCCTGTGGCAGTCCTGTAATACTGTATAGTGGTTTGGTTATCCTGTGGTCTTCCAAGGTCCAGCCAGCCGTCTTTCCAAGGTCCTGCCAGCCGTCTTTCCGAGGTCCTGCCAGCCGTCCTTCCGAGGTCCTGCCATCCCGAGGTCCTGCCTTCCCATGGTCCTGCCTAACCGTGGTCCTGCCTTCCTGTGGTCCTGCCAATTGTGTCCCTGCCTACCCGTGGTCCTGCCAACCCGTGTTGGGCCTAGTCACACCCGTTGAGCGACCTAGTGGCTCCCTGCCGCAGCAAGACCATCCCCCTTTGGGCGGGCTCTGGCGAAGACCAGGAGTCCACTTAGTCCATTCTTGGGTTGCAGCTAGCATTGTTTTCACCCGCGGTGGTCCAAGGAGTCCACAGACTTTAGCCTCAGAGACTCTACCCGCACCCCAGTGCGTAACAGTCCTGACCTAAAGTTGCTCCTAGAAACTGTGTACTTTAAATTCTTTGTTTTGTAAGTAAGTGGATATTTTGGTTGAGGAATACTTGTGTGTACTCGTGAGCTTTTATTATACCAAACAAGACTTATCATTGAGATTAGTACCTACCTCTTCTACAATACTGTCAGTGAATGAAAGTACTCTAACACCCTGGGCATCAATATGTCCCCATATAGTTTATATAACCTGATAGGACGACCATCTGATCTCAGTGAAGAATCAGTGTCAAATGTATTTCCAGTCGCCTAAAGACAATGGAGGATCATACAGTTCCCTCCGATTGGAATCAAGTGTTGGGAATTTGATCCTTTACATATAGGCCTCAATTCCATGCACACAATAGTGTGCTCGCCTGGGCTGTAACCTGGATGTAGCATGTGCGAGGTGGAGAAGGGAGGGGGAGTGAGCGTTCCTCACCCCTCCCGTCATTATGACCAGGTGCCATAGACATCTATGGAAGCCGTATCACCAGCCCCCATACGGTCATGTTATTTTTAGAGTAATACAGACCTGATTGCAACTGAAACTGCCCCAACGTACACCAGGGCTCAATTATTGGGGCACATTTACTTACCCGTCCGGAGGAGTTCACCTAAAGTGCATTGTCCAATGATAATGGCCTAAAATCGTAGACCTGATATCCTGCATGTGTCGCTTCCCCGCTCAGGTCCCTGGAGTTCACCTTCTTCTTCCTGATGCATGTAAGTGCTTTGGTCTTGTGACACAATTTGAATGTTAAATTCCGCGCTCAGTCTGAATCCATCGGATCGTCCGACTTCACACGCCCCGATTTCTGTCCCATGAAAGCAGCGCAGCTGTGCCACAATCCCCTGCTAAATACCTGTCCCAGCGACGTAAATCCCGAAGCCCCACTTTCTCCCCTCTTTAGTTTTTAACCATTTCTATAACTGAACTCTGAACTGAGTTTCTATTTATCACACACAGATTTCCTGGCTTGTCTCTCTCACTACAATATTTACGTCAAGAAAAAAATGTTTGGCCATAACCGGTACGTAGCTTTTATTATTTTTTTGAGTGGATCGAAAGAATTCCCTACTTCCAAAATATATTTTCTTCCATCAGTTGCTTTTCCTGTTCCAGAAAGAACTTGCAGGAAAAAGATAACCTGAAGACAGGGAGCAACGCAACAACAACACAGCCCAGGGCCAAACTCCTCCCATAGATGGGGCTGATCACATGACTATGACATCATCACAGGTCCTATAGCTTCTCTAGAAGTGAAGCCAGGAGCTTGAGTCCTCCCACATACAGGGCTGATCACGTGACATCATCACAGGTCCTGTCACATATATCTGGAGCACAGCTCTGCCGGTGGAGGTAGGTGTGTAGTCACCGGGGACATTTATCAGTGATCGTGATGGGAATTACGTCTCTTCTTAGTTAGCTGGCTCATTAGGCTCCACTCACTAACAAGAGCCGGCTCTTCTGTCTCCTGAACGGCTCCCTATTAAATGGATAATAGAGAGCCGCAGTCCAGCCAGTCACCCCATTCCACACCATGTTTAACCTGATTGTATCATGTTAAAGGGGGCGTGGTGAGCTAGTTAGGGGCGGGGTTAGGCAAGCCATTGGCTCACTGCAGGGAGACGACGCCCATCGCTCACTGAAAAAAAGTCGTCTTTTAAAGCCAACTCGTTCGCAAACGACCCATCACTAATCAGTGACCCCTCACTTCCATCTCTCTGGCTTGGGGTTTCCTCCTGGCCGGGGGTCTCATAAGGAGGTTGGTGGTTCCTCATTGGCCGGGCTGTGTGTCACTCCATCAGCAGAAGATGTGACCAGTACAGAGGGGGGGACAGGAATGGGAGAGGGGACACCCGGCATCTGCGTTGTGAATAGGTTCTTAGTTACATTAAATTGTATAAGACCACTTAAGGTTATGAACGCAACGCTAGCGGAACGTGTGACCACGGCCGTAAGCTGACAGGGATTTGCTTTGAACACAGGGTCAGCTAACCTCTGCATGGGGGAGGGGGGAGAGCTAGCAGAGCAGAGATAATGGTGATGATTGCAGCTTTGTAGCAGACGCTGTCATGACTCGGATATACTCTTAAAAAGATTATAGGAATCTGTCCATTGGTGAAAATGGGTGCTCCCTTTAAAGGAAACCAGTCATCATCATGGTCCTTTTTACACAACGACAGGTTCTGATAGCTTTAACTATTTTGAGTTAAAATTCCCAGGTCTGCATTCTTAATACTTTCACTGCTATATAAAAGTTTATATGACATTACCTGGCTCCCTGCCAACGTTGCCCAGCGACTCAAGGGTCACTGTTGCCTTAATGCATCCTTTCCTGCTCCTCACTCATCCCCCTTCCTACACCACTCCCTCGCTCACTACCTCCTATGTCAGCACAAGGGGTGAGCATCAGAAAGATGAGTTAGGAAGGGGGAAGCTACCCAACCCCACCCTGGCAATGTTGGCAGGGAGCCAGGTAATGTGAAATCAACTTTTATAAAGCAGTTGAAGTATTCAGAATGCAGACAAAGGCATTTTTGTATGCTGTATGCATCTTAGATTCTAATCCACACGAGCCACCAACTACCATGGATTATGTTTTTTTTTTTTTATTGGCTAATTTTCTTTCTCTTCAGGACCAGACGATGGAGAGAGACATGAGGGTGGAGAGAATCTTCCAGCTCACCCTAGAGATCCTCTTCTATATTACTGGAGAGGTGAGAGATAGTGATGAGGTCACATTAGCATTATCTATGGGAATAACAGATGATAGGACTGGAGAGGTGAGAGATTCTGGAAATTATGGAGGGAGATTTATCAATGGTCTCTCCATAACAGGATTACACAGTAGTGAAGAAGACTCTAGTGGGCGCCTGTCAGGCCCTGTGTATGAAGGACGGGGGAGAACCCTGAGCCCAATCCCGGCTCCTCCACCTCACCCCCTGATACATGATGACATCAATGAGCAGAAGATCCTAGAAGTCACCACACGATGATGGAGTGCTGACTGGAGAGGTGACACTGCTGGGAATGCTGGACATTATACAGTAACGCTATGAAGGATCTGGGTGATGACGGGATCATTGTGTGTGTAGGTTCCTATAAGGGTCAGGTGTGGCGTATTTCTCCATGGAGGAGTGGGATTATTTAGAAGGACACAAAGAGTGTACAAGGACGTCATGATGGAGGAAACCAGCCCCTCACACAGCAGGTAATAGACAGGACTAAATCCACACGTCTTCATTATCTGTATGGAAAGAAGGAATTCAGTCTTGGATGTTTTACAGGTAGATCCAGTAAGAGAACATCACCGGAGAGATGTCCCAGTCCTCTTCTTCTACCACAGGATTGTTCAGAGGAGAAATATGTCCCACAGGATCATCAGGTAGATGGAGATGAGACTTCATGACATATTCCTTCTGATGCGTTGAATTTTATTCTAGTCATCAACGCTTCATAAACTTGTCCTTTTCTGCAACTTTTAAAATTGGATTCTTGCTATAAGAAAGTTGGAGATTGCTCTCAGCATGGTGGATTTATATTGAAGACCTGCATCTATGTGTCTCAGATAATTTCTCCTGTCCGGTCTTATTTGGTCATAATGATAATTACTTATGTTCTCTTATCAGCTAAACATTGCGGTGTAACTCTGTTGTGTCTGGTGACTTCTTACAATATTTCTTTTTCAGTTTGTGTATCGGATGAAGATGTGAGAAATATCTGCCCCAGAGCATATGTGAGGGGCGATGAGCGATGTAAGGAGGAGATTCCTCAGGGAACTGCCCAGGTGAGTAGTAACCACTGATAAAGCAGAGACGAGTGATAACACAATACAGAACATGGAGACATAGACTAAGAAAAGCTGGAAGGTGGGAGCTATGAGGGTCAGGAATACTGCTCACCAGGACCTCGGAGGAGGAGACTGAGATGTTACATCAGTAATAATACAGAACCTTATGGTAAGCAGGAAAGTCATAGCCACCATGGGCAGACAAGAAATGCTGCATGTACCCGGATTGCTGATATCACACAAATGTTCAGAGTTTTCTTACCACAACCAATGTTTATTTTATGTTATCTATTACATTTTTTGCAGATGACTGTACCAAAAGCTCAGAGGAACATATGATATCAGAATCCAAATCAGAGGAACCTTATATGACAGAAGATACATCCGAAGAGCAGGACAACATCCCAGAAGAATCCTCAGGCTTTCACAGAAACGATCCATCACATGATCCTATTAAATGGGTCCTATCTGAGGAATCATCAGGAACTGCTAAGAATATTATGTCCGGCTTAGAATGTAGGAATCATTTCAGCTTTCATGCAGATATTCTTATGCATCACACGGGGGAGAAACCATTTTTATGCTCAGAATGTGGGAAATGTTATAGTGCAAAATCGGACCTTGTAAGACATCAAAGAAGTCACACAGGAGAGAAGCCATTTTCATGTTCAGAATGTGGGAAATGTTTTTATCAAAAATCTGATTTTGTTATACATCTTAGAGGTCACACAGGGGAAAATCCTTTTTCATGTTCAGTATGTGGGAAAGGTTTCACAGCCAAAGCAAATCTTGTCCGACATCAGAGAAATCACACAGGGGAGAAGCCATTTGCTTGTTCATACTGTTGGAAATGTTTTAATCAGAAATCGGATCTTGCAAGACACCAGAGAATTCACACAGGAGAAAATCCATTTTCATGTTCAGAATGTGGCAAAGGTTTTACTCAAAAAAATCATCTTCTTAAACATCAGAGAACTCACACAGGGGAGAAGCCATTTTCATGTACAGAATGTGGGAAATGTTTTACAGCCATCGCCAATCTTGTTAGACATCAAAGAACTCACACGGGGGAGAAGCCATTTTCTTGTACGGAATGTGGGAAATGTTTTACCCAGAAACCAAATCTTGAACGACATCTAATAATTCACACCGGGGAGAAGCCATTTTTATGTTCAGATTGCGGGAAATGTTTTGCCCGGAAATCAAATCTTGTTGACCATCAAAAGTCCTCACACAGTGGTCATGCCGAATTTATGTTATGAATGTGGAAAAGGTTTTAGCTACAGATCACAAAAACTCACCTGTGAGTATGATGTCATGCAATAAAAATGGACACAAAATATATAGTACTAAGCCTAAAAACTGGGACACATTTACTAAGGGCCGTGCGCCAGTTTTCTGTTGGACTTTGCGCCTTCTCTTATGTTCTAACATAACACAAAATTCGACACTGAAATGGGCGTTCCGATGCACATTGGGACCGTGTGCCACATTTATCATACAAAGTCAGGCAGAAGTGTGTCGCACGGCCCATGTGACTCCTTCCCTCTCCATAGAGATGCAATGCGCATGACCGTGCAAACGGGGAAAGATAGGACATAGTTGTCCTATCTTTTCCTAGTGTACGGTGCCACACTTGTGCAGCACCGCATCGCTCCGTGCGGCCATTGCCGTCTATGGGGGGGGGCATATGTACGGCCACAAGATTGTGTCCATACATATGTCACCCATACAGTTGTGTGAAATCACCCATCGTCATATAATTGTAAGAGCTGAGAACTTGTTACCCATCACCAGAAGACATTTACTGCTAAAGAATGTATAATTTTCCCATCTTTTAAGGAACATTCCACCATTAAGTTTGTTATGTGCTGCATTATAATACTCCATTTTTCTCTCATGTCTTGTTTACTTTGCTGTTTCTATATATCACATTGTTAAAGGGAACCTGTTACTAGGGACCTCATTTTCACTAAAGATAGGTTGCAGTAGCCCATGCAGTAGCTGTATTACAAATATGACTTTGTGCCTTCTCTAAGCATTTGCATTACAATGTAATGATGTGTTATAACTTTCCCAGATTCCTGACAGACTCCTCTGTATAGTCCCAGGGTTTGGGCTTTGATTTGCATGCATTTCATAAACATCACATGATATGCCTGACGCTGTTCTGCTCGATGGCGTAGCTGTACACGTGTGCTCCAGCTTGGATGTCCTGAATCTTGCACCCTAGGAATGTACTGTGATACCGAGTGAATATATGGTCATATTACCATTGAAAACACCTGTATTGCTTGGAAAACGATTAATATATGTCACGAGTGCCCCCGCACTCACATCCCGGGTTGTGGGCACACCCTTGCCTCCCCGCAGCCCCCGGCTCACCTCAATATATTATCTGTCCGCGCATGCCCGCCGGCACTCTAGAATTTAAAGGGCCGGCGCACCACTAATTAGTGCTGGCCATTACCAGGAAACTTATTTAAGCCGGCCTCTCCCAGCATTCCCCACCAGATCTTCGTGCCTTTTGCCTTTTTTCCTTGACCTATTGCTACGTCCCCAACTCTGATACCGTGCTGCCCGTCCTGACCTCCTGCCTGTCCCCGACTACGAAATTGCCTACCGTTCCTGTATTTCGACCTTGGCTGCCACCACGGACCTGCTTTGTGGCGGGATCTGCTGAAGACCAGGTGCCACTTAGACCCCGGTCGTAGGTGTTGACTTGTGTCACCATCTGCGGTGGTTCAGAGGATCCTCTACCTCCAATCCTGACAATATAAAGATGAAATTTTGCCAGTTTACCTCCATGTGAATTTTAAAAGTCAACATGTGACTTGCCTGTGCTGTGCACTCCTGAGATCTCTGCCCCCACCTTTGTGCTCGTGTACAGGTCCTCCCTCCTGCTCCATCACAGAGCTCACAGTGTGGTGACATCAGTGGAGGAGGAAGGAGCTGCACAGGAGTAGAAAGGTGGGGGCTAAGAGCTGAGGAGTTTGCAGAACAGACAAGTCACGTGTTGTTTTTTGAAATGCATCCAAACCAAAGCCAACCCCTGGGACTTAGCAGAGGATTTTGTCAGGGTGCAAAATAAGTTATAACACAATTATATTGTAATGTAAATGCTTAATGACAATTGCAATGCAGCTATAACTTGTCTTTATTGAAAATGAGGTCCCTGGTGACAGGTTCCCTTTAAGGTGGGTTGCTATCCATGTGATTATTTCTTTGGTGTCACACGTGGTTCATGATGGGCCAGAAACATATTAATCAGACAGTTCCTGTCACAATGTTATAATGAAGAGGTGGGGAGGGGCAGGAAAAGTCATCGGTCTTCTGTGTTCAACTCCGATACCGCACTCAACAGGCATTCCTTACACTCACCCTCAGTGCTATGGTAAGGAGAAAACAACAGGGCATCGTCAAACAACGTCTGGAACCCGAATCCAGCCACTTGTTCCACTTTTTCAAGTTCTCCTGCGCTCATAACATGACCTCTGTCTATATTGTGCCAGTCTGGAACATTTCATTGGGACTTTTCCTGTTCGTCCCAAGCATCCGGAAAACGCCAGCACCTAGGTTTCTTGGGAGAAGTGTCCCTAGGTGAGAGCAAAGCTTCTCCATGTCTAAATAATTCCCGTGCTCCTCAGTGTGGGCAATGGTAGCCAGTTTCAAGTGAGTGCCTTCTTGGACTCTAGGTCTGCCCAGGTCTCTCAATATCACTTCCCAATGGTCTGCCTTGAGAAGTCCCTGGTCATCTCCTCGGTCAGTGGCCAGATTCTCTACGACCCAGTCCAGTACCGCACTGAGCCTATTTCCCAGCAAGTTGGAGGTCTTCATAAAGAGGGACTGTCCTTCTACATACTGCCACATTCCACCACCTCCCTACCTGCTGGGCCTTGCGTGGTTGCAGCTTCATGCACCAGTCCTTAACCCTTTGTTGGGGACCTGATTGCCAGTCTCGTTGCATAGTGGTGCCTCTTTCAGTATCTGTCTTGGCCTCCTCCGTAGTTCCCAAGTCTCTAGAGGGCCTACCAACTTGTTATTAGGACTTTTCTGATGTTTTCTCCAAGAAACAAGCTGAGACTTTGCCTCCGCACCACCACTACGCTGCCCTGTTGATCTGCTCCTGGGTGCTTCTCCTCCCTGGTGTCGGGTATATCCTCTCTCAGTGGCTGAGACTCCAGCCATGTCAGAGTATATCCAGGAGAATCTGCAGAGGGGGTTTATACGTAAATCATCTTCGCCGGCTGGTGCAGGCTTCTTCTTTGTGACCAAAAAGGATGGGTCACAGCATCCATGCTTTGGTTATTTTGGTCTTAATAAGGTCACGGTTAAGAACCGCCATTCCTTGCCTTTGATTTTGGAGCTCTTTGACTGCGTGGCTCCAAAGTCTTCTCCAAACTGGACCTTTGTGGGACCTACAACCTCATCTGGATTTGCAAGGGTGATGAGTGGAAGACTCAACACTTGCGATGGACACTTCCAAGTATTTGGTAATGCCAATCGGGCTGTGCAATGTGCCAGCCGTGTTTCAAGAATTCGTCAACAACATCTTCAGGGATCTGCTATATGCTTGTGTCGTGGTCTATCTTGACGACATTATGGTGTTCTCCCCGGATCTGGAGTACCACCAGTCCCAAGTACGGCCAGTTCTTAGCTGCCTCAAGACCGATCGCCTCTACGCCAAACTCGAGGCCTCCAGATGGATCCTGCCAAGCTATTTGTGGTTCTACAATGGCTGTGTCCAGAAGGTCTACGTGCAATACAGGGGTTCCTGGGTTTTGCGAACTATTACTCGCAGTTTATCCCGCAGTTCTCCACTCTTGTATCTCCCATTGTGGCGCTCACCAAGAAGGGCGACAATCCCCGTCTTTGGTCCTTGCAGGCTGAAGAAGCCTTCTCAAGGTTAAAGTCTGCTTTTGCCTCAGCACCAGTTCTTACTCGGTCTGATACGGAAAAGCCTTTTCATCTGGAAGGTTGACGCCTTCTCAGTAGGAGCAGGGACAGTGCTCACCCAGAAAGGGCCTAAAGGCTTTTTCTCTAAGACTTTTTCCTCCACAGAGAGGAATTATTCCATAGGAGATAGAGAACTTTTGGCCATCAAATTTGCCCTGGAAGAGTGGTGTTATTTACTGGAGAGAGCTTACCATCTGGTCTGCATATATACAGATCAAAAGAATCTCCTATATCTCCAGACAACTCAGCGACTCAACACCAGCCAAGCCCGTTGGTCACTCTTCTTTTCACGCTTCAACCTCCTGATCCAATTCCGTCCTGCTGAGAAGAATGTCAATGCTGCTCCGGTGGATATTTGGCAAGAGCTATATCAAACCGGCTCTACGGAAGAAAATTCTGACTTGGGGACATTGCTCACGTGTGGCTGGGCACCCTGGGGTGCAGCGCTCTGTCGCCCTCGTGTCCCAATTCTACTGGTGGCCAGATCTGGTCAAGGATGTTTGGGACTTTGTGGCTTCCTGTGCCCGGAATAAGTCTCATCTCAAGCCTGCTGGCTTCCTTCTGCCGTTGCCGATACCCAGCTGCCCATGGTCTCACATGCAATACTGTCATCTGGGTGGTAACAGACTGTTTTTGCAAAATAGAAAAAATTTGTGTTGCAGTATCTGGAAAAAGGGAGGCAAATACTGGAGGAGCTACTAACTTGGCACACTCCCAAATTAGCCAGAAAAACACACATAAAAAAACAATGTTAGTGCTGGAACTCCACAATAAAATGTTAAAATTGAGAGTTCCACAGAACGGTCTCACCCAGTTCCTTATAGATCGGAGATTGAAGAAATTTCCTCAGTAATTCCTCCTGTCTCGATGTTCACTTCTCTATACTGGATCCTGTGGGAGACCACGCTACACTCTTGTGCACGCAATCACAGCACCGGTCCTGTATCAGGAAGAATGTGGACAGATGGTGCAGATCACCAAGGATAAGAGTAAAAACTATTTTATTCCAGCATACTCACAAACAGATTATTAAAAGCGTGCATATCACAATGGTTAAAAAACGCCAGAGGACCTCATGTCCGACCTAGGTTTCGCCCTTTCAGCTTCATCTGGCACGAAACCATTGTGACAGGAGGAATTACTGAGGAAATTTCTTCAATCTTCGATCTATAAGGAACTGGGTGAGACCATTCCGTGGAACTCTCAATTTTAACATTTTATTGTGGAGTTAGAGCACTAACATTGTTTTTTTTTATGTGTTTTTTTTATGTGTGTTTTTCCAAAATGTCTTCCGTCTGCTCCACGTCTTGCCAGTCTCTTCTTCCATCATAGCTTCCGGCTCCATGAACTTCCCTAGCACATCGTTTCTGATTGAGTGGTTCGGTTTGTCTCCAAATTCTGGCAGTTCTCTAACCAGCTACAAGTAAAGTCGGACTTTTCTTCCGCCTATCATCCACAGTCTAATGGTCAGGTGGAAAGAGTTAACCAGACTCTGGGCTGCTATCTCTGCCATTTTGTTTTGGCCCGTCAGGTTGACTGGTCCACTCGGTTGCCAAGGGCGGAGTTTTCCTATAACTCCCTAGACTCTGCTTCTGCTGGCTCGGCACCTTTCTTCATCAACTATGGACTGCATCCATGCCCTCCTCTTCCTGTGAGAGGTAAGCGGTTCTTCTTGGTTGTCTGGAAGGAGTTTGGGCCGGAGGAGAGTTCCTGGGAAGCCAAGGATAATATTTTGGATTGCAGTCTCCTGCAGAGGTTCCTCTAGCAAAAGAAGAGGGGGAGGCCGAATGGGGGGGGGGTTACTGTCACAGGTGTTTCCGCGACCCACGTCTCGAGTCACGGGCTCACCCGTGATCCTCTTTGTGCCCCAGCGCCCTGCTGCTCTGTCTTGCCTCTCCCCATTCCTAACTCTCGTCCAGCGGCCATGCGCGCATCTTCCCTTCTCCTAGGACACGCGCGCCACCTTCAGAAGACTTAAAGACTGAAAGGGCCAGCACCAATCAGCCGTGCGCTGGCCCTTTCAGGAAATGCATAAAAGCCGGTGTCTCCCAGCATTCCCTGCCAGATCTCTGTGCTCTGTGCCATCAAGAAAGCTTTGTCTTGTGCCTTGTACCTGTGATTGGATTCCCCGTTGTGACCCCGGACCTGTTCCCATTTATGCTCATCCGCTGCCTGCCCTGACCTCCTGCTCTGCCTCTGACCCTGAACCTTTGTCGTCTGTCTTGACCTCCCGCCTCTCCCAGACCGTGAACTTGCCTGCCGACTCTGTACCTCGCCTTTTCTGCCACCGTGGACAAAGTCGCACCTGTAGAAGGACCTGGTGGTACAAGGCCACAGTAAGTCCATTCTGCTTTGCGGCGGGCTCTGGTGAAAACCGGGTGCCACTTAGAATCCGATCCCAGGTGCTGGCTTGTGTCATTGTCCGCGGTGGTCCAGGGGGTCCACTAACCATGAAGCCTGACATTCGGTCCATGATCCCCAGACCCTCAAGGTCCCGTCATGAAAACTGTTCTATCCATCTTTTTTTTTTTTTAACTAAATACATTTTTTTCAATAAATAAATCATTACAATACATCTAAAAACATACACAGCTAAAGATTATAATCTTAATTTATCATAAATGCAATCCACTTTTTTTTGTCTATTGCCCTTCCTTCTCCATTACCTTCCTCTAACCTCTGGGTACACTGGTCATAACTTGTCCTCATATGAAGAGCCAGATCACATGGTCATGACATCATCACAGGTCGTATTTCTTCCTCAGCAGTGAAGCCAGGAGCTGGACTCCTCCCACACATGGGTCTGATCACATGACTGTGACATCATCACAGGTCCTATTGCTTCTCCAGCAGCCCAGGATCGGACCCCTCCCACCCATGGGGCTGATCACATGACTATGATATCATCACAGGTCCTGTCACATATATCTGGAGCACAGCTCTGCGGGCGGAGGTACGTGTGTAGTCACTGGTGTTGTCTGTCAGGGCGCTTTCCACAAGATGCATTGCATCGTGTTTTTTGATGCGTTGTTGATGCATTCCAAAGTCTTCAATGTATCCTCAACATGTGATCAAAGCTGAAGCCTTTGGAATGCATCAAAAAATACATAAAAAGATGTGACGCATCGTATGAACAAGCATATTTATCAGCGACCCCTCACTTCCATCTCTCTGGCTTGGGGTTTCCTCCTGGCCGGGGGTCACATAATGAGGTTGGTGGTTCCTGGTTTCCTCCTCGCTCATTGACTGGGATGTGTGCCACTCCCCCAGCAGAAGATGTGAGCTCTGTATGACCAGTGCACAGGAGGGGACAGGAATGGGAGAGGAGACACCTGTCATCTGCCCGGTAACTGCCACCACAAGTTGCAAATGTTGTTATTATGTGCAATGTTCTACAACCATTTATAGCTTATCGGAGAGTTACACCATAATAATGGACCTCTTCTCCATAATAATATCCTCTTTGTTTTCCTTTTGATTGAATAATTATATTTTTTTACTTAATACTTTATATGTTTTCACTTATATATATTCTTTCTATTCAGGTTCAGACAATGGACAGAGACACGAGGGTGGAGAGAATCTTCCAGCTCACCCTAGAGATTCTCTTCTATATTACTGGAGAGGTGAGATATTGTGATGAGGTCACTGACAAATGAAGAAAAAACGAAAAAAATAAGGAGGCTAGGGCAAAAATGTGCGAAAACTTGATGGAAGCAGGAAGTAGAGAGAAGAGATGGAGGATGCCTGGAAGGTAGTAACAGAGACGGGGGATGAGCGTAAAAGAGAGGGCAAAGAGTAGGAGACGGCGATATAAGGACTAAGAAAGAAGCGAAAGAGGTGAGCAGGAGGAAGTAGAGGAAGATCACATGGGCAAAGCGGAGAGGAGAAGAGAAAAGGTAGGGGAGTAAATATGGGGGCACATGCGGTAGAGCACGAAGGGAGGAGGACTAGGATATAAACAGTACAGCTAGGAGTGAACTGAGAATAAGGGAGAACGTGCAGATGAAAGTAAGATCGGAGGAACGACAGCGGACAAGGGGTTAAATGAGGAGGAAAAAGAAATGCGGAAGAGACGACGACGGAAATGTAACAAGACGATGTGAAGGGGGGAGTTACGAGTTTAATAGAGAAAGGAAAAAGTACAAAGGAGGAGGGAAAAAGGCCAATGGGCAGAAAGTGGAACGATCAAGGAAAAGAAACGGGAAGGGTAACAAAGTGAAGGGCGGCATAAAAACGCAAGAGAAACAAGGAAGAGAGAGCAAATAGGGTGCGTGAAGGACAGGGGAAGGATGAAGGAGGAACTTCAAGAGGAAAGGAGAAGAGAAAGACAACGGTAGGGGCAGACGCAGGACAGATAGGGAGAAGGCGATGGATAGACAGGGAATGGAGAGGAGGCGGAAAGAGGAAGGGGAAGAGGCAGTGGAGGGAAGATAGAGAAAAGAACATACTGAAATGGAGGGGATGGGAAGGGATAGAACGGAGAGGAGAGGAGAAAAACAAGTAAACGGCGTACAGCGAGGAGAGGAGTGTAGTAAAGATGAGTAGGGAGAGAAGGGCATGCGAGGAGCAGAGGACTGAGTCAGATTGAGGATAACTGGCTGGGACGGGGGAGGGAAAAATGAATAAGGAGGAATAGTGGTTGGGGTGCCAAGATAGGTGATATAATGACAGGGGTACAGAGGCGGTGGAGAAACGTAGTGAAAGAAAGAAACAAAGAGGAGGGTAGATGGGGGATAGGGATTAAGAGGATGCAAAAGGGTGAAGGATAACTTAGGCAGGAAGGATAGAGAAAATGAATAGAGGGAGAAAGGAAAACGGGGGGACCTCATTATCTATGGAATACAGATGATAGACTGAGAGTGAGAGATTCTGGAAATGTATGGAGGGATATTTATCAATGTGTCTCTCCATAACCAGGATTACACAGTAGTGAAGAAGACCTCTAGTGGGCGCTGTCAGCCCCTGTGTATGAAGGACGGGGGAGAACCCTGAGCCCAATCCCGGCTCCTCCACCTCACCCCCTGATACATATGACATCAATGAGCAAATCCTAGAAGTCACCCACAAGATGATGAGCTGCTGACTGGAGAGGGGACACTGCTGGGAATGCTGGTCATTATACAGTAACGCTATGAAGGATCTGGGTGATGACGGATCATTGTGTGTGTCAGGTTTCCTATAAGGTGTCTGATGTGGCTGTCTATTTCTCCATGGAGGAGTGGGAGTATTTAGAAGGACACAAAGAGGTGTACAAGACGTCATGATGGAGGCAACCAGCCCCTCACATCAGCAGGTAATAGACAGGACTAAATCCACACGTCCTTCATTATCTGTATGGAAAGAAGGAATTCAGTCCTGGATGTGTTTCCTACAGGTAGATCCAGTAAGAGAACATCACCGAGAGATGTCCCAGTCTCTCTTCTTCTACCACAGGATTGTTCAGAGAGAAATATGTCCCACAGATCATCAGGTGAATGGAGATGAGACTTCATGAAATATTCTCTGATCTGTGGAGGTTTATATAGACATAAAGCTTCTTAAAATTTCTTATTCTAAATCTTATGTCTATATATTCTTTGTTAATGAGAAGGTGGAGATTGATCTTTGCAAATGCAACAACGCCCGCTGGGGCCTTCCTTTCGTCGGTGGCTGTGGACAGCCGGGGCCCAGAATAACGGAATGGTTGGCTTATGCGGCCTTGGGCCGTTTGGTCTGGTCTTGCTATGGGACTGGAGGACGGCCTGCGCCTGGCAGGTCATTCACCTATGATGGTGAACAGCCTGATCCAGGGATCACACGGAGGCATGTTGTACATATCAACTCATGGTTCCTTATTTGAACTGTAACAGCAGGCAACGGCCTAACATCAATAACACAGAGTTGTTCAGCAGCTGGACCGCAGGAGGGTTTGCTCACATCCAGTAATAGTATCGAGCTGGTAAAATGGAGCTGATCTGGACAGTGGACCTCTGCTCTGGGGCTTAGTCTCCTGACTTGCCCAAGTGTCAGGCAGCTGGCCTGAGACACATCTGCTTCAGGGTAGTATGACACTGGCTTGTGCAGCACAGATATGTGTCTGCACTCTCCTCTGCTTCTGCATACCCACAGGGGGTTTTATAGTCCCCTAGTGAGGTGGCAGCACTCTCCAATCAGCTTGCTTTTACATAGTACAAAGGATATAATTGTTAATAACTTTGATATGTTTAACTGTTTCTCTCTCCAGGCAGTGGTTCCACTGCAGTTACTAAGTTTCCAACTGTTGAAGACCTCCTAGTGAGGTGATCATTATCCTAGGCAGCTCCTAACACAGAGGGCGCTATTCGCAACAACCACCTAGCCCAGTGATGGCAACCCTTTTTTTACACCGCGCCGCCCAAACTACAACCAAAACCCACATTTTTTTCGCAAAGTGCCAATGCGACAATTTATGCGTAACGTATTACTCCCTGCTGTGTCACAGGTTTAAATTGTAAAGGCACCCGAGGACACCAGTACGATAGAAAGAAGGAGAAGTACTTTGGGATTACATTGTTGTTTCCTTTTAGTGTCCTGGGCTGCCTGGTACTGCAAGAGAATTGTGTCCTGTCTGGCAAACCCTGCCCTGGGGTGATGGCCTGGGTGCCCATATAGTGGGCTCTGAGTGCCACCTCTGGCACCCGTGCCATAGGTTTGCCACCCCATAGCCATGCCAGACCCTGACCTAGCCTATGAATCGGCAGGGTTTGTCACAATAAGGACATGGTGGATTCATGGTGGAGACCTGCAGCTGTGTGTCTCTGATAACTCCTCCTGTCAGGTCATATTTGGTCGCCATGATGATAATGGATTATTTATCATTTAAAACCTACAGTGTTTCTTCTCCATCGTCTGGTGAGTTTTTTGTATCTATTTGCTTTTCATTTCTTGTATCGAATGAAGATTGAAGAATATTCCGGCCCCAGAGACATATGTGAGGGGCGATGAGCGATGTAGGGAGAGATTCCTACAGGTAACTGCCCAGGTGAGTAGTAACCACTAGATAAAGCAGAGACGAGTGATAACACAATACAGAACATGGAGACATAGACTAAGAAAAGCTGGAAGGTGGGAGCTATGAGGGTCAGGAATACTGCTCACCAGACCTCGAGAAGAGGCTGAGATGTTACATCAGTAATAATACAGAACCTTATGGTAACAGAAGTCATAGCCACAGGGGCAGACAACAAATGCTGCATGTACCCCGGATTGCTGATATCACACAAATGTCATGTGATACTCTTCAGAGTTTTCTTACCACAACCAATGTTATGGTTATATTTTATAATCTGTTTTAATCCTTCACAATGACAACACCAGGAGCTCAGAGGAACATCTGATATCATCACATGTTACAGCAGGTGATGGTTGTAATCACTCCAGATACATCTGAAGATCATGACATATCCCAGATGCATCCTCAACCTTCACACACAAGACCATCATCTGCTCCTATAAGATGGGTTCCTTTCTACTGAGTCATCAGGAAGTGTTAGAGACAATAATTTGTGTTTAGAACGTGGGCAGCATTATTGCCTTGAAGCAGAGTGTCAGCAAGTCACACAGTAGAGAAGCCATTTTCATGTTCAGAATGTGAAGATGTTTCAACAAAAATCACTCTTTTAAGACATCGGAAAAGCACAGAAGAAAAATCCACTTTCATGTTCAGAATGTGGGAAATGTTTTACTCAAACAAATCGCCTTCTTAGACATCAACTTATTCATTCAGTGGTGAAGCCATTTTTCATGCCCAGAATGTGGGAAAGGTTTCAAACAAAAATCGGATCTCGTAAGACACCAGAAGCTCACACAGGGGAAAATCCATTTTCATGTTCAGAATGTGGAAAATGTTTCAGTCAAAAATCAGATCTTGTAGACATCATAGAGTCACACAGGGAGAAAGCCATTTCCATGTTCAATGTGGAAACGTTTTCAGCCAATGAAAATCTTGTAAGACATCAGAGAACTCACACAGGAGAGAAACCATTTTCTTGTTCAGAGTGTGGGAAATGTTTCGCTCGGAAAACACATCTTGTTGACATCAAGAACTCACACAGGGAGAAGCCATTTTCTTGTTCAGATTGTGGGATATGTTTTGAGCGGAAACGACACTTGTTAACCATCTGAAGACTTCACACAGTGGTTTATCTTCATCTTTAATAATTGTGAATATGAAACACGCTACCAATACCAGACGTTTATTTCTAAAAATACGCTGCTCAAAAAATAAATGGAACAATGACACACTACAATGGAACTCCAAGTTGTTAAATAATGTCCAGTATTTCTCAAGTTTGCAAAAAAATACTTAAGAATGCCACCCAGATAAAATGTAATAAATCTTGGGGAAAGAAATGTGTAATTGGTTCCAGAATGAAAAGGATATAAAATTTGAGAGAGATAAAAGCACAAAAATAGGAAATAGAAAACATTACAGAAGTCATTACATGAGAGAAATAAGGTTCCCAAAAGAAATGTGTGTGTGAAGGAGGAGAGTTGGTATCTACAAAGTAAGCTCTTCCGATGTCCTAGGGTGGAGCCTTTTCCAAAGTCTGAATCCTCATAGAGTTAACATTGTAATCTAATTATCCATCTAGATTGTTAGCATCCATATAGGGTCACCAAGGTAAACATCCTTACATCATGTTTACTAAGGAATCCTTATATGTTGAGAACGAAATTAATCAGTGAAGTCATTTGGTGGGTTTATAACCTTTCGCTTGCTTCTGCCAATTTGGCTCGACTTTTCCTTTTTGCTGTGTTTGGTCATGGTTTCACTTCTAGAGTTAGCATGAGTCGGTGTCAGAAGTTACTCCTATAGTGAATCTCATTAGGATGGCACATCAATGGGAGCTGTGGCAAGATGTTTACTGTTGTCGGTCATCACCATGTTCAAAAGCATGGAGCAGATACCAGGAGACAACCAGTACCCCTGCTGGATATTTATTCCGCTCCCTGCTTTGTGCTTTATTCCCCATTTTCCTGAAGGAGCATAGATTTGTAGCTGTTTCTCCATCTACCGACCTAAAATATTACTTTCACTACCCAGCCTTAATGTCTACTCCCAACTAGATATGTTCTTTCATAAAACCCAGCCGAAACACTCCAGGCTTTGGTAATTGATACTCTCCTATCCCTAAGAGTGCATGGAAGGCTTAACTCTTCACTTCTTTACAAGCCTCTAGTCCTGTCTCATGTCCATTGAGCTCTGGTGGACTACTTCACACTCAACTAGATGGGGTGACTAATCCTACCATCATAAGTGCATCCATAAGTGCACGGTGCAGCGGTCCTCATTAGTCATGGGGCTAAGCTCGGGTTAAAATGGGCAATATGGATAGTCAACTTGCTCGGACACTTATCTCCATGTTCAGCTGATACAGGTCCACAATGAACCCGTTTACTTAATAAAGCAGGAACACCCTATCAAAAGACCCGTGGTTCCTATAACAGTGTTTCTGGATTTGGCTTGGGCTCTAAGAGCACCATTGGCCACTATGTATGTAACCATGGATTATAACATCCTCTGGTTGTATAGAGTTCTCTATACCTGACAAGCTTAGACCTGATTTCCAGAATCAAGTGGAGGAGTACTTTCAGCCTCACGGCTATACCCACTCCTCCATGACAAACTAGAGACCTTAGTGGTCCCCAACTCCTCTGCGGAAATTATAGTGGCCAAACACTGCACCTACTGGCAAGGCCCCTGCACCTAACGGGTTCTTATGAGTACATTACAAGTGACTGGCAGCATAACTGTACCCTCTGTTGTTTGATGCTCTCAATGACCTCAAATTGGATTCCCTTCCTAGCAGATACCCTCCCACATCATAGTCCTACCAAGACAGGCAATATTTTTACAGAGTGTTTGCTAAAGGTCCCTTTCTTTGCTCAATGTTAACACTTAATTACTTGCAATGTATTTACACCCAGTATGGAGTAGGGAAAAGCTAGTCAATTTAACGGACAAAGACAAGACAGTACAAAGAGAGAATAGTTGCCAGAATTGGGTCAGAAACAGAGACAGACTCTACCCATTGGTTAGACAAAAGGGTCAATAACTTTGATACTAACACTTTAGTAGGCAAAGAACCTAAGTTGTCCTCTTATGTGATTTCTGTTGGACTGAGAACATGCTTTGAGACAAGTAAGCTTCTCCACGGACAGAAGGAAATAGGCCATAAATGCCTGAAATGCTCCTAATAAAGATTACTGAATAACAGTGCTGTACATCTAGAGGGCCAACAAAATCTTAAATGGAAGACACGAGGACAGATGCCTGTTATTACCCCTGTGGATTCCCCAGATCGGTGGGAAGCAAAGACTCAATATTTGTCCTGCAAGCTATTTGATCTCCTAAGAAGATATCTATGGATATAACCAAGGATGCCATTTATTGAATCTACATCATCGGATTGTGTGCGAGCATTTGTTTGTGTCTGGTATGTAGATAAGAATGTATATAGAGGATTAGTTAGACACTTCCTTCCCTACCCTCTACCTGTACACTTCCTTTGTCTCTGTCCTGGTTTACCCTTTATTTATATTTCCTTGTATTGTATCCTTAATAAATCCCCTTTTAAAGTTCCAATAGTTTATTGATGTAATATTAACTAGCACCTCAAAACCGAGCAGTTCTACAATGTCAGGCCCCAGGATGTGATTGGACACAATAGCGGATCTTTGTATGGGTAGGCGACCGGGCCTTTGGTTTCCAAGGAGCCCACGCCAGCCCAAATCTGGGCCTTATATGTAGAGCCCCCATTGTTTAGAGCAGTGGCCTTCATCTAAAATAAAAATCCTCTATACTCTCCTCTGGCTTCTTCTCCCTGGAAACTTACCATCAGGGATCCACCTAATAGATCGATTACAGGGTAGGTTTCTGCCATCATTAATACGTATCTTTTTTTTATAATTAATAAAGTTTACCCCTTAGAACTGTAATGTTTGTAATGTTACTGTAAATGTAAATTAGCGTTGAAGGCTACTGAGACGTTGAGTAGCCGCACCAGGAGCGAGAGTCAGCTACTACACACTGCAGTAATCTGTATCAACACCGCCTAACCCAACAAGCCCTCGAATAGGCACGAAGTCCTACTGGGTAAGGCCACTGAAGTACTGCAACAACTTGGCAGGATCCACCTGTAGTCCCTAGTCAGAGATAATGTATCCGAGGAACGGAAGACTGTTGTAATTGGCACTTCTCAAGCTTGGGATATATGCGAATTCCTCTTAGGTGGCTGAGAAGTTGCTGTACATAGGACTGGTGGAACTAAAGGTCCGTAGAGAACACCAGGATATCATCAAGATGACCACAACACAGTTATAAAGTAGGTCTCTGAAAATGTCATGACAAATTCCTGAAGACTGCTGTTGCGTTAAAGAGTCCCGTATTGAAGGCTGTCTTCCATTCATCGCTTCACGGATGCGGATGAGGTTATATGCCCCCCCGCAGATCCAGTTGGTGAAACCTTGGCACTGCGTAAACGATTAAAAAGTTCCCATTAGAGGTAGTGGCTAGCGATTTTTCACTGTAAATTTATTGAGGCCGCGGTAATCGATGCATGGACAGAGAACCATCCTTCTTGGCCACAAAGAAGAATACAGAACTGGCAGAAGAAGACTTGCGGATGAATCCCTTCTGAAAATTCTCCTTGAGTAGGCTGACATAGCCGCGCTCTCAGGCACAGACATGGGTACACCGTACCTCGTGACGAGATGTACCTAGCAGCAACTCAATGGGGCAGTCGTAGGGACGGTGCTGTGTCAGAATTTCTGGTTGCTTCTCTGAGAAGACATCGCATAGTCCCATATAAGAAGCGGGAAGATCCGCCAGAGGCTTTAAGGACTTCTGCAGAAGACATGGTGGACACCGGATGGAGAGCCATGAGACAGCGAGAATGCACTCCGTTCCCCAACAAAGATTTTCCAGAGTCTGCTAGTTGAGTACTGGAGCGTGTTTCCGCAACAATGGGGGCCTGAAGCATGAAGGATGTAGACCGGGAGCACATAAAAGGACTGGCAGCACAGGAGCGAATGAAGGTCACAACAGGAAATCACTATAAACGCAGAGGACATAGGAAAAAAGCTTTCTCTAAGGCACAAGGCACTAAGACCTGGCAGGGGTCATAGGAAAGGCATTGCTATTTAAGAGTTCAGCACTGGGCTTTTAAATTTTACAGAGCCGGCACGTGCTCTAGGAGGCAGGGAGGAGCAACCAAGCCGCGGTACACCGTTGGAGCCTGGAGGGGTAGAGAGGAAGCAGGCACTGAGAGCCGAGACATGGGTCGCAGAGCCCCCGTGCCATTAGACCTCTTGTGTCACCCCCTTCATCCTCTAGAAGGTAAGCTCTTGCGAGCAGAGCCTTCACTCCATATGGCTGTTTTGTACTCTGTAATTAATATTATTTTGTATACATCCCCTATGATTTGTAAAGTGCTACGGAATTTGATGGTGCTAATAAATAAAGATTATTATTACTACCCTATTGGAAGAACTTTGGGCTCAGAACAACTGCAGCACTCTCTATTCCTCATATGCTTCTCATATCTTCTTTTCCTACTCTATTAGGAATCTAATCTACAATTAAACTTCTCAACGGAACAGAGAAAACAAATTGCTCACAAGCCAATTACCGTGTACCAACCCGATTACACATATTTCTCTGAAGCGATCCAAATTGTTGGAGGTGTACCTTGAAGAGGACAGGTTCCTCAATGTTTTCGAGTATGGGCTATGATCTGGGATGCTGTTCCGCACACCATCCTGCACATAGTAGATTTCTCTCTGTCATTTAATGCGGCTCTGTTCCTTCTTCAGCAGTGTGGATCTCCTCCCCAGGGTATAGACAATCTCTCCAACGTTTTCTGTTTTTGGCCACACACTGCTACAGCCTCTAGCATTTTTCCTCTGTCTGTAAAAGTCATTGATATGATGCAATTAAAGAGTCATTGACCACTGCCCTCAGACCTCTGTAAGACCTTTCCCTCTACCTGGACCTCATTCAGACAATATGATGCCTACAGACGTTCAGTATTCCACTTTGCCTGTAACCCAGTCTGTCTTGGTGGTTTCCTCTTCTATAGTAGGGGTTTAGCCTAATGTGAATTCAAAGTTACCATAAACCCTTCCTGATGGGGCGGCGCCTGAGGAGGTTGTCACATCTCTGCTGTATCATCAAATCAGGCAATATAATTATATCCCTCACGATACACAACGCAGAGTAATAAGAGTTACAATGCGTCTTCTGGGTTCTGTCGGTGTCCATTATATCACTAGAGGCTTCATACAGAGGAAGAGACCAACACAAGTCTCAGCGCTGGTCACAACTTCTCCTCACATGAACCCCGTCCCTAGCAACACTTCCTGGAGCCTCACTCCTCCCAAACATGTGACTAATCACATGACTATGACATCATCAACGGTCCTATAGCTCCTCCTCACAACAGCCTGACTCCTCCAACACATGTAGCTGATCACATGACTATACATCATCACAGGTCTTTCCGCTCTTGAATTTTTCATCTCGCTCGGCAGGAGGAGGTAGGTGGGTGGTCACCGATATTGGGGTCAGGATTACATTATAGAACACTATAGCACTTCACATACTTTCCAAGTTCCATAGCAGCATCGGGTGATTAGGTTACTACATATATAATTTGTTGTCTATATAATTATCTATAACTATAGATCTGTAATAGTCTCATCAGTCACAGATATTTATATATATATATATGGGATCTATATATTGTAAGCCCCTTGCACATGGCTGTGTGCTCATCTGTGCTGTACCTGGGTCCGCGTAGGACCTGTTGCAGGAGGAGGGAGGGTGTGAGCTCTCCTCACCCCTCTTTATGAAGTTGCTCGTCTGCATTGTAAATCCTGCAAAGATAGATACTGCGCGGCCCACAGCTCTGACCAGCTACAGTGGGCAATATTCAAGTGGATGACCAAATTACCCATTGAAGTGATGTGGCTGTGTGCTACCTGTACCGTACCGTTTTAATGTGGGTAGCAAGTGAAGATATGAACTTTGCTCTTTTGAGGATATCGGTTGAGGGTGCGGGTAAATGAGCTCTGATAATGATTCGGATGTCGGATACAGACTGGGAAAGTTAAAGAATAAAATATACGGAAAAAAATTTGGAAAAACTAAGAAGAAAGGAGAATAAGAATAAAAATTCCTGGAGCTGAATACAGCAGCAGCCTAGACGTTGCCATCAATTTTGGAATTTGCTGTTTAGTCCTCATCTAAAAGTCGGATGAACCCCCTGCAAGTGTAGAAGAGCTGTTAGTCCTGTGCAAGTTGACTCAGTTATGAAATGTGGATACCAGCTGTTAGCTATGCCCCTAAATTGTCAACATTATTTCTTCTCATTCTAATGCCAGCAACAGAAGTCAAAGAAATACGTCTTTAATCTATTTTTCACAAAATAATTGTCAACTTCATGGTCCAGCAGACCAACCTGTATCCACATTTCTTTCGAGCAACCCGAATCACATTATGCTTTTATATGTTTATCTTATCTTCTTTCTCTCAGGATCAGACTGGAGAGAGACAGGAAGGGAGGGTGGAGAGAATCTCCAGCTCACCCTAGATATTCTCTTCTATATTACTGGAGAGGTGAGAGATGTGAGGAGGTCACACTGACATCATTATCTATGGGAATAACAGATGATAGGACTGAGAGGTGAGAGATTCTGGAAATGTATGTGAGGAGATTTATCACTGGTCTCTCCATAACCAGGATTACACGTAGTGAAGAAGACCTCTAGTGGCGCTGTCAGGCCCTGTGTATGAAGACGGGGGATAACCCTGAGCCCAATCCCAGCGCTCCACCTCACCCCCTGATACATATGACATCAAGAGCAGAAAAGCCTAGAAGTTCACCCAAGATGATGGAGCTGCTGACTGGAGAGGTGACACTGCCAATGCTGGACATTATACATATCCGCTATGAAGGGATCTGGGTGAACGGGATCATTTGTGTGTGTCAGGTCCTATAAGGTGTCAGATGTGGCTGTCTATTTCTCCTGGAGGATTGGGAGTATTTAGAAGGACACAAAGATGTGTACAAGGACGTCATGATGGAGGACCACCACCCTCACAATCAGCAGTATAATAACCAGGACTAATCCACACGTCCTTTCAATTTCTGTAGGAAGAAGGAATTCAGTCTCTGGATGTGTTTCCTACAGGTAGATCCATAAGAGAACATCACCGGAGAGATGTCCCAGTCCTCTTCTTCTACCACAGGATTGTTCAGAGGAGAAATATGTCCCACAGGATCATCAGGTAGATGGAGATGAGACTCCATGACATCTTCTCTGGTCTGTGGGGGTTTATTCTAGTCATATTACCTTCTTAAAATTGTCTTGTACATCCATGTAAGTCTCTATGTGCTGGACTCCAGTTTACTTTTTCTGGAACAGTAAAAAGTTTAACTTCTTTGTTAATTAGAAAGCTGGAGATTGTTCTTTGCAGTAAGGACCAACATGGTGGAGACCTGCAGCTATGTGTCTCCGATATTTCCTCCTGTCAGGTTATAAATAATAATAAATAAGAAGTCATCATCTAATCCTCCTCGTGACTTCTCCATCGTCTGGTGACTTCTTCCAATATTTGTTCCTCATTTTGTGTATCAGGTGAAGATGTGAAGACTATTCCTGTCCCAGAGACATACGTGAGGGGCGATGGACGATGTAAGGAGGAATTTCCTACAGGTAACTGCCCAGGTTAGAGTAACCACTAGATAACATCAGAGACGAGTGATAACACAATACAGAACATTGAGACATAGACTAAGAAAAGCTGGAAGGTGGAGCTATGAGGGTGAGGAATACTGCTCACCAGACCTCAGGAGGAAGAGGCTGAGATGTTACATAGTAATAAACAGAACCTTATGGTAAGCAGGAAATCCATAGCCACCATGGAGCAGGACAGAAATTCTGCATGTTACCCGGATTGCTGATATCACACAAATGTCCGTGGTATACATCTCAGAGGTTTTTCTTACCACAACCAATGATAAGGTTATATTTTATAATCTGTTTTATCCTTCACAGATGCCAATACCAGGAGCTCAGAGGAACATCCGATATATTCAAGTTTTAGAGTAGGTGATGGTTGTGTCACACCAGATACATCTGAAGATCATGACAATATCCCAGATGTATCCTCAGGCCTTCACACACAAGATCCACCATCTTACCCTATTAGATGGGTCCTTTCTACTGATTCATCGGGAACTGTTACAAACTTGTCATGCGTAGAAGGTGGGAACCATTTTAGCCTTAAAGCAGATCTTCAGCAAAGTCCCACGAGAGAAAAGCCATTTTCCTGTTTAGAATGTGGGAAATTTTTTAATCATAAATCAGATCTTGTAAGACATCAAAAAATTCACACAGGGGGAAATTTATTTATATGTTCAGAATGTGGGAAATGTTTTACAGCCAATGAAAATCTTGTCATACATCAACGAATTCACACAGGGGAGAAGCCATTTTCATGCCCAGAATGTGGAAAACGTTTTAACCACAAATCAGATCTTGTAAGACATCAAAGAAGCCATGCAGAGGAAAATCCACTTTCATGTTCAGAATGTGGGAAATGTTTTACAACCAATCAAAATCTAATTAAACATCAACGAATTCACACAGGGGAGAAGCCATTTTCATGTTCAGAATGTGGGAAATGTTTTACAGCCATTGAAAATCTTGTTATACATCAACGAGAACTCACGGCGGGGAGAATCATTTCAATGCCCAATTGTGAGGGTGGAAATTTTTGCTCGGAAATCACATCTTGAGCGACATCAGAGAAGTCACACGGGGGAGAAACCATTTCATTGTTCGGACTGTGGGAAATGTTTTGCTCGGAAAACACATCTTGTTGCACATCAGAGAAGTCACACAGGGGAGAAGCCGTTTTCTTGTTCAGATTGCGGGAAATGTTTTGCTCGCAAATCAAAACTTGTTAACCATCAGAAGGCCTTACACAGTGGTAAAGCCGAAATGGGAAATGTTGAAGCAACAAGTCACATCATTTTACCAAACACAAACCAAAAACAAGAATGATGTCACACAGGAAAAGTAGACAGAACTCTTTAGTACTTAATGGTTCATGTTAAATAATTGTGAGATCCGAGAGAGCTGTTTCTAAAGGTTGCAATAAATTCTTTCCAAAACAGCAACAATAGTCTTCTCACCGTTTTTGAGGAGTATTTTTAGCAGTCCCCGGGTTACGTACAGGAAAGGTTCTGTAGGTTTGTTTCTTAAGTTGTACAGTTCCGACTTTATACCCTAGCCAAATTTTTTTTGTGACAATTGGATGTTAGAAATGTCAGATTGTCATCAGAACCAGGATTAACAATAAAGCTTCATTACATGACCACCTGTGATTATCGGTTTTAGCTGTTATTGTAGCCTAGTGCTAAAGTCAAGTAAATTACCAACACAGAGGTCCTTTTGACCTAGTGGCTCGTCTGTAAGTCAAGGTATTTCTTAAGTAGGGGACCCGCCTGTACAATAAAAACTTAGTTAGGCATATATGATGTTGGTGGACGGCTATTTAGGCAAGAAAATCATTACTGTGCTTAAATAGCTTATAGACATCTGTATTTACCTTGTATCAGGCATTAAACAAGGGGATCACAACCGTTTCTCACCTGAGGGTCACAATGCAGGAGAAATCGCCTCCTCGGAAACTACAAATACCACCCAAAACCATGGAATGACTGACGTCACAAGCCCAAGTCTTGGCTGGTTGCTGCGCTGGTTTCCATTGCAACTTTTTGGGGGGAAGAAAAGGATATTTTTTAAACGAACCTGTTACCAGGAATGTGATTTTTAGCTGCTGACGGGTTCTAGTAGCCTGTGCTATTCAGATTTTAAAAATCAAAAGTGAAGACACAGTACATATGGAAAAAAGAATAGACATCTTTCGCATATCATTACCAAAATTCTAGTTCATCCAAAAGTCATTGCAAAGGTTTCCGACATTAGGAAACTCTTGACTTCCTAATTTGTTGTGTAACGAGGGCTATTAATACATTTTCAGCCTTTGGTAAAAATGGAGAGGCACTGACTTCATGATGGAGCTGCTGACTGGAGAGGTGACACTGCTGGGAAATGTATGGAGGGATTTATCAATGTCTTCCTCTCCATAACCAGGATTACACAGTAGTGAAGAACCTCTAGTGGGCGCTGTCAGCCCCTGTGTATGAAGGACGGGGAGAACCCCTGAGCCCAATCCCGGCTCCTCCACCTCACCCCCTGATACATGATGACATCATGAGCAGAAATCCTAGAAGTCACCCACACAATGATGGAGCTTGCTGACTGGAGAGGTGACACTGCTGGGACTGCTGTCATTATACAGTAACGCTATGAAGGGATCTGGGTGATGACGGGATCATTGTGTGTGTCAGTTTCCTATAAGGTGTCAGGATGTGGCTGTCTATTTCTCCATGGAGGAGTGGAGTATTTAGAAGGACAACAAAGATGTGTACAAGACGTCATGATGGAGGACCACCCAGCCCCTCAAATCAGCAGGTATAGACAGACTAAATCCACACACGTCCTTTCATTATCTGTATGGAAAGAAGGAATTCAGTCTCTGGATGTGTTTCCTACAGGTAGATCCAGTAGAGAACCACCGGAGAGATGTCCCAGTCCTCTTCTTCTACACCACAGGATGGTTCAAGGAGAAATATGTCCCACAGGATCTCAGGTAGATGGAGATGAGACTTCTGAAATATTCTCTGATCTGTGGAGGTTTATTTATGACATATAAAGCTCTCTAAAAATTCCTCTCTTAATTCCTAAATCTTATGTCTATATATTCTTTGTTAACGAGAAAGGTGGAGATTGATCTTTGCAAATGCAACAACGCCCGCTGGGGCCTTGCCTTTCGTCGGTGGCTGTGGACAGCCGGGGCCCAGAATAACGGAATGGTTGGCTTATGCGGCCTTGGGCACGTTATGGTCATGGTGCTTGCTATTGGGACTGGAGGACGGGCCTGCAGCCTGGCAGGTCATTCACCTATGATGGTGAAGCAGCCTGATCCAGGGATCACACGGAGGCATGTTGTACATATCAACTCATGGTTCCTTATTTGAACTGTAACAGCAGGCAACGGCCTAACATCAATAACAGCAGGTTCAGCAGGCTGGACCGCAGGAGGGGTTGCTCACATCCAGGTAATAGTATCGAGCTGGGTAAAATGGAGCTGAGTCTGGACAGTGGACCTCTGCTCTGGGGCTTAGTCTCCTGACTTGCCCAAGGTGTCAGGCAGCTGGCCTGAGACACATCTGCTTCAGGGTAGTATGACACTGGCTTGTGCAGCACAGATATGTGCTGCACTCTCCTCTGCTTCTGCATACCCACAGGGGGGTTTTATAGTCCCCTAGTGAGGTGGCAGCACTCTCCAATCAGCTTGCTTTACGATAGTACAAAGGATATAATTGGTTAATAACATTTGATATGTTAACTGTTTCTCTCCCAGGCAGTGGTTCCAGCTGCAGTTACTAAGTTTCCAACTGTTGAAGACCTCCTAGTGAGGTGATCAGTATCCCTAGGCAGCTCCTAACACAGAGAGGGCGCTATTCGCAACAACCACCTAGCCCAGTGATGGCAAACCTTTTTTACACCGAGCGCCCAAACTACAACCAAAACCCACATTTTTTTCGCAAAGTGCCAATGCGACAATTTATGCAGTAACTTATTACTCCCTGCTGTGTCACAGGTTTAAATTGTAAAGGCACCCGAGGACACCAGTACGATAGAAAGAAGGAGAAGTACTTTGGGATTATCATTGTTGTTTCCTTTTAGTGTCCTGGGCTGCCTGGTACTGCAAGAGAAGTTGTGTCCTGTCTGGCAAACCCTGCCCTGGGGTGATGGCCTGGGTGCCCATATAGTGGGCTCTGAGTGCCACCTCTGGCACCCGTGCCATAGGTTTGCCACCACTGACCTAGCCTATGAATCGGCAGGGTTGTTGCACAATAAGGACATGGTGGATTCATGGTGGAGACCTGCAGCTGTGTGTCTCTGATAACTCCTCCTGTCAGGTCATATTTGGTCGCCATGATGATAATGGATTATTTATCATTTAAAACCTACAGTGTTTCTTCTCCATCGTCTGGTGAGTTTTTGTATCTATTTGCTTTTCAGTTCTTGTATCGGGATGAAGATGTGAAGAATATTCCTGCCCCAGAGACATATGTGAGGGGCGTCCTTCCGCGGGTCTGGTCAGCGTCCTTCCGAGTTCATGCCATCCCAACATGCCATCCAGGAGGTCCTGCCCTTCCCGAGGTCCTGCCGTTCCCGTGGTCCGCCTTCCCCTGGGTCTTGTCAACCCCTTGTCCTGCCTACCCTTGGTTGCTGCCACCCGTGTCTCTACATTGGCGCCACCGTGGGCTAGTCACACCCGTTTTGACGACCCTGGTGGCGTCCCCGCCGCAAGCAAGACCGCTTTGGACGGGCTCTGGCGAAGACCAGGAGTCAACTTAGTCCGCTCTTGGGTTGCAGCTAGCATTGTTTTCCCCCCAGCGGTAGTCAAGTGAGTCCACAGACTTTAGCCTCAGAGACTCTATCCGCACCCCAGGCGTAACAGTCCTGACCTAAAATTGCTCCTAGAAACTGTGTACTTTAACATTCTTTGTTTGTAATATGGATATTGTGGTAGAGGATACTTGTGTGTGCTCCTTAGCTTTATTATACCAAACAAGACTACTTTAGATTATACCTACCTTCTTCTACAATACTGTCATGAATGAAGTACTCTAACCCCTGGCATCACTATGTCCCCTATAGTTTTATTAACCTGAAAGGACGACCATCCTTATCTCAGTTGAAGAATCAGTGTCAAATGTCAAGTGTCGCCTTAAAGCATGGAGCGATCATTCAGTTCCCCGATTGGAATAAGGTTGGAATTTGATCCTTTACATATAGGCCTCATTCCCGCACTGAGGCCTCATGCACACAATAGTGTGCTCGCCTGGGCGTAACTGGATGTGCATGTGCGAGGTGGAGAAGGGAGGGGGAATGGAGCGTTCCTCACCCCTCCCGTCCATTATGACAGGTGCCATAGACACTCTATGGAACCGTATCACCAGCCCCCATACGGTCATGTTATGTTAGAGTAATTACAGACCTGATTGCAACTTGAAACTAGCACCCAACGTAACACCAGGGCTCAATATGGGGCACATTACTTACGCCGTCCGGAGGATTCACCTAAAGTGCATTGTCCAATGATACTTGGCAGTGCCGCGATTTCACTAAATCGTTTAGACCTATATCGGACTGCATGTGTGCGCTCCCCCCGCTCAGTTTCCAGGAGTTCACCTTCTTCCTTCCTGGGGCAGTAAGTGCAATTGAAGACGTGTATGATTGCACTGGCGGGAGTCTACTAAGATCCTGTGCCCTGAATATCCTGATGTGTCGCTCCCGCTCAGTGTTCCCTGGGAGTTCTACCATCTTCTTTCTGGTGCTGTAATGCTTTGGTCTTGTGACACAATTTGAATGTTAAAATTCCGCGCTCAGTCTGAATCCATCGGTCGTTCCGAACTTCACACGCCCCGATTTCGTGTCCCATGAAAGCACGCAAGCTGTGCCACAATCCTGCTAAACCGGTCCAGCGACGAAACCCCGAAGATGTCAGAAATCCGCGAAAGGCGCCGTTTATAAATAAGCCCCACATCTCCCCTCTTTAGTTTTATAACCATTTCTATAACTGAACTCTGAACGAGTTTCTATTGATCACACACAGATTTCCTGGCTTGTCTCTCTCACACATAGTTACTCAAGCAAAAAATGTTGGCCATAAACCGGTAACCTAGCTTTATTATTTTTTTGAGTGGATCGAAACGAATTCCCTACTTCCAAAATATATTTCTTCCATCATTTGCTTTCTCCGTTCCAGCAGAACTTGCCAGGAAAAAGATAACCTGAAGACAGAGCAACGCAACAACAACACAGCCCAGGGCCAAACTCTGCCCATAGAGGGGCTGATAACATGTACTATGACATGCAATCACAGGTCCCTATAGCTTCATCTGAAGTGAAGCCAGAGCTTGAGTCCCTCCCACATACAGGGCTGATCACAGTGACATCATCACAGGTCCTGCCCAATATATCTTGGAGCACAGCTCTGCCGGTGGAGGTCGTGTTGTAGTCACCGGGGACATTTATCAGTGATATTGATGGAATTACGGCTCTTCTTAGTTAGCTGGCTCATTAGGACTCCCTCACTAACACAGAGCCGGCCTTCTTCTGTCTCCTGAACGGCTCCTGCGTCTATTAAATGGATAATAGAGAGCGCCGCATCCGCCATCACCCCTTCCACACCAGGTTTAACCTGATTGTATCATGTTTAAAGGTGGGCGTGGGTAAGCTATTTTAGGGCGGGGTTAGACAAGCATTTGCTCACTGCAGGGGGAGACGACGCCCATCGCTCCTGAAAAAAAAGTCGCTCTTTTAAAGCCAACTCGTTCGCAAACTACCCATCACTAATCATGACCCCATCACTTCCATCTCCTTGGCTTGGGGTTTCCTCCTGGCCGGGGTCTATAGGAGTTGGGGTTCCTCATTGGCCGGGCTGTGGTTTCACTCCATCAGCAGAAGATGTGACCAGTACAGAGGGGGGACAGAGGGAGAGGGGACACCCGGCATCTGCGTTGTGATAGGTTCTTAGTTACATAAATTGTATAAGACCACTTAAGGTTATGAACGCAACGCTAGCGGAACGTGTGACCACGGCCGTAAGCTGACAGGGATTTGCTTTGAAACAGGTCAGCTAACCTCTGCATGGGGGAGGGGGGAGAGCTAGCAGAGCAGAGATAATGGTGATGATTGCAAGCTTTGTAGCAGACGCTGTCATGACTCGGATATACTCTTAAAAGATGATAGGAACTGTCCATTGGTGAAAATGGGTGCTCCTTTAAAAGGAAACCAGTCATCATCATGGTCCTTTTTACACAACGACAGGTTCTGATAGCTTTAACTATTTTGAAAGTTAAAATTCCCAGGTCTGCATTCTTAATACTTTCACTGCTATAATAAAAAGTTTATATGACATTCCTGGCTCCCTGCCAACGTTTGCCCAGCGACTCAAGGGTCACTGTTGCCTTAATGCATCCTTTCCTGCTCCTCACTCATCCCCCTTCCTACCACCACTGCCCTCGCTCACTACCTCTATGTCAGCACAAGGGTGAGCATCAGAAAGATGAGTTAGGAAGGGGAAGCTACCCAACCCCACCCTGGCAATGTTGGCAGGGAGCCAGGTAATGTGAAATCAACTTTTATAAAGCAGTTGAAGTATTCAGAATGCAGACAAAGGCATTTTGTTGCTGTATGCATCTTAGATTCTATCCACACGAGCCACCAACTACCATGGATTATTTTTTTTTTTTTTATTGGCAATTTTCTTCTCTTCAGGACCAACGATGGAATGGAGAGAGCATGAGGGTGGGAGAGAATCTTCCAGCTCACCCTAGAGATCTCTTCTATTACTGGAGAGTGAGAGATTGTGATGAGGTCACATGACATCATTATCTATGGGAATAACAGATGATAGACTGGAGAGGTGAGAGATTCTGGAAATGTATGGAGGGAGATTTATCAATGTGTCTCTCCATAACCAGGATTACACAGTAGTGAAGAAGACCTCTAGTGGGCGCTGTCAGGCCCTGTGTATGAAGGACGGGGGAGAACCCTGAGCCCAATCCCGGCTCCTCCACCTCACCCCTGATACATGATGACATCAAGGAGCAGAAGATCCTAAAGTCACCCACAAGATGATGGAGCTGCTGACTGGAGAGGTGACACTGCTGGGATGCTGGGACATTATACAGTAACGCTATGAAGGGATCTGGGTGATGACGGGATCATTGTGGTGTCAGGTTCCTATAAGGTGTCAGGATGTGCTGTCTATTTCTCCATGGAGGAGTGGGATTATTTAGAAGGACACAAAGATGTGTACAAGGACGTCATGATGGAGGACCACCAGCCCCTCACATCAGCAGGTAATAGAAGGACTAAATCCACACGTCCTTTCATTATCTGTATGGAAAGAAGGAATTCAGTCTTGGATGTTTCCTACAGGTAGATCAGTAAGGAACATCACCGGAGAGATGTCCCAGTCCTCTTCTTCTAACACAGGATTGTTCAGAGGAGAATATGTCCACAGGATCATCAGGTAGATGGAGATGAGACTTCATGACATATTCCTTCTGATGCGTTGAATTTTATTCTAGTCATCAACGCTTCATAAACTTGTCCTTTTCTGCAACTTTTAAAAATTGGAATTCTTGCTTATAAGAAAGTTGGAGATTGCTCTCAGCATGGTGGATTTATATTGAAGACCTGCATCTATGTGTCTCAGATAATTCTCCTGTCCGGTCTTATTTGGTCATAATGATAATTACTTATGTCTCTTACACTAAAATTCTTGCGTGTAACTTGTTGTGTCTGGTGACTCTTACAATATTTCTTTTTCAGTTTTGTATCAAGGATGAAGATGTGAAGAATATCCTGCCCCAGAGACATATGTGAGGGGCGATGAGCGATGTAAGGAGGAGATTCCTACAGGTAACTGCCCAGGTGAGTAGTAACCACTAGATAAAGCAGAGACGAGTGATAACACAATACAGAACATGGAGACATAAGACTAAGAAAAGCTGAAGGTGGGAGCTATGAGGGTCAGGAATACTGCTCACCAGGACCTCGGAGGAGAGGACTGAGATGTTACATCAGTAATAATACAGAACCTTATGGTAGCGAGGAAAGTCATAGCCACCATGGGCAGACAAGAAATGCTGCATGTACCCCGGATTGCTGATATCACACCAAATGTTCAGAGTTTTCTTACCACAACCAATGTTTATTTTATGTTATCTATTACATTTTTTGCAGATGACTGTACCAAAAAGCTCAGAGGAAACATATGATATCAGAATCCAAATCAGAGGAACCTTATATGACAGAAGATACATCCGAAGAGCAGACAACATCCAGAAGAATCCTCAGCTTTCCACAGAAACGATCCATCACATGACTCCTATTAAATGGGTCCCTATCTGAGGAATCATCAGGAACTGCTAAGAATATTATGTCCGGCTTAGAATGTAGGAATCATTTCAGCTTTCATGCAGATATTCTTATGCATCACACGGGGGAGAAACCATTTTTATGCTCAGAATGTGGGAAATGTATAGTGCAAAATCGGACCTTGGTAAGACATCAAAGAAGTCCACAGGAGAGAAGCCATTTTCATGTTCAGAATGTGGGAAGTGTTTTATCAAAAATCTGATTTTGTTATACATCTTAGAGGTCACACAGGGAAAATCCTTTTTCATGTTCAGTATGGGAAATGGTTTTACAGCCAAAGCAAATCTTGTCCGACATCAGAGAAATCACACAGGGGAGAAGCCATTTTCTTGTTCATACTGTTGAAATGTTTTAATCAGAAATCGGATCTTGCAAGACACCAGAGAATTCACACAGGAGAAAATCCATTTTCATGTTCAGAATGTGGCAAAGGTTTTCTCAAAAAAATCATCTTCTTAAACACAGAGAACTCACGGGTGAGAAGCCATTTCATGTTTAGAATGTGGGAAATGTTTTACAGCCATCGCCAATCTTGTTAGACATCAAAGAACTCACACGGGGAGGGGAGAAGCCATTTCTTGTACGGAATGTGGAAATGTTTACCCAGAAACCAAATCTGGACACGACATCTAATAATTCACACCGGGGAGAAGCCATTTTATGTTCAGATTGGGGAATGTTTTGCCCGGAATCAAATCTTGTTGACCATCAAAAGTCCTCACACAATGGTATGCCGAATTTATGTTATGAATTGGAAAGGTTTTTAGCTACAGATCACAAAAACTCACCTGTGAGTATGATGTCATGCAATAAAAATGGACACAAAATATATAGTATCAGCCTAAAAACTGGGACACATTTACTAAGGGCCGTGGCTGCGCCAGTTTTCTGTTGGACTTTGCGCCTTCTCTTATGTTCAACATAACACAAAAATTCGACACTGAAATGGGCGTTCCGATACACATTGGGACCGTGTGCCACATTTATCATACAAGTCAGACGAAGTGTGGTCGCACGGCCCATGTGACTCCTTCCCTCTCCATAGAGATGCAATGCGCATGACCGTGCAAACGGGAAAGATGGACATAGTTGTCCTATCTTTTTCCTAGTGTACGGTGCCACACTTGTGCAGCACCGCATCGCTCCGTGCGGCCATTGCCGTCTAGGGGGGGCATATGTACGCCACAAGATTGTGTCCATACATATGTCACCCATACAGTTGTGTGAAATCACCCTTCGTCATATAATTGTAAGAGCTGAGAACTTGTACCCATCACCAGAAGACATTACTGCTAAAGAATGTATAATTTTCCATCTTTTAAGGAACACTCCAGCATAAGTTTGTTATGTGCTGCATGATATATACTCCATTTTTCTCTCATGTCTTGTTTACTTTGCTGTTTCTATATATCACATTGTTAAAGGGAACCTGTTACTAGGGACCTCATTTTTCACTAAAGATAGGTTGCGTAGACATGCATAGCTGTATTACAATATGACTTTGTGCCTTCTCTAAGCTTTGCATACAATGTAATGATGTGTTATAACTTTCCAGATTCCTGACAGAATCCTCTGTATAATCCCAGGGGTGGGCTTTGATTTGCATGCATTTCATAAACATCACATGATATGCCTGACGCTGTTCTGCTCGATGGCGTAGCTGTACACGTGTTGCTCCAGCTGATGTCCTGAATCTTGCACCCTAGGAATGTACTGTGATACCGAGTGAATATATGTCATATTACCATTGAAACACCTGTATTGCTTGGAAAACGAGTATATATGTCACGAGTGCCCCGCACTCACATCCCGGGTTGTGGGCACACCCTTGCCTCCCCGCCAGCCCCGGCTCACCCTCAATATATTATCTGTCCGCGCATTCCCGCCGGCACTCTAAATTTAAAGGGCCGGCGCACCACTAATTAGTGCTGGCCATTACCAGGAAACTTATTTAGCCGGCCTCTCCCAGCATTCCCCACCAGATCTTCGTGCCTTTTGCCTTTTTTCCTTGACCTATTGCTACGTCCCCAACTCTGATACCGTGCTGCCCGTCCTGACCTCCTGCCTGTCCCCACTACGAAATTCCTACCGTTCCTGTATTTCGACCTTGGCTGCCACCAACGGACCTGCTTTGTGGCGGGATCTGCTGAAGACCAGGTGCCACTTAGACACCGGTCGTAGGTGTTGACTTGTGTCACCATCGCGGTGGTTCGAGGATCCTCTACCTCCAATCCTGACAATATAAGATGAAATTTTGCCAGTTTTACCTCCATGTGAATTCAAAAGTCAACATGTGACTTGCCTGTGCTGTGCACTCCTGAGATCTCTGCCCCACCTTTGTGCTCGTGTTACAGTCCTCCCTCCTGCTCCATCACGAGCTCACAGTGTGGTGACATCAGTGGAGGAGGAAGGAGCTGCACAGTAGAAGAAAGGTGGGGGCTAAGAGCTGAGGAGTTTGCAGAACAGACAAGTCACGTGTTGTTTTTTGAAATGCATCCAAACCAAAGCCAACCCCTGGGACTTAGCAGAGGATTTTGTCAGGGTGCAAATAAGTTATAACACAATTATATTGTAATGTAATGCTTATGACAATTGCAATGCAGCTATAACTTGTCTTTATTGAAAATGAGGTCCCTGGTGACAGGTTCCCTTTAAGGTGGGTTGCTATCCATGTGATTATTTCTTTGGTGTCACACGTTGGTTCATGATGGGCCAGAACACTATAATCAGACAGTTCCTGTCACAATGTTATAATGAAAGGTGGGAGGGCAGGAAAAGTCATCGTGTCTTCTGTGGTTCAACTCCGATCCGCCTCAACAGGCATTCCTTACACTCTCACCCTCAGTGCTATGGTAAGGAGAAAACAACAGGGCAATCGTCAAACAACGTCTGGGAACCCGAATCCAGCCACTTTCCACTTTTTCAAGTTCTCCTGCGCTCATAACATGACCTCTGTCTATATTGTGCCAGTCTGGAACATTCATTGGGACTTTCCGTTCGTCCCCAGCATCCGGGAAACGCCAGCACAGGTTTCTTGGGAGAAGATTGTCCCTAGGTGAGAGCAAAGCTTCTCCATGTCAAATTAATCCCGTGCTCCTCAGTGTGGGCAATGGTAGCCAGTTTCAAGTGAGTGCCTTCTTGGACTCTAGGTCTGCCCAGTCTCTCAATTCACTTCCCAATGGCTGCCTTGAGAATCCCTGTCATCTCCTCGGTCAGTGGCCAGATTCTCTACGACCAGTCCAGTACCGCACTGAGCTATTTCCCAGCAAGTTGGAGGTCTTCATAAAGAGGGACGTCCTTCTACATACTGCCACATTCCACCACCTCCCTACCTGCTGGGCCTTGCGTGGTTGCAGCTTCATGCACCAGTCCTTAACCCTTTGTTGGGACCTGATTGCCAGTCTCGTTGCATAGTGGTGCCTCTTTCAGTATCTGTCTTGGCCTCCTCCGTAGTTCCCAAGTCTCTAGAGGGCCTACCAACTTGTTATTAGGACTTTTCTGATGTTTTCTCCAAGAAACAAGCTGAGACTTTGCCTCCGCACCACCACTACGCTGCCCTGTTGATCTGCTCCTGGTGCTTCTCCTCCCTGGTGTCGGGTATATCTCTCTCAGTGGCTGAGACTCCAGCCATGTCAGAGTATATCCAGGAGAATCTCAGCAGAGGGGGGGTTATAACGTAAATCATCTTCGCCTGCTGGTGCAGGCTTCTTCTTTGTGACCAAAAAGGATGGGTCACAGCATCCATGCTTTGGTTATTTTGGTCTTAATAAGGTCACGGTTAAGAACCGCTATTCCTTGCCTTTGATTTGGGAGCTCTTGACTGCGTGGCTCCAAAGTCTTCTCCAACTGGACCTTCGTTGGGACCTACAACCTCATCTGGATTCGCAAGGGTGATGAGTGGAAGACTGCCTTTAACACTTGCGATGGACACTTCCGAGTATTTGGTAATGCCAATCGGGCTGTGCAATGTGCCAGCCGTGTTTCAAGAATTCGTCAACAACATCTTCAGGAGTCTGCTATATACTTGTGTCGTGGTCTATCTTGACAACATTATGGTGTTCTCCCCGTATCTGGAGTCTCACCAGTCCAAGTATGGCCAGTTCTTAGCTGCCTCAAGACCAATCGCCTCTACGCCAAACTCGAGGCCTCCAGATGGATCCTGCCAAGCTATCTGTGGTTCTACAATGGCCGTGTCCAGAAGGTCTACGTGCAATACAGGGGTTCCTGGGTGTTTTGCGAACTATTACTCGCAGTTTATCCCACAGTTTCTCCACTCTTGTATTTCCCATTGTGGCGCTCACCAAGACGGGCGACAATCCCCGTCTTTGGTCTTTGCAGGCTGAAGAAGCCTTCTCAAGGTTAAGTCTGCTTTTTTGCCTCAGCAGCAGTTTCTTACTCGGTCTGATACGGAAAAGCCTTTTCATCTGGAAGGTTGACGCCTCCTCAGTAGGAGCAGGGACATGCTCACCCAGAGAAGGGCCTAAAGGCTTTATCTCTAAGACTTTTTCCTCCACAGAGAGGAATTATTCCATAGGAGATAGAGAACTTTTGGCCATCAAATTTGCCCTGGAAGAGTGGTGTTATTTACTGGAGAGAGCTTACCATCTGGTCTGCATATATACAGATCAAAAGAATCTCCTATATCTCCAGACAACTCAGCGACTCAACACCAGCCAAGCCCGTTGGTCACTCTTCTTTTCACTCTTCACCTCCTGATCCAATTCCGTCCTGCTGAGAAGAATGTCAAGCTGCTCCGGTGGATATTTGGCAAAGCTATATCAAACCGGCTCTACGGAAGAAAATTCTGACTTGGGGACATTGCTCACGTGTGGCTGGCACCCTGGGGTGCAGCGCTTGTCGCCCCTCTCGTGTCCCAATTCTATGGTGGCCAGATCTGGTCAAGGATGTTTGGGACTTTGTGGCTTCCTGTGCCCGGAATAAGTCTCATCTCAAGCCTGCTGGCTTCCTCTGCCGTTGCCGATACCCAGCTGCCCATGGTCTCACATGCAATACTGTCATCTGGGTGGTAACAGACTGTTTTTTTGCAAAATAGAAAAAATTTGTGTTGCAGTATCTGGAAAAAGGGAGGCAAATACTGGAGGAGCTACCTAACTTGGCACACTCCCAAATTAGCCAGAAAAACACCATAAAAAAACATGTTAGTGCTGGAACTCCACAATAAAATGTTAAAATTGAGAGTTCCACAAACGGTCTCACCCAGTTCCTTATAGATCGGAGATTGAAGAATTTCCTCAGTAATTCCTCCTGTCTCGATGTTCACTTCTCTATACTGGATCCTGTGGGAGACCACGCTACACTCTTGTGCACGCAATCACAGCACCGGTCCTGTATCAGGAAGAATGTGGACAGATGGTGCAGATCACCAAGGATAAAGTAAAAACTATTTTATTCCAGCATACTCACAAACGATTATTAAAGCGTGCATATCACAATGGTTAAAAAACGCCAGAGGACCTCATGTCCGACCTAGGTTTCTTCGCCCTTTCAGCTTCATCTGGCACGAAATCATTGTGACAGGAGGAATTACTGAGGAAATTTCTTCAATCTTCGATCTATAAGGAACTGGGTGAGACCATTCCGTGGAACTCTCAATTTTAACATTTTATTGTGGAGTTAGAGCACTAACATTGTTTTTTTTTATGTTTTTTTTTATGTGTGTTTTTCCAAAATGTCTTCCGTCTGCTCCACGTCTTGCCAGTCTCTTCTTCCATCATAGCTTCCGGCTCCATGAACTTCCCTAGCACATCGTTTCTGATTGAGTGGTTCGGTTGTCTCCAAATTCTGGCAGTTCTCTAACCAGCTACAAGTAAAGTCGGACTTTTCTTCCGCCTATCATCCACAGTCTAATGGTCGGGTGGAAAGAGTTAACCAGACTCTGGGCTGCTATCTCTGCCATTTTGTTTTGGCCCGTCAGGTTTGAGTCCACTCGGTTGCCAAGGGCGAGTTTTCCATAACTCCCTAGACTCTGCTTTGCTGGCTCGGCACCTTTCTTCATCAACTATGGACTGCATCCATGCCCTCCTCTTCCGTGAGAGGTAGCGGTTCTTCTTGGTTGTCTGGAAGGAGTTTGGGCCGGAGGAGAGTTCCTGGGAAGCCAAGGATAATATTTTGATTGCAGTCTCCTGCAGAGGTTCCTCTAGCAAAAGAAGAGGGGGAGGCCGAATGGGGGGGGGTTACTGTCACAGGTGTTTCCGCGACCCACGTCTCGAGTCACGGGCTCACCGTGATCCTCTTTGTGCCCAGCGCCCTGCTGCTCTGTCTTGCCTCTCCCCATTCCTAACTCTCGTCCAGCGCGGCCATGCGCGCATCTTCCCTTCTCCTAGACACGCGCGCCACCTTCAGAAGACTTAAAGACTGAAAGGGCCAGCACCAATCAGCCGTGCGCTGGCCCTTTCAGAAATGCATAAAAGCCGGGTCCTCCCAGCATTCCCTGCCAGATCTCTGTGCTCTGTGCCATCAAGAAAGCTTTGTCTGTGCCTTGTACCTGTGATTGGATTCCCCGTTGTGACCCCGGACCTGTTCCCATTTATGCTCATCCGCTGCCTGCCCTGACCTCCTGCTCTGCCTCTGACCCTGAACCTTTGTCGTCTGTCTTGACCCTCCGCACTCTCCCAGACCGTGAACTTGCCTGCCGACTCTGTACCTCGCCTTTTCTGCCACCGTGGACAAAGTCGCACCTGTAAAGGACCTGGTGGTACAAGGCCACAGTAAGTCCATTCTGCTTTGCGGCGGGCTCTGGTGAAAACCGGTGCCACTTAGAATCCGATCCCAGGTGTTGGCTTGTGTCATTGTCCGCGGTGGTCCAGGGGTCCACTAACCATGAAGCCTGACTTCGGTCCATGATCCCCAGACCTCAAGTTCCCGTCATGAAAACTGTTCTATCCATCTTTTTTTTTTTTAACTAATACATTTTTTTTCAATAAATAAATCATTACAATACATCTAAAAACATACCAGCTAAAGATTATAATCTTAATTTATACATAAATGCAATCCATTTTTTTTGTCTATTGCCCTTCCTTCTCCATTACCTTCCTCTAACTCTGGTGCACTGGTCATAACTTGTCCTCATATGAGAGCCGATCAATGGTCATGACATCATCACAGTCCTATTCTTCCTCAGCAGTGAAGCCAGGAGCTGGACTCCTTCCCACACATGGGTCTGATCACATGACTGTGACATCATCACAGGTCCTATTGTGCTCCAGCAGCCCAGGATCGGACCCCTCCCACCCATGGGCTGATCACATGACTATGATATCATCACAGGTCCTGTCATATATCTGGAGCACAGCTCTGCGGGCGGAGGTACGTGTGTAGTCACTGGTGTTGTCTGTCAGGGCGCTTTCCACAAGATGCATTGCATCGTGTTTTTTGATGCGTTGTTGATGCATTCCAAAGTCTTCAATGTATCCTCAACATGTGATCAAAGCTGAAGCCTTGGAATGCATCAAAAAATGCATAAAAAGATGTGACGCATCGTAGAACAAGCTATTTATCAGCGACCCCTCACTTCCATCTCTCTGGCTTGGGGTTTCCTCCTGGCCGGGGGTCGCATAATGAGGTTGGTGGTTCCTGGTTTCCTCCTCGCTCATTGACTGGGATGTGTGCCACTCCCCACAGCAGAAGATGTGAGCTCTGTATGACCAGTGCACAGGAGGGGACAGGAATGGGAGGGAGACACCTGTCATCTGCCCGGTAACTGCCACCACAAGTTGCAAATGTTGTTATTATTGTGCAATGTTCTACAACCATTTATAGCTTATCGAGAGTTTACACCATAATAATGACCTCTCTCCATAATAATATCCTCTTTGTTTTCCTTTTGATTGAAAATTATATTTTTTTTACTTAATACTTTATATGTTTTCACTTATATATATTCTTTCTATTCAGGTTCAGACAATGGACAGAGACACGAGGGTGGAGAGAATCTTCCAGCTCACCCTAGAGATTCTCTTCTATATTACTGGAGAGGTGAGAGATTGTGATGAGGTCACATGACATCATTATCTATGGGAAACAGATGATAGGACTGGAGAGGTGAGAGATTCTGGAAATGTATGGAGGGAGATTTATCAATGTGTCTCTCCATAACCAGGATTACACAGTAGTGAAGAAGACCTCTAGTGGGCGCTGTCAGGCCCTGTGTATGAAGGACGGGGGAGAACCCTGAGCCAATCCCGGCTCCTCCACCTCACCCCCTGATACATGAGACATCAATGAGCAGAAGATCCTAGAAGTCAACCACAAGATGATGGAGCTGCTGACGGAGAGGTGACACTGCTGGAATGCTGGTCTTATACAGTAACGCTATGAAGGGATCTGGGTGATGACGGGACATTGTGTGTGTAGGTGTTATAAGGTGTCAGGATGTGGCTGTCTATTTCTCCATGGAGGAGTGGGAGTATTTAGAAGGACACAAAGATGTGTACAAGACGTCATGATGGAGGACCACCAGCCCCTCACATCAGCAGGTAATAGACAGGACTAAATCCACAGTCCTTTCATTATCTGTATGGAAAGAAGAATCAGTCTCTGGATGTGTTCCTACAGGTAGATCCAGTAAGAGAACATCACCGGAGAGATGTCCCAGTCCTCTTCTTCTACCACAGGATTGTTCAGAGGAGAAATATGTCCCACAGGATCATCAGGTAGATGGAGATGAGACTTCATGAAATATTCTCTGATCTGTGGAGGTTTATTATAGACATAAAAGCTTCTTAAAATTCTCTTATTCTAAAATCTTATGTCTATATATTCTTTGTTAACGAGAAAGGTGGAGATTGATCTTTGCAAATGCAACAACGCCCGCTGGGGCCTTGCCTTTCGTCGGTGCTGTGGACAGCCGGGGCCCAGAATAACGGAATGGTTGGTCTTATGCGCCTTGGGCACGTTATGGTATGGTGCTTGCTATTGGGACTGGAGGACGGGCCTGCAGCCTGAGGTCATTCACCTATGATGGTGAAGCAGCCTGATCCAGGGATCAACGGAGGCATGTTGTACATATCAACTCATGGTTCCTTATTTGAACTGTAACAGCAGGCAACGGCCTAACATCAATAACAGCAGGTTCAGCAGGCTGGACCGCAGGAGGGGTTGCTCACATCCAGGTAATAGATTACGAGCTGGGTAAAAATGGAGCTGAGTCTGGACAGTGGACCTCTGCTCTGGGGCTTAGTCTCCTGACTTGCCCAAGGTGTCAGGCAGGACTGGCCTGAGACACATTGCTTCAGGGAGTATGGACACTGGCTTGTGCCAGCACAGATATGTGCTGCACTCTCCTCTGCTTCTGCATACCCACAGGGGGGTTTTATAGTCCCCTAGTGAGGTGGCAGCACTCTCCAATCAGCTTGCTTTACGATAGTACAAAGGATATAATTGGTTAATAACATTTGATATGTTAACTGTTTCTCTCCCAGGCAGTGGTTCCAGCTGCAGTTACTAAGTTTCCAACTGTTGAAGACTCCTAGTGAGGTGATCGTATCCCTAGGCAGCTCCTAACACAGAGGGGCGCTATTCGCAACAACCACTAGCCCAGTGATGGAAACCTTTTTACACCAGCGCCCCAAACTACAACCAAAACCCACATTTTTTTTCGCAAAGTGCCAATGCGACAATTTTGAGTAACGTATTACTCCCTGCTGTGTCACAGGTTTAAATTGTAAAGGCACCCGAGGACACCAGTACGATAGAAAGAAGGAGAAGTACTTTGGGATTATCATTGTTGTTTCCTTTTAGTGTCCTGGGCTGCCTGGTACTGCAAGAAAGTTGTGTCCTGTCTGGCAAACCCTGCCCTGGGGTGATGGCCTGGTGTGCCCATATAGTGGGCTCTGAGTGCCACCTCTGGCACCCGTGCCATAGGTTTGCCACCACTGACCTAGCCTATAGAATCGGCAGGGTTGTTGCACAATAAGGACATGGTGGATTCATGGTGGAGACCTGCAGCTGTGTGTCTCTGATAACTCCTCCTGTCAGGTCATATTTGGTCGCCATGATGATAATGGATTATTTATCATTTAAAACCTACAGTGTTACTTCTCCATCTTCTGGTGAGTTTTTGTATCTATTTGCTTTTCAGTTCTTGTATCGGGATGAAGATGTGAAGAATATTCCTGCCCCAGAGACATATGTGAGGGGCGATGAGCGATGTAAGGAGGAGATTCCTACAGGTAACTGCCCATGTGAGTAGTAACCACTAGATAAAGCAGAGACGAGTGATAACACAATACAGAACATGGAGACATAGACTAAGAAAAGCTGGAAGGTGGGAGCTATGAGGGTCAGGAATACTGCTCACCAGACCTCGAGAGAGAGGCTGAGATGTTACATCAGTAATAATACAGAACCTTATGGTAAGCAGGAAAGTCATAGCCACCATGGGCAGACAAGAAATGCTGCATGTACCCGGATTGCTGATATCACACAAATGTCATGTGATACATCTTCAGAGTTTTCTTACCACAACCAATGTTATGGTTATATTTTATAATCTGTTTTATCCTTCACAGATGACAACACCAGGAGCTCAGAGGAACATCTGATATCATCACATGTTACAGCAGGTGATGAATGTATCATGCTAGATACCTCTGAAGATCATGACAATATCCCAGATGCTTCCTCAGACCTTTACACTCAAGATCCGTCATCTGCTCCTATAAGATGGGTTCTTTCTACTGAGTCATCAGGAAGTGTTAGAGACAATAATTTGTGTTTAGAACGTGGGCAGCATTATTGCCTTGAAGCAGAGTGTCAGCAAAGTCACACAGTAGAGAAGCCATTTTCATGTTCAGAATGTGAGAGATGTTTCAAACAAAAATCAGCTCTTTTAAGACATCGGAAAAGTCACAGAAGAAAAAATCCACTTTCATGTTCAGAATGTGGGAAATGTTTTACTCAAACAAATCGCCTTCTTAGACATCAACTTATTCATTCAGTGGTGAAGCCATTTTCATGCCCAGAATGTGGGAAAGGTTTCAAACAAAAATCGGATCTCGTAAGACATCAAAGAAGTCACACAGGGGAAAATCCGTTTTCATGTTCAGAATGTGGAAAATGTTTCAGTCAAAAATCAGATCTTGTAAGACATCAGAGAAGTCACACAGGGGAGAAGCCATTTTCATGTTCAGAATGTGGGAAACGTTTTACAGCCAATGAAAATCTTGTAAGACATCAGAGAACTCACACAGGAGAGAAGCCATTTTCTTGTTCAGAGTGTGGGAAATGTTTCGCTCGGAAAACACATCTTGTTAGACATCAGAGAACTCACACAGGGGAGAAGCCATTTTCTTGTTCAGATTGTGGGAGATGTTTTGAGCGGAAAGCGACACTTGTTAACCATCTGAAGACTTCACACAGCGGTTTATCGTTCATCTTTAATAATTGTGAGATATGAGAACACGCTACCAATAACCAGACGTTTATTTCTAAAAATACGCTGCTCAGAAAAATAAATGGAACAATGACACACTACAATGGAACTCCAAGTTGTTAAATAATGTCCAGTATTTCTCAAGTTTGCAAAAAAAATACTTAAGAATGCACCCAGATAAAATGTAAATAAATCTTGGGGAAAGAAATGTGTAATTGGTTCCAGAATGAAAAGGATATAAAATTTGAGAGAGATAAAAGCACAAAAATAGGAAATAGAAAACAGTTACAGAAGTCATTACATGAGAGAAAATAAGGTTCCCAAAAGAAAAATGTGTGTGTGAAGGAGGAGAGTTGGTATCTACAAAGTAAGCTCTTCCGATGTCCTAGGGTGGAGCCTTTTCCAAAGTCTGAATCCTCATAGAGTTACATTGTAATCTAAATTTATCCATCTAGATTGTTAGCATCCATATAGGGTCACCAAGGTAAACATCCTTACATCATGTTTACCTAAAGGAATCCTTATATGTTGAGACGAAAATTAATCAAGTGAAGTCATTTGGTGGGTTTATAACCTTTCGCTTGCTTCTGCCAATTTGCCTCGACTCTTCCTTTTTGTTGTTGTTTGGTCATTGGTTTCACTCCTAGAGGCAGCATGAGTCGGTGTCAGAAGTTACTCCTATAGTGAATCTCATTCAGGATGGCACATCAATGGGAGCTGTGGCAAGATGTTTAGCTGTGTCGGTCAGCACCATGTTCAAAGCATGGAGCAGATACCAGGAGACAAGCCAGTACCCCTGCTGGATATTTATTCCGCTCCCTGCTTTGTGCTTTATTCCCCATTTCCTGAAGGAGCATAGATTTGTAGCTGTTTCTCCATCTACCGGACCTAAAATATTACTTTCACTACCCAGCCCTTAATGTCTACTCCCAACTAGATATGTTCTTCATAAAACACCAGCCGAAACACTCCAGGCTTTGGTAATTGATACTCTCCTATCCCTAGAGAGTGGCAATGAAGGCTTAACTCTTCACTTCTTTACAAGCCTCTAGTCCTGTCTCATGTCCATTGAGCTCTGGTGGACTACTTCACACTCAACTAAGATGGGGTGACTAATCCTTACATCATATGTGCATCCCATAAGTGCACGGTGCAGCGGTCCTCATTAGTCATGGGGCTAAGCTCGGGTTAAAATGGGCAATATGGATAGTCAACTTGCTCGGACACTTATCTCCATGTTCAGCTGATACAGGTCCACAATGAACCCTGTTACTTAATAAAGCAAGGAACACCCTATCAAAAGACCCGTGGTTCCTATAACAGTGTTTCTGGATTTGGCTTGGGCTCTAAGAGCACCATTGGCCACTATGTATGTAACCATGGATATAACATCCTCTGGATGTATAGAGTTCTCTATACCTGACAAGCTTAGACCTGATTTCCAGAATCAAGTGGAGGAGTACATTTCAGCCTCACGGCTATACTCCACTCCTCCATGACAAACTAGAGACCTTAGTGGTCCCCAACTCCTCTGCGGAAATTATAGTGGCACTAAACACTGCACCTACTGGCAAGGCCCCTGCACCTAACGGGTTCTTATGAGTACATTACAAGTGACTGGCAGCAGAACTGTACCCTCTGTTGTTTGATGCTCTCAATGACCTCAAATTGGATTCCCTTCCTAGCAGATACCCTCCCACATCATAGTCCTACCAAAGACAGGCAAATATTTTACAGAGTGTTTGCTAAAGGTCCATTTCTTTGCTCAATGTTAACACTTAATTACTTGCAATGTAATTTACACCCAGTATGGAGTAGGGAACAGCTAGTCAATGTAACGGACAAAGACAAGACAGTACAAAGAGAGAATAGTTGCCAGAATTGGGTCAGAAACAAGAGGACAGACTCTACCCAATTGGTTAGACAAAAGGGTCAATATACTTTGATACTAACACTTTAGTAGGCAAAGAACCTAAGTTGTCCTCTTATGTGATGTCTGTTGGACTGAGGAACATGCTTTGAGACAATGTAAGCTTCTCCACGGACAGAAGGAAATAGGCCATAAATGCCTGAAATGCTCCTAATAAAGATTACTGAATAAACAGTGCTGTTACATCTAGAGGGGCCAAAGCAAATCTTAAATGGAAGACAACTGAGGACAGATGCCTGTTATTACCCCCTGTGGATTCTCCCAGATCGGTGGGAAGCAAAGACTCAAATTATTTGTCCTGCAAGCTATTTGATCTCCTAAGAAGATATCTATGGATATACCAAGGATGCCATTTATTGAATCTACATCATCGGATTGTGTGCGAGCACAATTTGTTTGTGTCTGGTATGTAGATAAGAATGTATATAGAGGATTAGTTAGACACTTCCTTCCCTACCCTCTACCTGTACACTTCCTTTGTCTCTGTCCCTTGGTTTACCCTTTATTTATATTTCCTTGTATTGTATCCTTAATAAATCCCCTTTTAAAGTTCCAATAGTTATTGATGTAATATTAACTAGCACCTCAAAACCGAGCAGATTCTACAATGTCAGGCCCCAGGATGTGATTGGACACAATAGCGGATCTTTGTATGGGTAGGCGACCGGGGCCTTTGGTTTCCAAGGAGCCCACGCCAGCCCAAATCTGGGCCTTATATGTAGAGCCACCATTGTTTAGAGCAGTGGCCTTCATCTTAAAATAAAAATCCTCTATACTCTCCTCTGGCTTCTTCTCCCTGGAAACTTACCATCAGGGATCCACCTAATAAGATCGATTACAGGGTAGGTTTCTGCCATAACATTAATACGTATCTTTTTTTTATAATTTAATAAAGTGTGACCCCTTAGAACTGTAATGTTTGTAATGTTACTGTAAATGTAAATTAGCGTTGAAGCCTACTGAGACGTTGAGTAGCCGCACCATGGAGCGAGAGTACAGGCTACTACACACGGCAGTAGTCTGTATCAACACCGCCTACCAGCTCTGAATAGCACGAAGTCCTACTGGGTAAGGCCACTGAAGTACTGCAGACAACTTGGCAGGATCCACCTGTAGTCCCTAGTCAGAGATAATGTATCCGAGGAACGGAAGACTGTTGTAATTGGCACTTCTCAAGCTTGGGATATATGCGAATTCCTCTTAGGTGGCTGAGAAGTTGCTGTACATAGGACTGGTGGAACTAAAGGTCCGTAGAGAACACCAGGATATCATCAAGATAGACCACAACACAGTTATAAAGTAGGTCTCTGAAAATGTCATTGACAAATTCCTGGAAGACTGCTGGTGCGTTAAAGAGTCACGAGTATTGAAGGCTGTCTTCCATTCATCGGCTTCACGGATGCGGATGAGGTTATATGCCCCCCGCAGATCCAGTTGGTGAAAACCTTGGCACCGCGTAAACGATTAAAAAGTTAAGAAGTAGTGGCTAGCGATTTTTCACTGTAAATTTATTGAGGCCGCGGTAATCGATGCATGGACAGAGAGAACCATCCTTCTTGGCCACAAAGAAGAATACAGAACTGGCAGAAGAAGACTTGCGGATGAATCCCTTCTGAAAATTCTCCTTGAGGTAGGCTGACATAGCCGCGCTCTCAGGCACAGACAATGGGTACACCGTACCTCGTGGACGAGATGTACCTAGCAGCAACTCAATGGGGCAGTCGTAGGGACGGTGCTGTGTCAGAATTTCTGGTTGCTTCTCTGAGAAGACATCGGCATAGTCCATATAAGAAGCGGGAAGATCCGCCAGAGGCTTTAAGGACTCTGCAGAAGACATGGTGGACACCGGATGGAGAGCCATGAGACAGCGAGAATGGCACTCCGGTCCCCAACAAAGAATTTCCAGAGTCTGCTAGTTGAGTACTGGAGCGTGTTGCCGCAACAATGGGAGGCCTGAAGCACGAAGGATGTAGACCGGGGGAGCACATAAAAGGACTGGCAGCACAGGAGCGGAATGAAGGTCACAACAGGAAATCACTATAAACGCAGAGGACATAGGAAAAAAGCTTTCTCTAAGGCACAAGGCACTAAGACCTGGCAGGGGTCATAGGAAGAGGCATTGCTATTTAAGAGTTCAGCACTGGGCTTTTAAATTTTACAGAGCCGGCACGTGCTCTAGGAGGCAGGGAGGAGCACCAAGCCGCGGTAGACACCGTTGGAGCCTGGAGGGGTAAGAGAGGAAGCAGGCACTGAGAGCCGAGACATGGGTCGCAGGAGCCCCCGTGCCATTAGACCTCTTGTGTCACCCCCTTCATCCTCATAGAAGGTAAGCTCTTGCGAGCAGAGCCTTCACTCCATATGGCTGTTTGTACTCTGTAATGTAATATTATATTTGTATACATCCCCTATGATTTGTAAAGTGCTACGGAATTTGATGGTGCTATATAAATAAAGATTATTATTACTAACCTATTGGAAGAACTGTGGGCTCAGAACAACTGCAGCACTCTCTATTCCTCATATGCTTCTCATATCTTCTTTTCCTACGCTATTAGGAATCTGATCTACAAGTAAACTTCTCAACGGAACAGAGAAAACAAATTGCTCACAAGACCAATTACCGTGTACCAACCCGATTACACATTATTTTCTCTGAAGCGATCCAAATTGTTGGAGGTGTAGCCTTGAAGAGGACAGGTTCCTCAATGTTTTCGAGTATTGGCTATGATCTGGGATGCTGTTCCGCACACCATCCTGCACATAGTAGATTTCTCTCTGTCATTTAATGCGGCTCTGTTCCTTCTTCAGCAGTGTGAGATCTCCTCCCCAGGGTATAGACAATCTCTCCAACGTTTTCTGTTTTTGGCCACACACTGCTACAGCCTCTAGCATTTTTCCTCTTGTCTGTAAGAAGTCAGTGATATGATGCATATTAAAGAGTCATTGACTGCCTCAGACTCCTGTAAGACCTTTCCCTCTACCTGGACCTCATTCAGACAATATGATGCCTACAGACGTTCAGTATTCCACTTTGCCTGTAACCCAGTCTGTCTTGGTGGTTTCCTCTTCTATAGGAGGGGTTTAGCCTAATTGTGAATTCAAAGTTACCATAAACCCTTCCTGATGGGGGCGGCCTGAGGAGGTGTCACATCTCTGCTGTATCATCAAATCAGGCAAATATATAATGATATCCTCACGATACACAACGAGCAGAGTAATAAGAGATTACAATGCGTCTTCTGGGTTCTGTCGGTGTCCATTATATCACTAGAGGCTTCATACAGAGGAAGAGACCAACACAAGTCTCAGCGCTGGTCACAACTTCTCCTCACATGACCCCGTCCCTAGCAACACTTCCTGGAGCCTCACTCCTCCCAAACATGTGACTAATCACATGACTATGACATCATCACAGGTCCTATAGCTTCTCCAGCAGCACAACCTGACTCCTCCCACACATGTAGCTGATCACATGACTATGACATCATCACAGGTCCTTTCCGCTCTTGAATTTTTCATCTCGCTCTGCAGGAGGAGGTAGGTGGGTGGTCACCGATATTGTCGGTCAGGATTACATTATAGAACACTATAGCACTTCACATACTTTCCAAGTTCCATAGCAGCATCGGGTGAGTAGGTTACTACATATATAATATTTGTTGTCTATATAATTATCTATAACTATAGATATGTAATAGTCTCATCAGTCACAGATATTTATATATATATATATATGGGATCTATATATTGTAAGCCCCTTGCACATGGCTGTGTGCTCATCTGTGCTGTACCTGGGTATCGCGTAGGACCTGGTGCAGGAGGGAGGGAGGGTGTGAGCTCTCCTCACCCCTCTTTATAGGAAGTTGCTCGTCTGCATTGTAAATCCTGCAAAAGATACTGCGCGGCCCACAGCTCTGACCAGCTACAGTGGGCAATATTCAAGTGGATGACCAAATTACCCATTGAAGTGAATGTGGCTGTGTGCTACCTGTACCGTACCGTTTTAATGTGGGTAGCAAGTGAAGATAAAATGAACTTTGCTCTTTTGAGGATATCGGTTGAGGGTGCCGGGTAAATGAGCTCTGATAATGATTCGGATGTCGGATACAGATCGAATGGGAAAGTTAAAGAATAAGAAATATACGGAAAAAAATAGGAAAAACTAAGAAGAAAATAGAAAGAATAAGAAATAAAAATTCCTGGAGCTGAAGTACAAGCAGCAGCCTAGAACGTTGCCATCAAATTTTGGAATTTGCTGTTTAGTCCTCATCTAAAAAGTCGGATGAACCCCCTGCACAGTGTAGAAGAGCTGTTAGTCCTGTGCAAGTTGACTCAGGGTATGAAATGTGGATACCAGCTGTTAGCTATGCCCCTAAATTGTCAACATTATTTCTTCTCATTCTAATGCCAGCAACAGAAGTCAAAGAAATACGTCTTTAATCTATTTTTCACAAAATAATGAGTCAACTTCATGGTCCAGCAGACCAACCTGTATACACATTTCTTTCGAGCAACCCTGAATCACATTATGCTTTTATAAGTTTATCTTATCTTCTTTCTCTTCAGGATCAGACAATGGAGAGAGACAGGAGGGTGGAGAGAATCTTCCAGCTCACCCCAATCCCGGCTCCTCCACCTCACCCCCTGATACATGATGACATCAAGGAGCAGAAGATCCTAGAAGTCACCCACACCAGTCCTCTTCTTCTACCACAGGATTGTTCAGAGGAGAAATATGTCCCACAGGATCATCAGGTAGATGGAGATGAGACTCCATGACATATTCTCTAATCTGTGGACTTATGGTAAGCAGGAAAGTCATAGCCACCATGGGCAGACAAGAAATTCTGCATGTACCCGGATTGCTGATATCACACAAATGTCCTGTGATACATGCAGCAAAGACTTACCGGCTATGGAGAGGGCTCGGCCCGCGAGCCCTCTCCATGCACCGGGACCCGGCGCGAGCCGTACTAGTACGGCGCGCGTCGGGAAGGGGTTAACATACAAGCTTAGTAGAAACAGATGCAATATATCTGTAACTCCCTTACTCCACGTCAATCAAACTCCTGTGATATCTACTTATCCAGTTATGAATCAACACCGAATGTAAATCAATTTCTCCTGCTGTTGTGCAAATGGAATAGACAACAGGTAGAAATGATTAGCAAGACGGCCCCTAGAAAGGAACGGTTCTGCATTTTGATTACCAGACCATCTGTCTGTTCTCATCCTTCTTGGCTGTTGTTTTGGTCACATTTGCATTTGCATTACCCAGGAGGTAAATAAGTTAAAATACACATCTATCTGTCTACAACACTTTTCACAGGTAGTGCAGCTCCTCCAGGATGGCACAATAATGTGAGCTATGGCCACAAGGTTAGTTCTGTCTGGCAGCACAGAGTCCAAAGCATGGAGGACATACCCGGAGACGGGCCAGTACAACAGCTAGATACTTACACAGTGCTGACCCAGCAGTCTGGTCCTTCTTTGTCCTTTATTATCCTTACCCTCCATGACCAAAGATTTGTAGATGTCTCTTCCATTCAACAAGAAATATTACTTTTACTACCCACCCTACTATGTCTACTGCCAAACACATATGTTCTTCATAAAACACCAGTATCTGCCCTCACTGCAGGTTTCGGTTTTGACACTTGACAATTTCACTCTATTTTTGACCTCTCCTATGCCTAGACAGAGGCTTAATTTAACTACAACGCTCTACTTTTGGATTCTGTCCATTAAGCTTTGGTGGACTGCTTCACACTCAACTAAGATGGGATGACTAATCATTATATCATATAGGAGGCTCATCGGTGCATGGTAAGAGGTCAGGTCACTGCTTCTGCAGCAAACTCCTGCTTTGGCATCACCGCCATTAAGGAGCAGAGCGGGGGAGATCTATTTGGTAGTCCTCTTTGTTTCAATGTCTACCTGCGATTGCATACCACCACAGGTTAATAAGGATCAATCTGTAACAATCCAAAATAGATAATGTATTTACCAAATGAGGCATCTCCTTGCATACCAAATAACAGTTTATAAGGTGCCTGGCATGCTGGATTGCCCCGATGGGGTGTGTGTTCCCTGAAACAATCCATAAAGCATGGTGTGGTATGTCATGGTGTTCCTAGGTACACAGTGTCTGAGTTTATGTTCCAGGGTGTCCAATAGACCCTGAGCAAAGGGGCAATCCCAAAACAGGTGCAGAGGAGTTTTCTCCTGATGAGTGCACCTGGGGCAGTAGGGAAGTGTTAAAAGCAAATATATATATAAAAAAGTACAACATAGCTCACCCCATGGAGAACCTTGTAGCTGTGAGTCCCACCACATTTCAGGTGGGACTCAGACACCAGACACCAACAAAATGAACGCTGGAATGTGAAAAATGATAATCAAAATAAAAATTTTGAACATGCATGAAAGTCCAGAGGAGCTGTCCTCCCCTTGGATGGCCTTCCACATGAAGTCCTTGTTGCAAAGTCTACTGCAGAACGCGTTAGCCCATACGGTCTAGGAGTACCAGGGGTAGTGGACCCACTGGTCCACAGCGGACGATGGCGTAAGCCTGGTTGGACTTGCTGCGGCATTGGTCCCACCAGGTCGCTCCACAGACGCGACTTTGTCAGCCAAGACGAAGTACAAAGTCGTAAGGCAAGATCATGGTCGGGGACAGGCAGGAGGTTGAGACAGGCAGCACAGGATCAGAGTCGGTGATGTAGCGGAAGGGCAGGAAAGGCAGCACAGGATCAATAACGAAACCAGGGTCACAACGGGAATTCAGAATACAAGCACAGGGCATCAAACAAAGCTTTCTCTAAGGCTGCGAGTCACAAAGATCCAGTGGGGTGTACAGGGAGAGGATGGCTTGTGAAGAATTCTAGGAATGAACAGCGCCAATCAATGGTGCGCTGGCCCTTTACATTTTTGGGAACCGATGCACATGCCCGACCGCCAGGGCTGAAGCAGGAACACAGACAGGTAAGTCGTGGTGCTGGGGAGCTAAGGCACATGGAGGGGCATGAGTGACCCCTCAACCCAAGACGTGGGTCGTGGGAGCACCCGTGACAGTACCCCCCCTTTGGCCTCCCCCTCTTTTTGCCTGGAGGAATCTCTGCAGGAGACCATGATCCAAGATGTTGTCCTTGGGCTCCAAAGGCCCGAACCCCTTCAAGTCAACCAGGAAGAACCGCTTACCTCTCACTGTCTTCATGTCTAGAACTTCCTTCACTTCCTTCCCAAGAAGGAGTTCTCAGCACCTCAAAAGTACCCAGGAAACGTGGACCAAGTTTATAACTAGGGATCTTCAGTCGAATAGTCAGACTTTGTCACCTGGAGAGAAGATGGGAGGAGGCCTGCGTTTCTTGTCCGGCTGGGCCTTGGTTTGAGCTGAACCCTGTAGCAAAGAAAGTCGAGTCTGCTCCCAGATGGACTTCAGATGCTGGAGCAACTTTTCCATGGCAGAAATGTCCGAAGACAGAGGAAGAGGATGGTGTGGGTGCTGTCCATAAACGATGAAGAACAGAGCAGAGCCAGAGGGTTCAGAGGGTTATAAGAAAACTCCGCCCGCGGCGACAGAGTGGACCAGTCGTCTTGATGGGCAGAGACAAAATGACGGCTATAGCAGCCCAGACTCTGATTTACTCTGTCCACTTGGCCATTAGACTGCCAATGAAATGCAGAGGAAAAGTTCAATTTCACTTGAAGCTGGCTGAACAGAGATTGCCAGAACGTAGAAACAAACTGAACCCCTGATCAGAAACGATGTGCTGAGGAAGTCCATGAACCCGGAAGATGTGAAGGAAGAACAGATTGGCAAGGTATGGAGCAGACGGAAGACCTGGTAGAGGAACAAAATGAGACATTTCAGAAAACTGGTCAGTTATCACCCAGATGATGGGATTTCTGGTGGAAGTGAGTCCAAGGGCAGCTGGGTATCGGCAACAGCAGAAGACCAGCAGGTTTGAGTTGAGATGGCTTATTTCTGGCACAAGAAGCGCAGGAACCCACAAAATCCTGTACATCGTTGACCAGATCAGGCCTCCAATAGAAATGTGAAATGAGCACGGCAGAGCCCTGCACCCCAGGGTGCCAAGCCACACGTCAGCCCCAAGTCAGTATCCTCTTTTGAAGAGCAGGTCGGACATGGGTCTGGAGGTAGCTGCCGACGATCCACTGGAGCCGCAACAAACAATCGATCAGGAGGAATGACATTCCAAGGAGCCGTTTTTTCCTCATTAACATCAGAGGCACAGGAGAAGGCATCAGCCTTGATGTTCTTTTCTGCCGGACGGAAGTGGATAAGAAAATTGAAATGGGAAAAGAAGAGTGACCAGCAAGGTTGTCGCGGATTGAGCCGCTGGGCAGTCTGGAGATGGAGGAGGTTCTTGTGATCTGTGTATATGCAGACTGGAAAACTGCCTTCTGAGGCAAGTTTTATGGCCAATAGCTCTCGGTCCCCTATGGAGTAATTCCTCTCTGCAGAGGAGAAAGTCTTAGAGAAAAGCCACAAGTGATAGTTCGGCCCTTGGGCCCTTTCTGGATGAGAACTGCTCCAGCTCCTACTGAGGAGGCATCAACTTCCAGCTGGAATGGCTTCTCCGTATTAGGCCGTCTGAGAAATGGGGACAAGGCAAAGGCTGAATTCAGTCTAGAAAAGGTTTCTTCAGCCGCCAGGGTCTGGGGTTCTTCTTGGTCAGCACCATAATAGGACGACCCGATAGGAGAAGTGTGGAATAAACTGCTGGTAGTATTAGTCGAAGACCAGGAATCTCTGTATTGCACACAGTCCTAATGGGCGTGGAGAACTGCAGACAACTTAGCAGGATCCATCTGTAGACCCGTCAGAGATGATATAGCCAAGGAAGGGAAGACTCTTCTGGTGGTACTGAAACTTCTCGAGTTTGGCATAAAGGCGATAAGCCCTTAAACGACTTAGGACTTGCCGTATGTGGGACCGGCGGGACTCAAGGTCCATAGAGAACACCCGGATATTGTCGAGATAGACCATGACACAGGTATATAACAAGTCTCTGAAAATGTTGTTGAAAAACAGCTGGGGCGAGTCCAAATAGCATGACCAGATTCGCAAAGTGCCCATAACGAGTATAGAAGGCAGTCCTCCACTCATCATCTACGCGGATATGGATGAGGTTATACGCCCACGTAGGTCTAGTTTGGTGAAGACCTTGGCTGCACATAAGCGGTCAAAAAGTTCAGTGATCGACAGCAATCGATAGCAGTTCTTTGCGGTGATCTTGTTTAGGCCGCAATAGTCTATGCATGGATGGAGTGACCCATCCTTTTTGGCCACAAAGAAGAACCCTGCACAGGCAGGAGAAGAGGACTTACGTATGCAGATTCTCTTTCACGTAGGCTGACATTGCTATGGTTTCAGGCACAGACAGTGGGTACACCCGAACCCGTGGAGGAGATGAGCCCAACAGCAGGTCAATACGGCAGTCGTAGGGATGGTGCAATGGCAAAGTCTCTGCTTGCTTCTCAAAAAAAAAAATCAGCAAAGTCCACATATGGAGCGTAGAGACCCACCAGAGGCTTGTGAGCGACATGGTGGAGACGGAACAAGGTAGTTCCAGACAACGTGACTAGCATTCCAGCCACCAGTGGAGAATTACACTGGTCTGCCAGTCGTGCACCGGTGCTGCAACCAAGGAAGATCCAGAATAACTAAAGACATGCACCGGGTTAGCACGTAAAAGGAAAGTCTCTCCTTGTGCAAGACCCACACTTGTAGGCATAGGGGTTCAGTGCGATACCCAATTGGTTCTTGGAGTATCTGCCCACTGACTGACGAGATGGCAGGCAACTTCTCGAGACGGACGACAGGAAGACGGTTCCAAGCAGCATCCACAAAGTTTCCTGCCGGACCAGAATCCAGGAAGGCAGAGGCATGAAATTGATAACCCGTCCCGAACAGGTATGTTCAGACGTGGAGTAGCTTTGTTCTCACCCAGGGACGCTTCTCCCAATAACCCTAGGTGCGTGCATTTCCCGGATGCTGAAGACAGGTCTGAAGGAAGTGTTCCGGGCTGGCACAATAGAGGCAGAGGTTCTCCTGATGTCACCTGAAATGCTTCTGGGGAGACAGCTGAGCCCTATCCACCTGCATCGTTTTCTCTGCAGATTTCACGGCTGGTGGCTGAAGCGGTCTTTGGAAGGCAGGAGCCAGTTGGGTCAAAAGTCAGGCCAGGACTTGCGCTTGTTCAAGACCTTGCTCGTCAGAGCGCTCCATAAACCGGATGTCAATCTGAGTGGCCAGAGAGATTAGATCATTCAGAGAAGACGACAAGTCATATGCAGACAGCACATCTTTAACTTGTCCCGAATGTCCCTTTTTAAAGGTTGCAATCAGGGCTACTTCGTTCCAGGCTAGCTCAGAGGCCGAACCACATAATCACCAACAGATGAGTCCCCTTGACACAGGTTCAGTAGTGCAGTCTCAGCAGAAAATGCCTGTGCAGGTTCTTCACTTCTAGAAATGAAGATAAACAGGTTCAAAGCAGCCAAACACATGTAAACATTCAAAAACGCATGCATTTTTAAACGGACTGAAAATGCATGCTTGAAAATGGTCCAAGAAAGCGACGTGTGGCAGCACCCTAAAGGGGCTGTTACTGCTGTACCACAATTCTGCAGCATGAAGAAAGTTCACCCCCCCCCCACAAAAAAAAGGTGCATTCTGCCGGAGAATGCTATGCGTAGTACAGTTAGCACTATTTTTGATAAATGTGGCCCATAGACTTTCCTGCAGAGCTATTTACAGTCCTCAGAGTTCTTCACACACTCACAATCAAACAAATCCAGAGCAATGTGGAGATGTAGGGGATGCCCTAAGCATTAAGAGGTGTTACGTCTCTGTTGTATAATAAACTTGAGAAAGTATTACATTTTTTCAATATTTATTATTATTTTTCCTAACAGTAAAGGGAAGCTTAGGGCCCATCGTATTTTGGGGATCGAATATATGAAGGGCCACAATGTAAGGGGGAGCTAGCAGAGGCTCAATGTGACAGGGAGCCGCATCTACTTTCCCTCTTTCTGCGCTGTAAATGTTGGAACACAACTTCTCCTCACATGGCCCCGCCCCTAGCAACACTTCCTGGGGCCAGACTCCTCCCACACATGACTAATCACATGACTATGACATCATCACAGGTCCTTTCCCCTCTCCCCTATATCTGGAGCACAGCTCTGCAGGTGGAGGTACGTGTGTAGTCACCGGTGTCTGGATTACCGGGGCACATTTATCAGTGACCCAATAGATTCCAACTGAATCTCATCCATCCCTGAGTATCCGCTCACTATACAGAGGAGGGATGTGGGTGGTGAAGGGAGATCTGTATGAAGCCGCGACCAGTGCAGACTGCAATGTGCTGCAGATGGTTATAGGGAAGTTACAGCCTAATAATAGACTGATATCATCATAGAGAAACTCCTATATAATCCATTATTACCCCAACCACACGACATCCACCACCGAGTCACCGGCATCTCCTCATTGTACTATTACAGGAACTGCATTTCTCTACATGATGTTACTTTATCTTATCTTCTTTCTCTTCAGGATCAGACAATGGACAGAGACACTAGGGTGGAGAGAATCTTCCAGCTCACCCTAGAGATCCTCTTCTATATTACTGGAGAGGTGAGAGATTGTGATGAGGTCACATGACATCATTATCTATGGGAATAACGATGATGGACTGGAGAGGTGAGAGTTCTGAAATGTATGAAGGGAGATTTATCAATGTGTCTCTCCATAACCAGGATTACACAGTAGTGAAGAAGACCTCTAGTGGGCGCTGTCAGGCCCCTGTGTATGAAAGACGGGGGGGAACCCTGAGCCCAATCCCGGCTCCTCCACCTCACCCCCTGATACATGATGACATCAACAGAGAAGATCCTAGAAGTCACCCACAAGATGATGGAGCTGCTGACTGGAGGTGACACTGCTGGAATGCTGGGACATTGTACAGTAACGCATGAAGGGATCTGGGTGATGACGGGATCATTGTGTGTGTCGGTTCCTATAAGGTGTCAGGATGTGGCTGTCTATTTCTCCATGGAGGAGTGGGAGTATTTAGAAGGACACAAAGATGTGTACAAGGACGTCATGATGGAGGACCACCAGCCCCTAACATCAGCAGGTAATAGACAGGACTAAATCCACACGTCCTTTCATTATCTGTATGGAAAGAAGGAATTCAGTCTCTGGATGTGTTTTCCTACAGGTAGACCAGTAAGAGAACATCACCGGAGAGATGTCCCAGTCCCTTCTTCACCACAGGATTGTTCAGAAGAGAATCACAATGTCCTACAGATTATCAGGTACCTATTAGTATTGGGCAATTTAAGTTCAAGGGGAATTTTATGGACACCACATTGTGATCAGATATTTATGTAAAAACCCCTTTAACGTCATCTCTATGGGACTTCTTACAATATTTGTTTCTCAGTTTTGTATCGGATGAAGCTGTGAAGAATATTCTGCTCCAGAGACATATGAAGGGTGATGAGCGATGTAAGGAGGAGATTCCTACAGGTAACTGCCCAGGTGAGTAGTAACACTAGATAAAGCGAGAGACGAGTGATAACACAATACAGAACATGGAGACATAGACTAAGAAAAGCGAGAAGGTGGGAGCTATGAGGGTCAGGAATACTGCTCACCAGGGCCTCGGAGGAGGAGACTGAGATGTTACATCAGTAATAATACAGAACCTTATGGTAAGCAGGAAAGTCATAGCCACCATGGGCAGACAAGAAATGCTGCATGTACCCGGATTGCTGATCTCACACAAATATTCTGTGATACAGAGTTTTTCTTACCACAATCAATGTTAATGGGAACATATCAAGGTGATGTCTATTGAAAACCACCCACAGTTCCTTAGGATCAGTGGTGTCAAGTCTCCGGGTCAGTGAACACCCGGACCCTGTGGACGATGGCACAAGCTGATACCTGGGACCGGAATCTAAGTGGCACCCGGTCTTCACCAGAGACCGCCGCAAAGCAGAATGGTCTTACTGCGGGCGTGGTGCCACCAGGTCGTTCCACAGTGCAACTTGTCCGTGGTGGCAGCCAGGTCAAAGTAACAATTTAGTGGGCAGTCTGGGAGTCAGGAACAAGCAGATAGTCACAGCAGAGACTTAGGAGAGAGTTAGGTCAAGGTCAGGTCCGGGGTCACAACGGGAGGTCAGAGCAAGAACACAAAAACACTAGGGTATCGCAGGGAGAGCTTTTCTTGAGGCATATGAGCGCGAGAATCGGGGGGGTTGATGAGCAGCCAGCGTAAATAGGAAATCCGGAAGCGGTGAGTGCCAATCAGCTGTGCGATGGCCCTTCAAATCTCCGCCCCATAGGAGCAGGAACGCACAAGCCGACCAGCTGGGAGGGAAGCAGGAACCGGAAAGGTAAGTGAGGGTCCGGGAGGGAGGTGTCACTAAGAGGGACACCCATGACAGTATCCCACACACACCCCCCATCCCATCGGCATCCCCCTCTTCTTGGTCCAAAGAAATCTTTGTAGGGCTAAGGTCCAGAAAATTTCCTTTGGCTCCAGGTCAGGCCACCAGTAGTAGCTTTCCGACTTCGCTGCGAAAAGCTCTGTACATATGCCGTGAGATGAGGCCCATGCAGAATCTTTTGATGTCAGTCTAGGTAAGATTTAAGTTTATCTTTTTGTAAAAATATAAAAACTCAAAAGGTTGTTTGGGACATGTAGTTGGCTAAGGTCCCAAATTGACCTGGCAGTTCCTGTTTAGGTTATATTTATTCTGTTTATTTTTTGAGATGACAACACCAGGGCTCAGAGGTTTGTATTTCACATTTTCTAGCAAGTGGTTTTTCAGCGTCTGAAGATCATGATGATATCCCAGATGCATCCTCAGTTATTCACGAGAGAGATCGTCATCTGATCCTATTAAATGGGTTCTTTCTTGAATCATCAGGAACAGTTGAGGACATGAAATCTTGTTTGGAAAGTGGGGCACATTATAGCCTTGAGGCGATTTTCTGCAAAATCAAAATGGCGAAAAGCAATTTTCCTGTGTAGAATGTGGAAATGTTTTAACCAATATACATCTCTTAAGACATCAAAAAGTCACACAGGGGGAAGTAATATTATATGCTCAGAATGTGGGAAATGTTTTACTCAAACAAGCCATCTTTTTAGACATCAAACAAATTCACACGGGGGAGAAGCCACATTCATGTTCAGATTGTGGAAATGTTTTAACCAAAGATCGGATCTGTAAGAAATCAACGAAGTCACACGGGGGAAACTCCATTTTCATGTTCAAAATGTGGGAAAAGTTTCAGTCAAACAGTCATCTTCTTAAACATCAACAAATTCACACAGGGGAGAAGCCGTTTTCATGTTCAGATTGTGGGAAATGTTTTACAGCCATGATAATCTTGTTCGACATCAAAGAAACTCACACGGGAGAGGAAGCCATTTTCATGTTAGATTGTGGGAAATGTTTCACTCGGAAATCGCATCTTGATCGACATCAGAGAAGTCACACGGGGAGAAGCCATTTTCTGTTCAGATTGCGGGAAATGTTTTGTTCGCAGATCGAAGCTTGTTAACCATCAGAGTCTCGCACAGTGGTAAAGCCGAAATGGAAACGTTTAAAACTACAGTTCACATCGTTTTACCAAGCCAATAAACACAAACCAAGGACAAGTGTGATGATACAAGAAGAGCAGACAGAGATTTACAGAACTATATCATCCATCTTTAAAATCTGATAACATACGTAGAGGTCACGACAAATTTTTCCTCTCCTCGAAGCATTTTTGGGAGTATTTTAGCCAGAGGAGGAGTATGAAATTTTCATTTGTACAAATAAATAAATCATTACATATGTAGGGGCACATATATTTACCCGGTCCGAGTAGTAGCGCTCCAGCAGCGCGTTCTCCGACGAAGATTCGGTCTGCGGGGATTCACTAAGGTCGTGCGCCGATACCACCAGCGTCGCTGCTGCACCGAGGTCCAACGGAGTTCTCCTGCTTCTTCCTGGTGCATGTGAGGCTTGATCTTGGGAACAAATCGTTTTTTTAAATACCACGGTTTTTCCGAATCCGTCAGGTTGTCCAACGGCCACACCCCCCGATTTCTGTTGGTGAAAGCCGGCACCGATGCGCCACAATCCGATCGTATTTGGGAAACCCGACGAAAGTGCGGCGTGTCAACCCCTAGTAAATGAGCCCCATAATGTTAACAGCTAGTTGAGCAGAAAAGCACTACTGCACTTAACTAGCCTATAAAATGTAGGTACAGGCAGTCCCCAAGTTACGTACAGATAGGTTCTGTAGTTTGTTCAATTTGTATGTAAGTCAGAACTGTTATTTTATAATTGTAGTTCCAGACAAATTTTGTTTGGTCTCTGTGACAATTGGATTTTAAAATGTTGGATTGTGATAAGTACCAGATTAACAATAAAGCTTCATTGCAAAACCTGTGATAAGTTACAGATGATTATTGTAGCCTAGGGCTAAAGTACAGCAAATTACCAAAATCCAGAGTTCTGTCTGTAACTAGGGGTCATCTGTAAGTTGGGTGTTCTTAAGTAGGGACTGCCTGTAGATTGCATCATGCGTTAAACACAACTTTTCTCACTGAGGGTCGCAGTGTCGTTCTTTAAGGGGTGCACATGTAAGAGCTCAAAACAACACCACAATGCCGGAAAATCACTCCACGGAAACGACCAAATACCACAGAGACCAGGCAGACACTGAACGCCCCAGAACGTCGCCTGACTGACGCCGCAAACTTTAGAATTGCTGGCCGATATTCCATTGCAAGTTCTATATTCTTTTGTTTTTAACTCTCTTCATTTTTTTACATAGATTCATTTATCTTTTTTTATGTTAAAGTTTTATCGGGGACAGTAGTTGGGAGGTAACTAGGGATTTTCCTTACCGCCAAAAAGGAGTCTTCTGATGAAGGAGACTCTTTATTCTTCTTTCGGTTCATCAATAAACTTGATATTGTTCGCACAATGCAGGTTTATATACACACCCTGATTGGACTGGTTCGAACCAAAAAGTGAAGAGTTACAAAGAAATTAGAATAGACACTCTTCTGCATATCTGAACCAAAATTCTAGTCCATCCAAAACTAATTTAAGGTTTTCATTAGTCATTCATGACTTCCTTAAAGTGTTCCTTAACGGTCATTAATACATGTTTAAGCCTCGGGATGCTGGAATTCCCTTTATCACATAAGTTTAGTAAAAAAAACAAGTTGCAATATCATGTAAAAAGGTTAGAAAAAGACATCACCATTTATTCTATATTGTAATGCGTTGATCCAGAAGGCAAAAAAAACCCTGCAAGGCGGATGGCAAGTGCCCTAAGAAGGAAAAAATCTTCCAGCCCCATGTTGGTGTCAAAAAATAGCCCCTTGATCAACAGAAACTACTTACAAAAAAGTTTATTTTAATAAGATGTGTATTAAGACTCTCCAAAGGCACCCAGGCCTCCTGAACTGTTCAAATTATCCATTACAGCATTTTGAGGCAGAGAGTTCCAGAGTTCACTCTGCTCTCAGCGTAAAAATCCAGTCTATGGTGGATGGTAGAGCCGCCGTTCTCTAGGAGTAGAGGATGTCCCCTGTCTATGGTGAATGGTAGAGCCGCCGCCTTCTCTAGGAGTAAGGATGCCCCCTGTCTATGGTGATGGTAGAACCCTCTCCTCTAGGTGTAGAGGATGCCCCCTGCTTATGGTGATGGTAGAGCCACATCTTCTTAGGTGTAGAGGATCCCTTGTCTATGGTGATGGTGAGAACCTCCTCTTCTATAGGGTAGAGGATGTCCCCTATCTATGGTGATTGGAGAATGACTCCCTCTAGGTGTAGAGGAGCCCTGTCTATGTGTGATGGTAGAACACGCCTCTCTTCTAGGTAAGAGGATGCCCCCTGTCTATGGTGATGGTAGAATTACTCTCCTCTAGGTGTAGAGGATGCCCCCTGTCTATGGTGATGGTAGAACCTCCTTCCTCTAGGTGTAGAGGATGCCCCCTGTCTATGGTGATGGTAGAACCTCCTCTCCTCTAGTGTAGAGGATACCCCCTGTCTACGGTGATGGAAGAACAGCCTCTCCTCTAGGTGCAGAGATGCCCCCTGTCTATGTGATGGTAGAACCTCCTCTACTCCAGGTGTAGAGGATGCCCCTGTCTATGGTGATGGTAGAACCCCTCTCCTCCAGGTGTAAGGATGCCTCCTGTTATGTGATGAGAGAAACTCCTCTCTTTTTGGTGTAGAGGATGCCCCCTTCTATGGTGATGGTAGAGCCGCTCTTCTCTAGTGTTAGGGATGCCCGTGTCTATGGTGATGTAGAGCCGCCCCTTCTCTAGGAGTAAGGATGGTCCCCTATCTATGTGATGGAGAATGACCTCTCCTCTAGGTGTAGAGGATGCCCCCTGTCTATGTGATGTGTTAGCAGACCGCCTCTCTTCTAGGTATAAAGGATCCCCCTGTCTATGGTGATGGTAGAAACCTCCTCTACTCCAGGTGTAGAGATGCCCCCTGTCTATGGTGATGGGTAGAACCTCCTCTCCTCCAGGTGTAGAGGATGCCTCCTGTCTATGGTGAGGTAGAAACTCCTCTCCTTTTGTGTAAGGATGCCCCCTGTCTATGTGATGGTAGAACTTCCTCCCCTAGGTGTAGAGGATGCCCCTGTCTATGGTGATGTAGAGCCGCCTCTCCTCTAGGTGTGCAGGGATTCCCCTGTCTATGGTGATGGTAGACCTCCTCTCCTCTAGGTGTAGAGGATACCCCCTGTCTACGGTGATGGTAGAACCTCCTCTCCTCCAGGTTGTAGAGGATGCCCCCTGTCATGGTGATGGTAGAACCTCCTCTACTCCAGGTGTAGAGGATGCCTCCTGTTATGGTGATGGTAGTGAACCTCCTCCTCTAGGTGTGTAGAGGATGCCCCTGTTTATGGTGATGTAGAACCTCCTTTCCTCTAGGTGTAGAGGATACCCCCTGTCTACGGTGATGGTAGAACCTCCTCTCCTCCAGGGTAGAGGATGCCCCCTGTCTATGGTGATGGTAGAAACCTCCTCTACTCCAGGTGTAGATGATGCCTCCTGTCTAAGGTGATGGTAGAAACTCCTCTCCTTTTGTCTGTGTAGAGGATGCCCCTCTGTATGTGATGATGGTAGAACCTCCTCTCCTCCAGTTGTAAAGGATGCCTCTGTCTATGGTGATGGTAGAACCTCCTCTCTCCAGGTGTAAAGGATGCCTCTGTCTATGGTTGATGTAGAACCTCCTCTCCTTTAATGTAGAGGATGCCACTGTCTATGGCAATGGTAGAACCCCTCTTCTCTGGTGTAGAGGATGCCCCCTGTCTATGGTGATGGTAGAACCTCCTCTCCTTTGGTGTAGAGGATGCCCCCTGTTTATGGTGAGGTAGACCTCCTTTCCTCTAGGTGTAAGGATACCCCCTGTCTACGGTGATGGAGTTAGAACCTCCTCTACTCCAGTGTAGATGATGTCCTGTCTAAGGTGATGGTAGAACCTCCTCTCCTCCAGGTGTAAAGATGCCTCTGTCTATGTGATGGTAGAACCTCCTCTCCTTTAAGTGTAGAGGATGCCCCCTGTCTAGGCAATGGTAGAACCCCTTCTCTAGTGTAGAGGATGCCCCCTGTCTATGGTGATGGTGAACCTCCTCTCCTTTGTGTAGAGGATGCCCCTGTTTATGGTGAGGATAGAACCTCCTTTCCTCTAGTGTAGAGGATGCCCCCTGTCCTATGGTGTTAAGTAGGTCACACTGGTTTCGGACGCCATCTTACTACTGTTCCGCCATCTTAGATACAGCGCCAGTTCCCTGACCATTGTCAAGTTAATGTCATGATTCAAACTCCCACCCCACCCAACCTGGCTTGCTCGCCTGTCGCTAATCCCTTTGACATTTAATGAGAAGCCAGGGGTCCTTGATTATATTGTGTTCTGGAGCCCACTATCTTCTTCTTAGTATAAACAATATACTGTGTACAAGGTCTCTGAGAATTGAGCACAATTAATTAACTTTTTCCTATAAGCTGTGATGTCCAATAGAATCTAAGTGCCTTATCTCCTTCATACAAACCAAATGCTATGTGTCTATGTGCTAAAATATAGCGTGTCTTTTTGAAATAAACATGTGAGTGAGTGCATCGGAAGACCAGAGTGTGTTTTTCATTTACTCTGTCATCTCGCGTGCCGGCAGCTATCTCATCTCCCCTAAAGAGTTATTAAGGACTCACCTTACAAAAGACAGAGGGCTGTTGGGGCGCTCCATAAAATATCCCTATCAATGGTGATGGTAGAACCTCCTCTCCTCCTTGTGTAGAGGATGCCCCTGTCATGGGATGGTAGAACCTCCCTTCCTAGATGTAGAGGATGTCCCCTGTCTATGGTAATGTGAGAACCTCCGCTTCTCTATGGTGTAGAGGATCCCCGTCTATGGAATGGTAGAACCATCTCATCTAGGTAGAGGATGCCCCCTGTCTATGGCAATGGTAGAACTCCTCTCCTCTAGGTGTAGAGGATCCCGTCTATGGTGATGTAGAACCTCCCTCTCCTCTAGGTGTGAGGAGCCCTGTCTTGGTGATAGTAGAACACCCTCTCCTCTAGGTGTAGAGGATGCCTCTGCTATGGGGATGGTAGACCTCCTCTCACTCTAGTGTAGAGGATGCCTCCTGTCTATGGTGATAGTAGTAGAACCTCCTCTCCTTAGGTGTAGAGGATGCCTCTGTCATGGGATGGTAGAACCTTCCTCTAGGTGTGAGGATGCCCCCTGTCTATGGTGATGGTAGAGCCTCCTATCCTCTAGGTGTAGAGGATGCCCCCTGTCTATGGTGTGGTAGAACCTCCTCTCCTCTAGGTGTAGGGATGCCCCCTGTCTATGGTGATGGTAGTAGAACCTCCTCTCCTCTATGTGTAGAGGATGCCCCCTGTCTATGGCAATGGTTAGAACACCTCTCCTGCTAGGGGAGAGGTTGCCCCCTGTCTAGGGATGGTAAACTCCTTCCTTAGATGTAGAGGATGTCCCCTGTCTATGGTAATGGTAGAACCTCCTCTCTCTAGGTGTAAGGATGCCCCCTGTCTATGGCAATGGTAGAAACACCTCTCCTCTAGGTGTAGAGGATGCCCACTGTCATGGCAATGGTAGAACCACCTCTCCTCTAGGTGTAGGAGGATGGAGCCCCTGTCTAGTGGTGATGATGGTAGAACCACCTCTCCTCTAGGTGTAGAGGATGCCCCCTGTCTATGGTGATGGGTAGAGAACCTCCTCTCCTCTTGGTGTAGAGGATGCCCCCTGTCTATGGTGATGGTAGAACCTCCTCTCCTCTTGATGTAAGGGCGTCTCCTGTCTATGGTGATGGTAGAGCCTCCTATCCTCTAGTGTAGAGGATGTCCCCTGTCTATGGTGATGGTAGAGCTCCTATCCTCTAGGTGTAGAGGATTCCCCTGTTCTATGGTGAGGTAGAACTCCTCTCCTTAGGTGTAGAGCATGCCCCTGTCTATGGTGATGGTAGAGCCTCCTCTCTCTAGTGTAGAGGATGCCTCCTGTCTTGGTGATGGGTAGAGCCTCCTCTCCTCTTGGTGTAGAGGATGCCCCCTGTCTATGGTGATGAGGTTAGAGCCTCCTCTCCTCTAGGTGTAGAGGATGCGCCCCTGTCTATGGTGATGGTAGAACTCCTTTCCTCTAGGTGTAGAGGATGCCCCTGTCTTGGTGAGTAGAACACTCTCTCTCTTTAGTATGTGTAGAGGATCCCCTGTCTATGGTGATGTGTAGAACCTCCTCTCCTCTAGGTGTAGAGGATGTCCCCTGTCTATGGTTGATGGTAGAACCTCCTCTCCTCTAGGTGTAGAGATGTGCCCCCTGTCTATGTGATGTAGAACCTCCTCCCTCTGGATGTAGAGGATGTCCCTGTTATGGTGATAGAAGCTAGAACTCCTCTCCTCTAGGTGTAGTGAGGATGCCGATCAGAGTAACCTGACAGACCGATGCCCTGATAATGACCGAAGCTGATGTTGGGTTATAAGGTTATGTACAGTGAGTTCATTAGGATAGCATGTCTAACAAACCCCTCAATATATCATTGGAACATTTTTTAATCTCTGCTGTATAATAAATCAGGCCAATATATAAGGATATCACGATACACAACGAGCAGAAGTATAAGAGATTACAATGCGTCTTCGGGTTCTGTCGGTGTCCATATATCACTCGAGGCTTCATACAGAGGATGAGACCAAAAAAAGTCTCAGCGCCTGGTCACAACTTCTCCTCATATGGCCCGCCCTAGCAACACTTCTTGGAACCTGACCAACATGTGACTAATCACATGGTCATGACAATCATTCACCGGTCTCCCTATAGCTTTCAGCAGGCCAGAGCCTGAATCCTCCCACACTGGGTCTGGTCACGTGATCTATGACATCATCACAGGTCCTTCACCCATATATCTGGAGCTCTGCAGGTGGAGGTAGTGTGTAGTCACCGGGGGGACATTTATCAGTGACCCTCACTTCCATCTCTCGCGGCTTGAGGTTTCGGGGTCACATAGGGGTTGTGGTTCCTGGTTCCTTCGCTGCATGGCCGACTCTGTGTGCATCCACACCAGCGAAAGATGTGAGCTCTGTATGACGCGCGCGATCATTGCGAGAGAAAGACCAAAGAATTGGAACAGGGGCATCTGGTCAGATAAAGATATTCTTCTTTTTATCAGACATAAGCTTGATTATCTTCACCTCATCTTCTCGTTACACTAATATTGAGGTGCTACCCTGAAATTGCTCCATTTGTAGCACATAATAATTTAATTCTGCTGGAGAGATCATTGAACCTGACAGAAGATAAAACGTGGCTCAACATTCATGATGAGTTCAACCAATAACCGTCAACAAGAGGAAGACTGTGACCGTTAGCCCGAACATACATGGGGAAGATGAGATAGTACATCTTATAATGACTCGGGAGTGATTCATATTGTCCTCCAAAGCCATTATTAACATCCAGGATATCTGTTTTAGCCGGCGGCCATGTCCTGCTGATCAAACATCATTTGTGTGAACTGTATAACAGATGATAGGACTGGAGAGGTGAGAGATTCTGGAAATGTATGAAGGGAGATTTATCAATGTGTCTCTCCATAACCAGGATTACACAGTAGGTAGAGGATGCCCCCTGTCTATGGTGATGGTAGAACCTCCTCTCCTCCTTGTGTAGAGGATTCCCCCTGTCTATGGTGATGGTAGAACCACCTCTCCTCTAGGTGTAGAGGATGCCCCCTGTCTATGGTGATGGTAGAACCTCCTCTCCTCTAGGTGTAGAGGATGCCCCCTGTCTATGGTGATGGTAGAACCTCCTCTCCTCTAGGTGTAGAGGATGCCCCCAGTCTATGGTGATGGTAGAACCTCCTCTCCTCTAGGTGTAGAGGATGCCCCCTGTCTATGGCAATGGTAGAACCACCTCTCCTCTAGGTGTGGAGGATGCCGATCAGAGTAACCTGACAGGACCGATGTCCTGATAATACCGAAGCTGATGCTGGGTTATAAGGTTATGTACAGTGAGATAATCTAGGATAGCATGTCTAACAAACCCCTCAAATATTCATTAGGAACATTTATTATACATCTCTGCTGTATAATAAAATCAGGCCAATATATAAGGATATCATCACGATACACAACGAGCAGAGTAATAAGAGATTGCAATGCGTCTTCTGGGTTCTGTCGGTGTCCATTATATCACTAGAGGCTTCATACAGAGGAAGAGACCAACACAAGTCTCAGCGCTGGTCACAACTTCTCCTCATATGGCCCCGCCCCTAGCAACACTTCTTGGAACCTGACTCCTCCCACACATGTGACTAATCACATGGTCATGACATCATCACAGGTCCTATAGCTTCTCCAGCAGCCCAGAGCCTGAATCCTCCCACACATGGGGCTGGTCACATGACTATGACATCATCACAGGTCCTGTCACATATATCTGGAGCTCTGCAGGTGGAGGTAGGTGTGTAGTCACCGGGGACATTTATCAGTGACCCCTCGCTTGAGGTTTCGGGGTCACATAGGGGTTGGTGGTTCCTGGTTTCCTCCTCGCTCATTGGCCGGGCTCTGTGTCAGTCCACCAGCAGAAGATGTGAGCTCTGTATGACGCCGCGATCAGTGCGGAGGAGAAGACAAGAATTGGACAGGGGACATATGGCATCTGAAAAATACTTCTTCTTTTTATCAGACATAAGGCTTGATTTCTTCACCTTCTTCTTCTTACACTAATATTGATGTGCTGCTGAAAATTGCTCCATTTTGTAGACACTAATAATTTTATTCTGCTGGAGAGATCATTAGAACCTGCAGAAGATAAAAACTGTGCTCACATCATGAATAGATTCAACCATAACCGTACAAAGAGGAAGCTGTGACCGTTACCCTGACATCATGAAGATTGAGATAGATACTATTTATTAATGACTCGTGAGTGATATCATATTTCTCTCCAGAAGCCATTATGTTCAACCAGAGGATATCTGTTTTAGCCGGGGCCATGTCCTGATTCAAACATCATTTGTGTGAACTGTTTCGTAACTATTTTGTACTTGCTACTGTTTACCTTGTCTTTCTTTAGCTTCTCTGTTTGAAGGCCATATTTGACACAAGGACTTTTATTATAAACATTCTGTTTCCCTGTAGTCTATTATTATTCCAGTAAAAACTAAACTTAAAGTTCATTTGGGTAAATGGCTTAAAGAGGTGGTTCTGGTATATTCAAGCTAACCTACAGCATTTCAGTATTTGAACACCTTTTTACGTCCTCTGCAAGGTTTTTTTCCGTTCTGATGTACACGACTGCCTGCTGGCCTTATCCCAGTGCTGGGAACAAAGTGTCTTGTGAAGTCTGATTTTTAGTGATGGATTTGGGAATCCTCTGTCTGAGCCCTAGATGAATGAAGCTCTCTACTAAATTGTGACTGTTCTCATTTTTCTTATCTTCTTTCCTTTCAGCATCAGAAATGGAGAGAGACACGAGGGTGGAGAGAATCTTCCAGCTCACCCTA